>JAUMHR010000084.1:6972235-6984649 GCA_032361145.1 Enteromius fasciolatus
TGTAAAAGTTGCTTAAATATCTTAATTTAACTAATGCCTAGTCCTGGCTTAAGCTAAGCCCCGTTTGTGAAACCAGGTCTTTATTTCAGTTTTTGCCAATGCACCTCACGGTTTTCATGTAATATTTATATTCAAATGAATGTAAACGGCTAGTTTTCAATACTAGATACAGTCATAAACAGCTTGGATGTGTGCCGTCAATCGATCCACAAAATCAGAAATTTAAACAAGCATTGTTGTGAAATCTTCTCGAATCTTAAATACACCAAGTGTTGTTTTTTCTACAATTTCTAGAAAACTCATGAATCTGGCAATGGCCTGCTACTTTCTAGGGCAACAGCGCTTAGGTCACCACACATTAAACACATCTAATCATAAACTTAGAATTCGACACCCAAGTCTAAGATGGCTCTGACCCAGATTCCCCAGCCCCCGCTGAGGGCCCCCTGACCCACACACACACACCTGCAGCGGTCTTACTCCCTGCCAGAAGTGTGTGAGACAGCTGGGGCTCTATTCTACAACTCTGAAGGAATCAAATTTCACTCTGAAGGAGAAAGAAAAAAAAAAAAATTCCCCATTTTGACAGAGAAGACTTGTGATGTTTTGAGAAGCATGCGTGCTTCATCTGTATTTCACTGCAGTTGGGAGCTGACAGGCAATGACCTACAAACCTCTCAACAGCTTGAAAGCAAAGAACATACGGGTATGAATATTCACAGCACAAATCAATTCTATTTCAATCACGCCACCTTGTGTCAAACTGTTGGACAGACATGTGCGAATATGAAAAGAGTTTTGGGGAATACTTCAAAAAGCGAACAACCCAGTCAATAACAAGACATTCTCCATAAATGAAGTTTATAACGTGACCTCTACAGCTGCTGGATGGGCCTCTTTCTTTACTCACACTGCCACTGAGATGATCCTCCTCTTCATCGCTAGAGAAATCTGCGCTGTTTGTCCTCACATGTTTGACATAAAGCTCCACATAAGCGTGTTTCTTGCTCTCCGGTGGAGGTAGATCCACATTATGCGCTATGAGCTCCGACTTTAGCCTCTCTTTGGAGAAGAGAGCGGGGTCTTCCACAAACACCGGCATGTCAGATGTGGAAAGCTAATGCATTTGAAAACACGGGCCCTGCGGAAATGATTGCCGATGTTCGGTGAACGAAACGTCTGCTTCGTTTTCCACAAAACGATCTAAGCAGTTAGCTCACTAGGGTTTGAGTATCCCACAGCCGTGTCACCAACAGCTGTTCACAGGGCTCTCCCTATATATGCCCACAGAACCGCCTTTGATTCATTCATGTGGCCGTGAAAAATACCAGACACGAATTTAAGGTAAATGACATAACATTATGTATGTATGGCTGCGTGTGGCAAATAGAAATCCAAGTTAAAGTTAGTGTGTTTGGTCATGTAATGTTTTAACATGGCTTGTTGGAGGTGTGAATTAATTAATAAAGCCGCTTACTCACCTTATTAGAAACTGTTGTACGACTTACATGGGACAAAGTGCAAAATAGTGCTTTAAACAAGCCTTAATGAGGCCACTTTACATGCACATTATTTCAATGTTCGCACAGCGCGCGCTCGTGCCACCTCTGATGATTACTGACTGCGTCACAGGCTGAATGTTTTCCCGCTATTTGTTTCAGTGAAATGGGAACTGCAAAGTATATTTTTTATCGTCAGTGTTTCTGTATTTTAACCATGACGTTGATTTTAATTTGATATGTTGAAATACATATTTAAATACAAAAACGATACCACTTTTTTTTAAAGCTTTTAGATTGTTGTTATAAGATTAATGATGAAGGCGTTGAAGTCATGTGACCTTAGTGTAGCTGCTTTAAAAGCATAAACGCATGATTAATTTGTTATTAATCCAATAGCCAAAGGGAAAATGCTATTGAGTTTTTGTCACAGAAACCAAAATGACAATGAGCCCAAATGGCAATGATCCAATCATGAAAATTCAATCATCTGACTGACAAAATCAACATTTTTGTTTGTTCAAGTAGCTGTTTCATTGAAATATATGTCATAATAGGGAAAATAAATAATTATCACAAACCATGTCATGCCAGTTTAAATGTGAAAAGAATCTCTGGTATGTTGCCATGGTGAAATGTTCCCAGTTTATCAGTCATACAAAATTATTTAACCATGTGATAAGAATTCCAGAAATCCAGAAAAAAGTTCAAAAAGCAATATACACGTAACGGCATCTTAGATTTTCTCCTAATGGCAATGCAAAATTTTGAATAACGGAATATGTATTTTACAGAAAAAGGCAAAGCCTGCATCAAAACTGCCGTTCAACAAACTGCAAACAGTTTTCTTATTCTTCACACACTGTCGGTTTTCAATTCCATGCTGGCTATAGACTGCATTTTGGTTATTCACCAGACTTATATCTGCCTGATACATTACTCCGTAGGGCTTCTAGCAAAAGGATTATCGTGTACTACAAGCCACTTTAATAAGCTTCAAGAGTCCAGAAGGATCTGCCAACAGCAAACGTGCCGTGCATCACAACTGCGCTCAGTCTCCCTCATGTCACTGGCAGGCGCAGGCACAGATGCTGTGTGTTTCACCACTAAGGTGCATCCCTAGTGGATGAACTCCGATTCACTCCGCTTCTCTATTCTGCAAATGCAATGCTTTGCCTGTTGCCCAGATTAGTCGCATTCATTCGCTCATCAACATGCATAACCCTCGTCCCCTCCCCCCACCCCTTCTCGCTGTGTTTCTCGTTCTCATCTTTTTTGCTTATTTTTTTTCTCTTTTCATTCTCAAATGAATGCATCTCTTCTCCCAGGAAACCATGATGCAAGGGAGGGCAAATGTGAATATACCATCACCCCAATGCTTACCCAGACAGCCTGAGACTGGAGAAGCAAATTGCATGTTTAACATTCAAATCTGACACTCTGTGTTATAACCCTGCTATCTATATAGACATTATTATGTTGCTGTGCATTTCCTGTAAACGAAACATCTCAGCTCTCCTGTCCTGTTTTATAGTTAGTTCTTCAGACAATTGTGCCTGAAATGTGTATAGCAATTGCTCTGGATATATACTGGATTGATTATATCCACTGCTGATAAGCCACTCTGTACCTAATGGCTTTGAACCCTACATGAGACACTGTATCAAAATCACATAGGAATAGAAAGCCATAAAGCACAGTAGTGTTTGGGGTTGAATCAGGCTGTACTCCTGTTTAGTTCTGAGGTGAAACCACCATGAGAATTGCTGTTTCCATACTTTTATTATGTGAGTATACAGCTAAACAGATTCTATTTAAACCACTTGAGCCAAGTTGCAGTCTGCAGAGAAGATTAAAGAGAAAAAAAACTCACATCATCATGAATAATTAAACAAAAGAGAGACTATTATTCAGTTTTTCTGGCCTGGGAGGATTAAAGTGTTTGTATCTCATTGTTCTTTTTAAAGTTTCTCCTTGGGGGAAATTCTGGGATTTCTCTCGATTTATGTATGGGTTTAACTTTTTATTTCTTGCGCTAAGCCTTGTATGAGCTCCTCATCACACTTCAGTAGAGGGATGTGTTTTTGTCCATCGGTCTCCAATAACATTCCAAACAGCCTTTGACGAGACATTGTAACGATGTTAAAAAATAAAAAGGTACAGCGCTAATCAAAAGGCTTTTGTGATTTCCACAGCGGCCCTGGTGAATACTGAGGGGATTATGTAAACATTCAATTTACAATTAGACTCCAGAAGCCTAGCCGACTTTCTGCCTCTGACAAAAGACTTTTTTTTTTACATCATAGCTCAAGGGAGTTTAGAAGATCTGATTAATGAACACAATCTACGCATAAACAGTTAAGCAAACTTGCCGTTCCAACACTAATGAAATTGCTGATGAAAATGCCACATTATAATCTGATTTTTGTTTAGAGCTCTGTGCTTGGTGCTGTGATTTAATTCACACAACTAAATGGGTGTTTTAAGAATCCCAAAAGAAACACTAAAAATGATTGCTAGTGGTAATGTCTCCTCATATTAGATTTTTTGTTTTAAATTATTACGATAAAAAACGGAATTAAAATTATTGGCTAAGTGCTCCAGATAGGCTGTGTATTTTATAGTGGCTCTTTCTGCACATTTTATCGTTACGCTAGAAGGTGGGGACAAGTCGACAAGTGACTCAATAAAAGTGAGTCATTGGGAACGAAGCAAGCGACTCTTTACTGTGAGTCATTGAATTATTCACTCAACTGATTCTTCCAATTCATTCAGAGACGAAACAAGTGACTTTTTATGAGTGTGTCACTTACATGATTGGTTCAAAAACACAGATTCATTCAGCAATCAGCACTATTGTGTGATTATGTTAAATGTTGCCTACATAAAGCTTTTTTGGAGCTATTTTAATGTAGCAAAAGACAGACAAACTAAACACTGTTCAAAATATAAGGTATTTAATACTTTCCAATGCAAGACTCGCATTCGGGCTGAGAGGTCTGAAATTCAGCACGGTTGTCAATATCGGTGACAATTAAGTTAGTTCTGGAAAAGAATATGCAGCGCTTTATGAATGCTACAGTAGCATCACATTTTCACATTTATTAGTTCCGAATAATGCAGTTGCTTTTTTTCCAAAAGGCTGTGTTGCAGACTGTCAGTTTTGATGGTTGCATCTCTCTATGCCTCTCTCTCTCTGGCAATAATTATACATTGGTCGTCTCTGCCCATTCATCCTCATAAATATCTGGCAAAGAGCTGATTATAGAGAGGGATTCTACACATGTCATCAATCCCGCTGTGTATCAGAGCTGATTAATATTTGATTAACATTTATATTCATAGCCTGACAACACAGT
The DNA here is from genome assembly GCA_032361145.1 of Enteromius fasciolatus. Classification (NCBI taxonomy): domain Eukaryota; kingdom Metazoa; phylum Chordata; class Actinopteri; order Cypriniformes; family Cyprinidae; genus Enteromius; species Enteromius fasciolatus. The sequence continues at coordinate 6,977,094 of JAUMHR010000084.1, forward strand.
GCGGTCAGAATGGGGAAAAGACACCTGTGTGTTTCATGACAACACATCACAAACAATATTCACATATTGCCATTGCCTATCTTCCTACCTCATTTTCTGAGCATTACACTTCGAATAGAAATCCCTCTCTGGATGGGGTGAACATGTCTCGCCGAAATAGAAGGGAACATAAGCTAGCAATTGTTTTCAGAAATCCTGTAATTTTCTTTGTATTATGAACAGCGTATTATATGGAGCATATGAGCTATAAATTGCTTTTGCTAAAACATTATGGTTTAATAGCATTGGGTAAAGAGGCAATGTGTAAACAAATGGGAAAAAATGGGAATTTGCATAATACCAGCAGTTTTAGGTGACATTTTAATGAATGTATATACTGTATATATACTGTTCATGATAAAATATGATGTGACAACACCTGTTAATGATTTTGAATGTTGTTATTTTTAACTACAACTATTAAATAATTGTCATTAATGGCTGTATGCTGAAATAAAGTAACCTAAATTTTAGAACACAAATATTAGAAATGTGGCCCTGACGACTAACTGAAATAAAATAAGTTCAAGTAAGGAACTAAAATATCAATTAATCAATAAAAATCTATCTATCTATATATCTGTTATAATAATAAAGAACAAGACCAGAAACAAACTAAACGAGACTAAATGAGAACCTAAAAAGTTGTGGTTCTTAGTCATTAGGTTGGTGGATTTCCATTTTTAATACAATACAGCACATACTCTATACCTAGACTGATATGAGCAACAATGTGCATGTGGGATCTCATTAAGTCTCTGGCAGTCAAGGCTGTCGCCCGCTTTCTGATGCTTATTCAGGGACACTAAATCAAATAGAATAGCTAATGGCAACAGTAACAACTGCAGTAACAGTATCGCGGCTCTGTTTTTATATTTTGTATGTGACAGCTTTAATCAAGCAGCAAACCTAGCCAATTAAAATGTTGTCAAGTAAAACCTGTGTGACAGAAATATAAATACAAATGTAATCTGACAGGTTAGTTTCACACGCATTATAATTCAGCCTCAGGAAAGGGATAAGGAAAGATTTGTGTCTTACACAGGCCAGCGAGACAACGCAGAGTTAAATGAAGTGTTTCAGGTTTATGCATTAGACGTAACTCTAATTACTCACATAATAGCAGACGCATTCACTAATGATCATTATGCCAAGCCAGTGCAACACAGCAAAACAGTTCGTTTAGAGGCTCTTACGATCTCTCTGATTGGCTGTTAACTCTGACTTGCTGCCAAATCACTATCGAAGTCACATCCCATGAAAGCTAATTAGACAAAAACATTACAGTGCTTGGTCAAATGGAATTGTTAATGTGATATAAAGCACACTCATTGTTTGTGTATGAATTAAAAAGACATAATGAAGGACGGTTAAGACATTAAACATTTTAAACCAATGAGTGAATGGCAACCGACTGCTTAAAGAAGCAAAAAACAAGAGAGTCTGAAAAATCGAACTTGTTTAAATCTGGTCACAATGTTTCTGTGACATGAAAGGATACAAGAAATTAATTTAAACAGTTTTAAATGGCACAATAAAATATGAAACAAGGGGGAGAATAGGTTCCATCTTTAACCAAGCTTCTTTCTTACTTTCTTCAATGAGTCCTTGTGCTTCAGTTTTGGCACTGTGCCGTTGCCTCTTAGATGGAGAGCACACAGAGGGAGGGGGAGAGCTATTGTATGTGTCTCAACACTACAACTGCTATTTGAGTTACACAGACACCGGATGCTGCGCTCTTCATACTCCACCGGTTTGATCTGCTCCGGAAAGGAGCACCAGAAACCCTATTTAGGCAAATTCTCTCTTTGCACACATGCGTTTATCACAATTCAGACAGAGGGTTCCCAGCGGAGCCATTCGGGGTTAAGTGCCCTGTTCAAGGGCACAACATCTATGTCTAGGGGTGGGACATAAAAGCAAGAGTGATCGGGTGGCATTTCATGAGGGGGAGAGGAGGGGGGCTGGGGGAGGTTAGATTCTCCATCGTTCTCCCAACTGTTGAGAACAAGGCATAGCCAACTCATCAGCATGTTAATTTTTAAATTCATTTGGAAAACTGTAATACAATACAAAAGTCATACGAACCACTGCTTTTTTTTTGTCACAATCGCTTTCATTGCAGGTTTATTAAAAATAATAAATTATTACATAAATAAATAATTCAATAAATAATACACATTACTTCATTTAAATTTTGAAAAAGTTCCAACAAATGTTGTGAAAAAGGCCTTGCAATCATTCCATATATTTAAATGACAATGGTGTTAATTAACTGTATATATATATATATATGTGCATTATAATAGTGTAATATACAGTATATATATATGTAAATTATAGAATTTCTAAAATTTAATTCTTACCAAATTTGATGTTTCCTTTCATAGTCTTTTCTTTTCTGGTGCCCCTTTAGGTTGGTAGAGGAACACAGAGCAGTGAGAGCCTCGGTGAAGGTGCTCTGCCTCCCTGGAGTGAATTCATTCAGTTTTTTCTCACGTTCTTCAAACTAGAATCTCTGAAATGCCTCTTTTTACAGAAATCCGGCATATCTTCGCTGAGAAACAGGCAGAAAAGCGGGCGAAAAAATGGAAATTACAAAAAATTCAGTAGTACATCTTCACAACTCTTCTCTTCTCTGTGCCCCTTTTCGCAGAAACCTGGCAGACCCCTGTCAAGAAACTGAAGAGAAAGAGCACAAAAAATGAGATTACATAAGAATTCAGTAGTACATCTTCAGAACTCCTTTCCCTCTGTCAGGGCAGAGCAGAAGTGAGAGGGGAGGAGTGGAGGAATGGGGAGGCTGTCTCCATTCTCCTCTGCATCCCTCTGCCTTATTCTCACAGCTCTCCCTGCAACACAAACACACATACACTGCACAGCCCCCAACTCTCCCCCTTCTTCTGCTCTGTCAAATAGACACACAAGCTTAGTTCATTACTATTCACCGGGTCTTCCTAAGATGCACAGCGCTATCCTACTAAGAGAGGAAGCCAGCGAGGGAAAAACAGGCTTGTTGCATCTAATGTAAAATGGATTGTTTCATGCTGCGTCCATTCTGAAATATCAAAAGCCTTCCACCTCCCCTCATCCAAAAACTGTGACGCAATAAGCAGCAATATAATATATTCCTTTGTCTGTCCTTTTTGTTGCTCTTGATACAGGTATGTGCTGAATTTCTTATCTCAAAGTTCCTCTCCCACCATCTTAAAACGCCGTCTTATCCCATCCATTGAATCCCTCTTGTGTTACCCCCGATCTTTATTTTTCTCCCATTTTCCCTCTGCTAGCGTTTGCTGGGAGTGATCTGTCTCGCTTGGCTAGAGAGCTGGCAGCAGGGCTGAGGTGAGGAGAGAGAGCAAGCACACTGAGGTTAGCCATGTGAGTCCCCCAGCACTCTCAACTTCACCAGTCGCTTCCCCCAAGGAGCCACTGGCCTCTGGGTTCTGCACTCGGTTCAATCACGTTCAACAACTTGATGCAAAGGTTTTTTGATGACATTTGAAAGGTTGAGTGTAATGCATGAAAAAAACGTCTTGACAAATGTGGCAGATTGTCATTGAATGCCTGTTCTGTCAGCTTCTGTGCATCAATGCTGAAAAAAAGTGGACGTTTTGTTCGCAAATTCCTGGAGGTAGTTCTTTGTTCGTGTGTGCCAAATTCCTGGCAAGGACGATCTTGCGAGTTACCTTTCCTGCATTTTTCCCTCCTCCCTCGCCGCTCTGCCTCACGTTGTTGACTGAGGAGTGAAATGAGAGAGGAAATCCTTTTACACATGATCTGGTCTGTTTGGCTTAGTTGGTGGTGCCTTTCTGCTGTAGTTTTGTACTTAGTTACTTGTCAATTTTGGGCAAAATCTCTAACCAGAAATGACTTGCGTGCTTGGGCTTGACCGACTTTTCAAACTTGCACGTGTTGGAATGAGCACCCTAATTTAAGTCACCACTAAAATGTCTCCATGAAATGTTTTTGGTAGCACTTTAGTTTAGTGACCAATTCTCAATTATAAACATTTTTGGTGTTTATTAGTGCTTATAAAGCATATATTCTATGTGACCATATTCTACATCCCTAATCTTACCCAATACCTAAACCTAACCTTGCTAAGTATAAACATCTATTAAAAAACATTTGATATCAAGGAAAAAGTCATAGTTAATGGTTTGTTAATAGTGAGAATTGGACCTTAAAATAAACAGTCACCATGTTTTCCTGATGATCTTATTGTGAACGATTCATCCATGCTCATATTTCTTTTTATTTTAGCTCAGCAATGTCCCCCCTTCCTTTTTTATACAATATGGAAAAAAATATTTATTTCATTTAATGTGCATAAATATCTGCATAAAATAACTGTTTTCTTTTATAGAACCCATAAAGTGATTTTTTTTAAATGTTATGGCCTCTCATTTTAAATATATCTGTAATAAAAGTAACATAAATGTTATGTTACTTTAAATGACTTGTGTACTCTATTACAGTCTTCCAAAGGTATATAAAATGATTGTGTGAAGAAAAGATGGAAATTGGAAGTCATTATTCATGGAAAAGTATTGACATCTGCCTTGGCTCTGCACCACACGTACATAAAAGTTTATGAAAGCTGTAGTGATTTAAGAATGAATCATTCTTGTGAGTCAGATTTCTTGCCTCAAAAGAATTAAGAAAGTTTGAAACAAATGAGTGTGAGTAAATGATGACATTTATTACTTTTTGGTGGCAATTTAAGAAACATAAATGACTTCATTGCTTTATAACCTCTCTTTAACATCAATGCAGTAATTAAACCATTAAAAAATGTAACAATTAAACCTAAAAATTAAATAATGTGTAAACAACAAAAACATTTTAATGGAATATTTCACCCAAAATTGGAAACTTTGTCTTCATTTACTTAACCTCCACGTCCTCTAAATCTTACTTTCACATGACTTGCATTTTCTTTAAAAAAAAAAAAAAAGCTCACACCACAAATATAATGAAAAATAGCCTAATATTGTTGGTCTCACTTCTTTCTCCAGCTGATTTTCTCCAATTTTAAAGAGCTCAAGCTATTAAAGCGACAGATGATAATAAGCTAATATGGATGCTAATATAGTCATCGTTATAGCTATCTTATTGTTCTTCGTGTGAACACTAGCATATACAGGTAGGTGACCTCAAATCCATGTGACTTAAGGATGTGTGATGTTTTGTGCTCTTATCTAGTGAGAGTTAATTTATCTCCTTGCTCCCTCTCTTCTCTTGCTCTCCTTCTTTCTCAGCTGTCAGTCTGGTCAGGTCCAGTCTGTTTGTAGCTCTATTTTAAGCGAGGACACAGCCGGGGGGAGGGGATGAGGAGCAGGGGAGGATGAAGGCTCCAGGGGCGAGAGGGTGTCGTAATGAAAGACTTATCAGCAGGCCAGAACACCCGTCCAGACAGTCTAAGAGATCAAGCAGCATGTAGATTTTCATATCCATCCATTGACACTCACCTCACATATCCAAACCGTCAATAATTAACCAGGCCTGGAGCTATAATTATTCATTATCCATCAGAGGTGCTGGTAATCTGGTCATGGCTTTATGATAGACCCGCTGTTCAAGGTTATTTGGAAATGACGATCATTAAAGTGACCCTGTTTGCATATAAAAAGCATTATGCAGCATTTCTGGATGCTTTAGATCTGTTACAAAAGGCTTGCTAGATTGTGCATGAGCAAGTATGGTTTGGGCAAAAAATGTTCAGTGGGACTGGGTTTTTCATGTGGTCCTAAAAGGCAAGGCTCAAAACAAATTGTGGCTGTTGTCGATGCCAAAAACGAGAGGCTTCTCATCAGAATTATGACCATCTTATCTTCTCTCGGCCAGACGGCTGTGTGCAAGCACAATCTAAACCTCTCAGAAACCTTCAGAGCATCTTCCTCTTAATCTGCATATTCAGATGGTATTCAGCGTTGTGATCATCACACAGGCCTGCTCTTGTGTGCAAGGAAGCCTGCTTTTGTCTCAGACCTCCACAGATGGTTTCCATAAGCCTGAACAGCTGGCTGAACAGCAAAGATGATTTACCTTTATTTTTCCCCCTTGCATGCCTTTCATGGTTTTTTTTATGTATCAAATACAAACATAAAACTGACACACTTTCAAAAAACTGGCCCAAAGCATAGAATGAATGCTAAATCCTGATTCAATGTAAAAAGTGTGTATACTAAAGCATATTAAAGCATGTGACTAATACAGTATAATGCAGTATTAATATTTTACTGTCATGACAACTTCCAGAGTTCCAGTAAAGCTACTGCCACAGACATGCTGCTGTGAGCATGTAAGAAGTATTGCTGCTGCACATACTGTGACATACATGACATCTTACGTAATCCGCCGGGACTGCTTCCGGTTTCCAGTCAGCAGAAGTGAAAGAAAAATGTTTATTGCATTTGAAATATGGATATTTTTATTATGGATTCACTGCTGGCATTTATTCACCCCCCTGAGCCGTGTGAAAGATGTCTTATTAAGAATACACACACGTTATTTCACATCTCCTGGCGTGTAAAAGGCTACCACTCGTTTAAGCCTATTCAAAGGCTTGGAGGGGTCTGGACAATTTTTATTATATCTCTTAATGGATTTGTCTGAAAGAGAAAAGTCACATACACCTAGGGTGCTTCAAAGGTGAATAAAAGACAGGATCCTTTTCATTTTTGGGTGAACTATCCCTTTAAATCACCCCATAGCAGATCAACACAGGTGGAGCTGGGGAAGGTGGGGGGTTTCTCAAGCATGCTCAAGCTGCAAGATATGTAGCAAGCTCATTGGCTGGTGATATTAAAAGTAACTAATCAGCTGTGCAATTTAATAATGATTTCATGCTAGAGTTAGAACTCACTGGACTGTCCATCTAGAGTTTCAAGACAGAACTTACTATATACTAAAGTGTTATATAGTGCTATGATATATGATGCACTCTCAGAAATAAAGTTACAAAAGCTGTTACTGGGGAGTTTTCAAATGGTATAATTTTGTTAAGATACCGATAAAAAAGTGTACCTTTTGAAAAGAGTGTACAGTGAATAATACTAAAGAAAGATACAATACAGTTTGCATGCTAAAGTGTGTTCTAATTTTCACATAGTTTTTATACCAAAGCATGATGTATTGTAAATAGTTTGTATACTACAGCATGATAGTGCTAATAGTTTGAATACTGCACTCTCAAAATGGATGTGTTCATTAATAACACATTTTTTGTGTTTTCACTATTTTAACACATTTTGTGTAATTTAAAGTTGATTATGTGTAAAAGAGAGAAAGAAAAACAACACAGCTTTATTTAGATTGTGTTAAACAAGTGTAATTTAATCACAATAAACAACGTTTTCTTCCTGAGGTGCTGACACTTAAAATGAGCCGCGTCTCCACTTTCCGCAATTTTTTTAATATGATGCCTCCTCTCCTGCAGCCTCATGGGATAGGAAAGTGTCCATGGTATGCTTACTACAGAATTCGGCCGGAAGCAGTAGGTCATCCGGGTA
>JAUMHR010000084.1:6997411-7007870 GCA_032361145.1 Enteromius fasciolatus
GGCCGAGACAAATTATGATTGACATCAGATGCTGAATAACCCACTCACTTTGAAGTTAATCCAAACCTGTATTGCTTTTTTATTCTTTACAACCCAAAACCCAATAAATTAATCATTAAAATAAAAACATTTGATTTTTCCCTCATAAAATGAAGGCCTCTGGAGACCGATGTAATATTGTTATAGTTTAAACATTTAAAATAAACTTTAAAATACCCTATGACATGCAAATAAAAATATATCACAACCAAAAATTATTAATTATTTTTAGTTCAATTAGGGGCACGTCAACGTGTTTAATTTCTGGATGTGTATTTAACTGAAACAAAGCATCAAGTCATTGAAATCAGTTCTATTTTCCCTCTCTGTTTGTCTTGTGTGGGACTCCGTACAGAAAGAAATCATCAGTGTTGGGCACGTTACTTTAAAAAAGTAATTAGTTATAGTTACTAGTTTCTTATCACAAATAGGCCTATTAACTGATTTACAACCTTATAAAAGTAACTAATTACTAGGGAAAATAATTACTAAAAAATAAATAAAATGGCAAACTTGGATGCTCCCAATATTAAATGTTAAACTGGTGGTGGTGGCTTTTTTATCATTTAATGTTTCTATAAAAACCGGGGCAAAGAATTATAAGATAACAAAACTAATACGAATTCTACTACTAATACCAACATAAAACGCACTAAGTATTAATAAGCTGCAGAGTTCATGAATATTAATCACGTAGTATGTGTTCGCTCGAATTGATTTGCTGAAAACAAAACAGGGACAATTATAGGTTAGCGCCAGCCAATAGGATTGTCATTAGCGCATTAGTCCCGCCCACTACCGGAGTAACCGGCAGTTCTTAAAAGTTGACATTTTGACAGGAAAACACAACAAAGAATCTCGTTTACATGTAGCGCATCAAGTCTGCATGTTATGAAAGACTCTTGCTCTTCATCTTTCTTTGTGTTAAAGAACCCGTGCGCCTTCACAAAAGTAGTGTTTCTCTCAAGTTATTCCTTTGATTTCATGCGTGATACTATATTCAGCCATCCTGGGATATACAGTATTGGTTCTAAAAGAAAGTATATGGCATAGCTTAAAGAATTGTACAAACATAAAACACATCAGGGATCAATCTTCTCTGATGTTCTTCAAACCTGGAAGGAGCCGAGCTTCAAATTCATTTTTTTAAATCTGAAAGACACTAATAAAATATCATGTCATTTCCATTACAGTCTTACAAAGTTTTATGCGTTAAAAAAAAGTGAAGAACGGGTCACCAACTACTAGATTTCTTTAAAGATACATTTTATTTTTTCCTTGTAAAACAAATTTTACAAAAATCAGAATAGCGTAATTAAAACAAACATTTATTTTGGATAAATTATGATATAGACTGAAAGGCTACAGATTAGGATGGAGATACAAGCAATAAAAATAGTCATATGCAGCTGAGAAAGCTATGGATGGTGTGCACTGAATTCAGCTCGTTTTCACCATTATAATGGCTCAACGCACCGCTCATTTTAAAAGGCATCTATAAGCGTCAAATATTCTTTAAAAAAATGCACACTTGAAGCATCACAGAGGTCAATAATAAGGTTTTCACTAGCTCACTTCTGACATCACTCATCCTGAAGGTTTACATCTGAGCCCGAGGCTCCGCCCACCGATGTACTTTGCACCACGTACATGAAAGCATGCCAACCATGAAAGAGGTTCAATACAACCATAGAAAAAGTCATCTTAGTTCAAACGCTCAGACGGAAAAAAGCTGATTTACTAGACTGAATCAAGAATTAACTGCACGGAAAGTGGGAGAAAGTAGCATACTAGAGCTATGTAACGTACAGTTGATGTAGCAAGGAAATCACGTGACTGAACTGCAGCCACAACAATCCAGTGCAGTTCATGACGACAAGCGTATATGTTCATTAGCCTGTGTTTTTTCACCGGTCACAAAAATGGTTGGTTTGGGAATTAACGAGCAGTTGCGTTCTTTTCAAATGCATTTGGAAAAAAAAATGTCAGGTGCCTGAAAGTAAACTACAGAGCCTACGGTATAATCTGTGTTTATTTTTTTGGGCAAAGTATCTTCGTCTTTTGTTATACGTCGATGGTCAACTGTAACAAAACTGTTTCAGCAAAGCCTATAATTGAAACATTGATAAATATTAATACGAAAGACCGCATTTCGGGATTAGGCCAAACCGTACGGATTTAGGATAGGTCTGATGATACTTTACAGATTCGTTTTTTGAGATATGGTATTTACAAGCTGAGAGACATAACAAACATCCAAAACACTCTTTGAGTATTGTGGGAAATAAATCCTACTGCTCCTCGTTAAGAAAAACAGATAACCGACACGTTCACCAACAAGGCGAAAGAGCTCAGTCTTCGCCTGATGGAGCTTCCTCCTCAGAAACATCGTCCTTTTCCTCTTTCTCGTTCTCATTCTCCTTCTCCTCCTCCTTTTCCCCGTTGCCATTGTTTTCCTCTCCTTCTGCGCCACTCTCGTCATCCTGTATCTTCTTGGGGGCAGGCGACACCTTTGTGTCTTCCTCTTGTGCCTCGTCCTCTTCCTCCTCCTTGTTGCTCTCGTTATCTTCATCTTCGGCTTTAGGCGAGGCCTTCTTCACAACTCTCTTCACCTTTGTCTGACGTTTTCCTCTCCTCTTCTTGGGCCCTCGGGTAGCTGGGAGAAGATAAGCCACTTGATTACTGTAACTGTGACGGTTAAAGGCATCTAGTTCTTAATTAATTTGAGCAGGAAGTGATTAATTAGGAAGGTATTACAGTAGACCTTCCTCATAAAGGGATTATGGGTGGCTTTACCTGAAGCCTTTATCTTGGGTTTAGGGGATTTCTTGTCTTTGCTTCGCCTGCTCACTTTTGAGTTCCTCCGCTTGGGTCGACCGTAGTCGCTGTCATCATCGTCATCCTCAACCATGAAGTCTTCATCACTGCCTGAATCCTCTATGAGCCGAAGAGAGCAGTAAGAATCAAATCAACAAGAAACTCACTCAACTGTCAGAACGTTTCACTTTAGCATAGGACTCGACATACCACCAGTGTAAACGTCACTGTCATCTTCCTCCTCCTCTTCTTCCTCTCCCTCCTCGTCCTCACTTCCTCCATCCCCAAGAAGAATCTCCCTCTGTTTGGATGCAGCTTTAGTGGCAGCCTGACGCACCTGCCGGCCCTTCTTCCTCACAACCTTACCATCATCATCACTGTCATCTGTGCGCCAAAAGAACAGATGCACGGTTAATTAACACAAGCTGAAAGTTTGCTAACTCTGCATTAATATGCAAAATGCATAAACAAATCACAAACACTGGCATAAAAATTTTACTGCGGTTTTGCCTAAGTGAATAAAAGCAAGGTAATTAGAGCGGCAACATTACAGAAGAGAGCAGGTCGACATTGTGAACAGTTACAATAGAATAAATAACTTTAACAGCACAAAGAGCAAATGAAGACAAGCATGAAATTTAAACTATTATTTACAACACATTACAGAGTGTTTACAAGATATTAATCACTGACAGGGTTTGTAATGTTTTATTGAACATTAAAAAGTACTAGTTAAACTAATCTACTTGGAATGCTTCCATTTTTACTGTTTACTCTTTGAATATTTAACAGAAAACTTTAAACAATATTTACTCATTTAATTGTTGTAATTATAGTTAAATAAAATAACCATATAAAAATAAACTAAATAAATAAATAATGTGTTACTTAAAAGCTCTTAACTGAAATACAATATGAAAAACCCATTTAGAACAAACAGTTCTTAATTTCATTTAGTTAAGCTAAAATAAAAGCGACAAACTATAGGGATATTTAAAATAAAAACAATAATAATAATAATAATAAAAGTAAAGCAAAATTAACTTTACATTTAATTTAAAACTAAAAACAAACATAATTCTAAAAAAAAAAAAAAAATTATTATATATATTATATAATATTATATATATTATTATTATATAATATGTATACATATTTTACTAATTTTTTTTATAAAAGTATCTCAATGATAATAAAATAACACAGGTGCCCACTTGAAGCATAAAAGCCATTATTTTGATTTAACTTATACTTTATGTTTTAAATAATATATTTAGAATTTTATTAAGAACCTAAAATATAGGAACATTTAGAAGGCTGAACGTCAAACGTGCACAGAAAGTATCTTACACCACCAACGGTGTCATAAATGAAGCAGCCATTCAGTGTTTATGTTGGTAATACCTGCAGGCCTTTTCCGTTTAGCTGTTGCCTGTCTCCCCCTGCTGGCCTCTTTAGCATCAAAATCACTGTCGCCACCATCATCCTCCTCTTCCTCATCCTCCCCGTAGTCATTGTCGTCATCACTGAAATCTTCTACAATACCGGAATGAAAAAGAATTTTGTCAGAATACTTAACTTAATAAAAAAGTGATTTATAAAAATATTTGAAGGTTAAATCCTAATATAAAGTAATCTAAGAACTGACTTACTCTTGTGGTCCTTGATTCGAGAATCATCACTACATGAGAAGAAATAAGAAGCATTTATTTTTTAAGCGTGTTTAAAATTATTCTGAGAAAATTAAATAAAACTCATAAAAAAACATTTCAACTTGAGAAGTGTGAAAATAAATACATGCCAATGAGGTGCTTAAACTGAAACATCACACTTTTACAACATTAGTTTTTGCTTAAAATCACATAAGATAGTAATCATACATTACTATCTAAAAAAAGATGCTACATATTATTTAACAATGTAATAGGTATTCAAACAGACTGACCTGCGTTTTACAGAGGTTTTCTCAGGCCGATCCAATTCTTTTACATATTCCTCATCTGTATCAAAAGTCAAAAACACATTCAACACTGCATCTACTAAACCATTCATGTAGCACAGTATCGTTATTTAACACTAATTGCACTTTTTACTAATAACACAATTTAACACTTTTTCATAGCACTAAGCATTTTCGTGATTTTTCCAAACCTGGAGGAAATTTTTTTTACTTTCATTTCCTTAAATATTTCCTGACTGTGGGAAAGTGGGACACAATAGTGATGCATGCAACAGGACAAATATTTGCATTAGAGGAGCTTACCTGCATCGTCAGACTCCTGGAATTGTGCATAGTCTACAACCCTTTTATTCCTGTGCACAAAGAACATAAAAGGAAAAGTAAATAACCCACGAGATACCAAACACACATGCAGTAAAATATGTTTATAAATCATTTATTACCTATGACCTAAAAAATGAGTTACACAAATATCCTTATGTCACATTTAGATGCTTAAGTGCTTAAATTCCTATGTCAATAATCCTAAAATATAATAAATGATGTAGAGACCTATTTTATTATTTCATTTAATTTTTTTTCTGAACTTGAAGAATTTGTAATTGCAAAAAAAACTTATCTAAATGCAACAACTACTCTCTATGCTAAAAAATAGTTTTTGTATGAATAATTTTTTTTTCATCCTCCATGTAGCAACAGAGCTGTCACTCTTATTTAAAGCTGTGTGGCTTGACTGAAGGGGCAGAGGAGACAGGGGTGCCATGTTGGAGTAGGTTAATTGCCATGCCAACAGCAGCAGTGTGGGGAGGGACTGTGTGCTCGAATAGGGGCATTGAACTACAGGCCCTGCGGGTCAGATAATATCCACTGATCACGGGACCTCTTCAATCCATAAATTATAGAGACCAACATTTCTCACAAACTCGCATATTAAATAAAAAACACAGTCTGACAGATGAGAAACAACATGTTGCCAGTGTAACGTCACTTGAGCTGGTTGGCTCTTATAAAACGCTAATGTTACGTACGTAAACAACACGGGCGCGTTTAAACATATATATCGCGAAACGTAAACACGTTTATTGATTACCTACTGAGGGTCCTCAATTTCTGGCTGAAACCAGATCCGAAACTCAAAGTGCTTTAATTAAAAACACAAGTTTGCAGTAGAAACGGCTCGAGCCGCGCGCGTGTGTGTGTGTTTGTGTGTGAAGTAATGGCGCGCATTGCGCTGGTGGAGTTTGACGCTGCTACCCAAACACACGCCGCCGCTAAACTAACAGTAATGCTCACGGGGCTAACTGTGGAAAACACGAGAAACTCCCACCGCAATACGTTTATATGACACCACATTTTCGCTAAATTACGAGATAACCGCAAAGCGAGTGTTTATTTATTTACTTCGTTGGTTATTTTTGTATAACATTAATTAGCCGCTAGCGAACTACTATCCCGCTTTTTTATTTGATGCTGGCTGCTCGCGGTTAGCATACGCACGTCTGGGGAAGCATAAACCGATGTTAGCCACGTTTGTGGTGAAAATGAATCTACACGTGTATAAAGACACAGAAACCTAGGTGTTTACGCGTGGTTTTTAGCTGTTTTGGTTCGCAGTGTAGACACGCGTTGAAAATGCTGGTTAGCCACTTAGCATTTAGCAAACATGGAGAGACTCGCGTACAGATCGCATCATGTGCGAACCTGCGTTTACTGTAAAGCAGGAGACAAACAAAACGCGCTTACCTTGAAGGTCTCGCCATTCTGCACACAGATTGAGAGACTTGTGCGACCCCGAACTGCAAGCTTGTTTAAAAAAGCAAGGTGCTGGCTTTTTGCAGCTGAAATCCAGGTGTCTCCTGCTGCTGGGAAAGCGCTTTCTGTAGCACTGAGCTGTGCGAAACTATGCGAATGCGATGCAAACTGCACTAAAGACGCGCAAATGTGTGTGTTTGCACACAGCGCCGGTCTGTGTGAGTAGAAAATGGAGAAATGTTGAAGTATGCACAGGCCGGATTGACCTGGTTAAGCCTGCTGTCGAATAGTAGCTAACTAATTAGCCACTGCCTGGCCTGCCAGCCAGGATTCTTTTATGAGTAAAAGTGGGATGGGAGACTGAAGAACGCAAGATGCCCGCAAACCAGGATTGGATGACCGCACTCGGCAACAGTCCTTTACTACCCACTCATTCACAACCAGAAAGATTTTTAATCGATTGATTAGATTATTTTTTTTCTCAACTATTTCCAAATCCAGCTTATTTAGATAATGTTATTACCGTGAGATAGATAGTGAGGCTATCTATTCAATCAGTGTAATAAACATGCTGAAGTTTTAGGTGTGTTTTCAATATCACCAGAGTAAAACACACTTAAGCACATTAATTCTGATTTAAAGGGGGTCAACATTATGCAAAGTAAGCAATGTTTTGTGTTGTAGGAGGCAACAGGTGTGTGTAGGAGTTACTTGCATGTGTTAACATGGCTTAATCTGATTTCTTTCAGGTTTTCTTGGTTATTATCTCAGTTATACATGTTTATAATATTCTGTGTATACTATTCAGCCTTGTTGCACACTGCTGGAAATAGGTTAGAGATGAGATGTTGCTTGTCAGAGGGTCAGGGTACAAAAAACATTTACACACAGATAAAGCTTTGAGGCGGTGTGAAAGTCCTAATCACTGCTGCATACATAATTTGAACCAATGAAGGTTTGGCACTAGTATTTAAAAATCTTTGCAAGGGAAAAGATGGACATTTTGCATATAGAATTAAAGTGAGATATAAATGTTGATTAAACAATACTGATGATGGGTCCTATTATTATGTAATTAAGGATAATAAAGTTCTGGAGGGTGTTGAACTTTTAAAAATAGCTCCGGTTACTGTGATTTATAACAGTTGGGTTGTTTTCTCTGAATAAATTAGCTTTGACATTTTGTGTGAAATAAAATAAATTAATTTTGAGGAAGAATAAATAAAAGTAAGATAAGATAAGAGGAAATTTATTTATCCTGAGGGAAATTCTTTTGTCAAAAACATGCTCATGCAGCCAAGGAACAAGAAAAAAAACAATTAGTACAGTAAATAATAAAACAGTATACAATATGTACAGTAAATAGTAATAACAACAGTAGAATAGTGCAAATAGATCAAGTAAAATACAATAACATGACTCTGAAAAGTGACAGTGACAATGAATAAAAGAGAGTAGAAGCATGAAGGATAGTTTAATAAATCTGCATTATGATCTCAGATGAATAGAAGGATGTGTAATGTAAACTGTCTTATTGTGTAAGAATTTATAACATTTCGAATGAATGTTCCTGGGTTTGAAGCTCTTGTTAACATTAATGTAACGTAAAATTAAAATCAAACACATGTAATACAGTAATCATAAGCTGTAATACACCATACTTTAGTCTATGTTTGTTTTCATACGACTGCGTTATATATTCATCTCTTTATTTTTCCCTTTGGTCTTTGATTGAAACAATAATTACTGTATTAATCATAAGAATATCAAATATAGCAAATAATCAGGCCACATTAATAGCTAATAACAATAAATCTGACAGAATTATTAAAAAAAGAAACAAAAGGTACATATATACATATAAAGGTAAATTTTTTTATTTAATTTTAGTATTGGGTAATAATAATGGTTAATGTTTTCACATATTAAGATAATCGTAGTTTTACAGGTTAAATAGTTGTATTAACTAAAAAAAATATGCATTTCTGTCAAATTAAATTGCGTTTGACCTCCAAGTGGCGATAGTTAGTCATAATAATGGAAAAGGTAAGCATTTCGACTTGGACGATGACAGATTCGCAGCCGCAAAGCAGGATGGGTAGGAATGGGAGGCTGAAAGTATGGCGGATGGAGAAGAGCCGTAAGTGCTGCAGGATGAACAGCGAGCACAGATCTACTCATTACTACATTATTTGACGGATATGTGGTCGTGTGCAAGCTTGTTTGAACCTCCTCTCGTTTCTTCTATTAGGGAGAAGAAAAGAAGGAGAATAGCGGCGCTGACTGAGAAGTTAGTGATGAAATGCTAAGAGCTGGCTGCAGGTTTGAGGATTGCTCAGCATAGGGGCTGTGGAAATTGTAACTTTTTTGACTTGTAAACAGCTGAGAAAATAACAAGAATCTAATAATTAATCGGATTTTAATTTGTGATAATAGCAGCACATATAATATAGGAGTGTTATGCTGCTGGCTTGTGGATAACATTCAAGGAAGCTAATGAAATTTAACATCATTGTATCTTGTGCAGTAGGTTATAATTCAGTCTTAGGGTCTTCATTAGATCTGATTTGTTTTCAGACAGAACTGTCATTATGACTTAATGAAATCTTTATCTTTAACTGTGATTTTCTTAGATATTGTTGGTTGCATCATTTTCTATATTTGACCATGTCAAGTTTTATTCCAGTAAGCTGTAGTGTTTTATTGATGTATGTATAATGTACAAGTGAGAATACTGTGTAGACAGCACTCAATAGCTCGTTGACAGATATTCAGAAAACTGCATTTTTAAACATCTGCTTTACAATTAAAACAACGGCTTGCTTAAGGAGATATTATTGTTTTAAATTCTTGTCACAATATATCTTAAGTATATTTAGGTATTTTTTCACTTTGGTCTTTGCTAGCATGGCAGATGAAGGTTGCAGTACTGTTGACTGGGATGGCCGCTGGAGTCATGTGCAGAAGTTCCTGGAGAGAACTGGTCCCTTCACACACCCAGACTTTGAACCTAGTGAGGAGGTGAGACCAAATTGGACAATTTTGCTTACTTTGAAGTACTTTATGTTATTTAGTTAGTAACATTATTTTTTATATATATATATTTGGACATGTTTCCTCATAGACGTTACAGTTTCTGTTGGAAACATGCAAAATCCTGGTCATTGGAGCTGGGGGTCTTGGCTGTGAACTACTGAAAAACCTGGTAAGGTCTCTCTATATATTTTTTAAATCCAGTTTCTGATTTTGTAACTTGTTGGAAATATATATATATATATATATAATTTTTATTTTTATTTAAGGCTCTGTCAGGTTTTCGTCACATTCATGTTGTGGATATGGACATCATTGATGTCTCCAACCTCAACAGACAGTTCCTCTTTAGGTACGAATGTGTACATTTTAAAATGAATATCCATATTTATTGGCACCTACATTATTTTATTTTGTTTATGCCTAACTTTAAGGTCCAAAGACGTTGGACGGCCTAAAGCAGATGTGGCAGCTGAGTTTATAAACCAGCGTGTTCCTGGTTGTAATGTTGTACCGTATCCTTTAAAATAATGCTATGTCTGTGACTTCACGCTTACTGATGTGCTGCAAACACATGCTTAACATTTCAGCCAATGAAACAATGTTTTTTCTTAATATAATTTCAGACATTTTAAAAAAATTCAGGATTTTGATGCATCATTTTATAGACGTGAGCACTCATTGTTTTCATTATATCTTAAACCATCTCTATGAAGTATTTAAAGAGTCTCTTATCTGATTAATTAATATTTCTTCTTTGCCCTGTAGAGTTTCATATTATTGTTTGTGGGCTGGACTCAATCATTGCCAGGCGCTGGATCAATGGGATGCTGGTCAGTTCTGATTCATCAAACGCAT
>JAUMHR010000084.1:7035378-7048958 GCA_032361145.1 Enteromius fasciolatus
AAACACATCTGTATTACTCTAGGGATGTTGGAAAATGAGCCTATTTCCAAAAAAAGTGGAGTGTTCCTTTAAGTTAATGGTACTGTTGCAAAACCTAAATATAATCATACAAATATTATACAAGTTTAATATAACACTAACACAAACTAGTAAATACCTTAACTGATTATTAACAGATTATGATTACTTTTTATTTTAAAAAAATGTGGTTTTATCTTCAAGATACTTTAGTCTATTGTTCAGAACATGTTACTGCTGAAAGACCTAAATAAATTAATAAAACTATAGATTGAATATATTACTTAATAACTTCAGTTAAAAAATCTTAAAAAGACATTATATTATATTCCTTCACAAATGTGGATGAAGCTTCCAGAATTTAGTTTTTTATCTATATTGTTTTTTAATTACTTTCTTGGCAGAAATGGTCTTTTTTTTACCGGTAAACCAACAACAACATGAGGTTCCAAGTAACTTAAGGCATCTTTGGACCAAATGTCAGTGTATTTCCTCGTGTTGCTTTAAATAAATAAAGAGCACAGACCATTGTGTATGTTTCTTTTCTCTCTTTCTCTTTCTTTTTTTGGAAACAATATCAACCACAGAAACACAGAAACATCAGGGAAAAGTCCCATCCAGACACACACCTGTGCCTCTGGACTTTATTAGACCTGAATAGACAAACACAATGCGGTCTGTAAAGATGGAAACAGTGACTGCCTGTATATTTCTGTCTTGCATTTCTTCTTATTAAACCATGATGCTAACCCTTGCCGAAGGCTTGATGAAATACAGCCTAAGTTCACTTTTAATCCATATTTTTTTCCATACAGTGACAGCGAATGGTGACCAAAGCTGTCCTTCTGCTTAACATCTCCTTTCTACAGAATAAATAAAGTCATACAAGTTTGGAATAACATAAATATAAGTAAATGATGCTAGAATCCCTTCAAGCTGATAACTAAGGTGTTTTAATATCTGAAAAATGACAAGCTTCACCTTTAGGAATAGAATATGCTAACGAGCTTGACATGGGGAAAAGGTTGGATGCTTCTCCGCGAGATTCAGTCAAAGTTAATGTTCTTTGATTATCTCTAGGTGCGTTGCGAGTGAGATGTTCTCCCAGAAGTGTTAGTTTACAGCAGCTCGTTTGTCATAAGGACAGAGCATTAATAATGAAAAGCCCCGAGGATCTGAGCTTTTCTAGGGCAGGGACACTGCTAGAGCGACCCTGAACGGAGTTTCTTCAAACATACCACACCTTAAAAAAGCTGCACAGTCTTTTGGAGCACCTTGCAGCTTTGCGCAGCTGCACAGAGTGTGTTTAAGCCCATTCACACACTGCAACGCGGCATTGAGATTCAACACAGTCCAGCATCTGTTACATTTATAACAACACAAAGATGCAGAAGAGTTTGGTTCTTGATCGGAATAGATTTGGTGAATGGGTGCCGTCAGAATGAGAGTCCAATAAAAATATTATAATAATCTACATGACTCCAGTCCATCAATTAACGCCTTGTGAAGGTAATAAACAAATCCATGATTAAGGCATTAAACTTTAAACCGTCACTACTGGATACAACACAAGTTCATAATCCGTAATAATACTTCCGTCAGTGAAAAAGTCCACCCTTTTTTGTCCCCTAACATCAAAATCCACCAACATACATGCTTGTCTAGACCTAGAACTGTGCTTGATCTGTGCATATTTCTCTCCTGATTCAGGCAAGATTGCTTTTTAACTGGAAAAAGGATATGGATAATGGACTTATTGATTAAAAACCTGATGGACTTGTTGGACTGATTCTGACGGCACCCATTCACTGCAGAGGACCCATTAGTGAGCAAGTGCTACATTTTTACATATCTTTTCCTGACAAAGAAACAAATCTTCACCTACATCTTTGATTCCTTGAGGGTGAATACATTTTCAGCGCATTTTAATTTTGCGTGAATTATTCCTTCAAGACTTTCATCCATGATTGCCATCTCTTCACTTACCGTCAACACAGGAGGGTTTATTCCTGGTGGTTCCTGCCACTTTCCCTGGTAAACAGGAGCACTTCACTGTCTGAGATCTCTCTTCAATCTTGTTTTTGTTACAGCACCTGTGTGCCGCAATCACCTCGCATGTCCCTCCTTCTGTCGAAAGACAAAGCCATTTGTAGTAAACAAACAAAAACTCCTGACTCGCCACGTGGATCTACATTTGCAATCATTATCTCATGTATGTCATCTTTCATGGTCCCCTTATATTGCCACATAATTCATCATGCATTTCAATGTAGACACCGCAGACACTCCTTAGGGAGGATGAGGTAGTGCTTTCAGAAGCAGAAGAGAAAAGAAGGAGGGAGTGAGACGAGACACAATTTCTCTTTTTTCCTCTAAATTGTACATTATTACAGTACAGTATATTAACCATGATATTTTTTCCTTGTTCCTTTCCTTCATTTTCCATCCAGTTCTTTTGATTTAGCTTATTTCTTTCTTTATTTTATGTTCCCATGGAAGTATTCTTTACTTTATTATTTTATATTTCTTTCTTGTACAAGTCCTCCTTCATTATTTCTTTATTTACATATCATTATTTATTTTTATTTATGCCTTATCTCTTCCTTTTATTTTCCTATTTGTCCTACATTAAGCATATTTTTTTCTTTTATTTTCTACATCTCCCTTCCTTTTATATTCCCATTATTTGTCCTTTCATTTATGTTCCCATTAAAATCAAATATTGTTTTTTTATTTACATTTATTTTTCTTGCCTTCTTTTTAAATCCTCTCTTCGGTGCTTTCTTATTAAGTTGGCTGTTTCTTTTGCTTTCCTTTTATGTATATTTATCTCTTTCTTTCATTTCTTTCTCTATTTTACCTTATTTATTTTATGAATAGATTTTTTTGTAGAGCATGCTCTGCCAATGCTGTAAATACTAATAATGCTAATAAAGCTTTGCTGACTCTAATAGAAGAGAAAAGGCTCTGTAGGACCAGAACAAAGGGAATGATGGGTAACTGCTGCAATTTGTCTTAAGAGCACTTTCACAATAAGTGATCTAAAATACACCAAAATCCTTTAAGAATAGCGGCCTGCAAGTTCTTGTATTCACAGTGAGATATTACAAAACACTCTGATAAATCAACCTTAGAGGCAGATATATCAGATAGAGATGGTAAATCTTCAGTCTATGAGCAAGTTGGACCTATTGTTCTCTGAACGGATCACCATTCTCCAGTGCTCTCTTAATTACCTAAATTACTATTCAGTTACCTGAATAGAAAGAGTTATTATTTAAACAAAGTTATTCAGTAAATACACCGAACAGCAAAGGGAAGACTTGCTACCACTTCAAAGCATTTAGGCAACTGTACATTTTTTACAATTTTTAAGGGGATGGTTAATTCAAAATACTAATTTGTCATATTAACATATTCACATTTTGTTCCAAACCAGCATGGATTGTGTTTATTTTGAAGATTATCCTGATCAATCTTTTTTCAATCAATCACTTTTATTTATATAGCGCTTTAAACAATACAGATTGTAGCAAAGCACTGAACATTATCAAATAGGAGAACAGAGTGATGATAATGTATAATGACGAGAATTAAACCAATTATTTATCAAATAAACATATTTATTTGTAATTTGAAGAAAATCTTTGCAGAACGTTCCCTGTAGGTTGTTTTTAGTTTGTGTTGTTTTTATAACCGTTTAAGTAATTAAAACTTTCTGGGTGATGACCAACAGAGAGATTATTGAAATGCTAAAATGCTTCTTTTTTTTTTTTTTTTGCAAAATAGTTTGCAGATACCTGAAATAAGCTTTTGAAATGCCACTATTATGCCTTTTCAAATATGATCTTTCATGCAGTGTGTCATGTAGCTGTATGTGAACATAAACTATCTGCAAAGTTGTGACGCCGACAGTGCACGATAAATAAAGTTATTGTCTATCAAAAAAAAGAGTCGGCTCACATTTGCCTAAAGCAGTCGTCAGCAATTTTAATTCTTTTTCTTTTACAGATCCATGTCACTAAGTAACATATTTGCATAATGTCCGCCCATGTTCTACGTCACCATCAACTTGCCCGCCCACAAACAGTACAGTTTCCACGTGGATTACAACATGTCAAGAAGACGCTGTATCCTGTGAGAGCAAATTTGTTTTATATGCCCTTCCGAAAGATGAATCTACAAAGAATGAGTGGTTAACATTAATTTTTTCAACAACACCTCAGCAGTACAGTCTCTTGTTGTGTTCGCCTCATTTTACTGATGACTGCTTTTCCAATATTGGAGTATAACGCGATATTCACCAAACGCTTGGTCTTAAAAGATGGATCAGTGCCCAGTTTACGTGCCCAATTTACTCTTGCTCCACTGAACTTCTACCTGTAAGTATGATTAATAATTGATGATTGTATTTTCTAGCGATCCTTCAAATTACATATTTGTGTACGTTATGTTGTGTCACAACCCTGCACATAGACTGCGCCATCTGACCAATCACAGCAGTGAGTGCTCACGGGAAGGCGGGGTTTAGACAGATTGATTCTTCGAACTGCTTCACACGAGTCGTTTACGAATCATTTAGAAATGGGGTAATATTACATCTATTTTTAAATCTAAGTCTGCCAAAAAATAAAAATAAATCATAAACACCTTGGGTTGTTTGTAGCTCACCTTCTTTCTTGCTTCTGATCTGTTCTTGTTTTTCCAGCGAGCGCTTTTTCCTGTCTTCCTAGAAAGAGTTGCATTGCACTCGCGTGTTTACCGGTCATTTCATTTTACTGACCTGTGTACTATATTTTAAGTCTGATGAGATGACATTAGATTAATGTGAGGAAAGATTCAAATCGATATTCATCATCAAAGTCGATATTTACTTAATGTATGAAATACATTAATATATTCTTGTCACAAGCTAGCAGTGTTTTCCGAATTCGTAAATGAATCGTTCTTTTGAATCGCAAATTTTAACTGAATCGGTTGATTCAGTTCACAAAAACAGTCTAAATGATTCATTCGCTGATTCGGTTTCAGAGTTCTTTTCACTCACTCACTCCGACAACAGATAATTACACCAACAACATGAACAATAACATCATTAACAACTATGTCAGTCGCACAGTTCCGTCGTATGATTTCAGAAGACTAACACACGATTCAAACAGACCACTTTTAGGGTATTTTGTGTTATTTTAAAAGTGTAAAACCCCGCTGACCGTTTAGTGTATGGAAATAAGCATATGGAAAAGTTTCTGCCTTGGCGTTTGGTTTAAGAAAAACTCCTGTTGACTGAACATAACATGACGGTGAGTAACTTAAATAACGTTAATCTTTTACTATTATTATTATTATTATTTCTGTACTTTAGCACTAATAAGCTAGTCGCCAGGGACTATATAACGTAAGTTACAGCGGAAAGATATGGCGAGTGTTACAGGTTAAAACAAACAAAATTAAAATTATGTAAATGTATCATGGAAATGGTTCATGATACATTGGATTTCCATCCTAGTCCTTTTACAATACTGTCAAAAATGATCTAGTTCCAGTCACCACCGTGAACTATTGTGGATTGTTGAGTAGGCCTTGTTTGCGCTTCCTTAATTATGAAAAGTACTCCATTTCCCGGTGGGGCTTCAGTCAGAATTCACAGGGGTTTGTTTTCTTTAATGCCTAGTCTTAATTACATAAGACAGACCCAGTTTCCCCTTTGATCTATCAAGAGAGGGAGAAAATGCAGGAGCTCCTGACTAAAATATCTTCACTCCTCAATGAGCGTAAACAGAGCAGTGGGCCTCTCATTTGGGGATTTGAAAAGAGTTTGGGAAAGGGAAGAAAAAAAATGTTAAATGCACTTTCAAAAATCAATAAAAATGTAAATAGCTTCTCTGTCTCCAGCTTCTTAGGCTCTCATTACCTCTAGATTGAAGTTAGTCAAAACAGGGGAGAGACACACAAAGGAAGACAGGAACAGAGCGCTGCCTGTCGACTGTTTTAACGGCACATCAGAATATTTTAAAGCGCTTCTGAATGTTTAAGCAGGTGACAGTGGACAGCTCAGATCCATGCAGGGACGTGAATGCTTTTTGTATTCTGTCACTTCGTGCGACTCGCTAAAAATTGATTGCTGAACCTCAGGGGCTTAATGTTATCTCGTGTAGGCCTCTGTGTGGCTCCTTCCTACTCAACATATCAAACAGAGGGTCAGAGGGCTTTAAAAGCTGTGGTAAAGCACTGTCAAGCGGCTTTTATTAACTGGACCTCGTGTCAGTGTATGTGCGCACAGATACTGTACACCGGAACCAAAAATCCACGAGTGAAAATAATGCTGTTTTGCATTTTTTCATTACAAATTGAGTGAAAAAATGCATTCATTTGCTGTAGAATTTGTTCTCTTTTTTGCTGTAATGACCGCAGCTCTTGAGCTGCATGAACGCTGTAAAACCTGGTATTCATCAGCATGAAATAGTGCAAAATCTTAACTAGGCCTAAGTCTTAATCATTTTACGTCATAACATAGGGCTGCATGCTTTGTGGGAAAAATTAAATTATGATTGCAATTGTGATTGCATATAAAAATAACCTTCGAATATGAATAATAATTTTATCTATTACTTAATATTAAACAAAACCAGAAATATGACCGTTGTCAAAAATGAGTATTAGAAATACAATTGTTTTATTTTACGCTACAACTGTAAAATTGTTTTATATTATTATTTAGGGCTGTCTTAATTTACAAACGGATGGGAAGCGGGTTTGTGCATGTTGCATTCCTATAAAGCAGATGCAGAAAGGCTTTTGTGTGGAATTTTAAAACCTTATAGCATTTTTAGCATTTTAGGATCTCTCTTCTGGTTCCTTTCATCAAATTTATATCTGAAATTAGATCCGATATCCATTTAAATGGAAGAAGCCAAAAGCAGTCTAGCACTTTGCTGCCATAATGTTCACTAACCTCTGCTGGAACGGCTCAAAAACATCCCGAAAATTCAATTTATTAGTCTTGCGTATAATTCCATGAAATGTTAATGACTAAGCAAACTTAGAAAACCTACAGAGTATCATTAAACGGTGCTGAGTATCATATTTTTAAAAGACATGACATAAGGTCACCCTGAGGGAGTGTGGGCTACACCGCTGATTGATCAAGCGGATGCACTGATAGCTGCTGTGGTAGGGAATCCTGCATCATACTGCTTACTACAAGGGCTATTTCAGGCACTTATTCAGTTTAATGGATATGAGACCAGGCCATCGGGGACCAATAAAAGCTCATTTTCCTGCAGCAGCCAGGGTGGGGAAAGAGAAAAATAGACGGTGTATTACAAACGGGCTATAACTTTGACTCTTCTGCTGTCTAATTAGCCAGCTGGAGTGTGTGTGTGTGTGTGTGCATCGTGTCTGTCTGTCTGGAGAAGGCGTAGTGTGCACATTCGGCCTCAATTGTTCCATTCATCCGCAGCCATCTGCGTGAGAGTTTCCCCTGACAGGCAGGTTATATCACAACCTCTCAACAGCAAACAAACACGCTTTCAGAGGACAAACAAACAGCGACAGATGAGCAGGCACAATGCGGCTCTGACTATAAACATATGAGTCTGGACAGGAAAGATTTCAGTCACATGCTGCACAACAGCTAGAAGCGAAATGGGACGATGAAAAGAGGGGCCAGTCTGGGTGAGGAGACAGAAACGCCACACTCTGAAAGAGTTTCCTTAGTTATGCTCCTTATGACGAATTTACAGTTGAAGTGTGTAGTTTTTTTAAACGTTCAATGTCTCATATTTTAATTTATAGAATCGTCTATAATTAAGCCATTAAGTTTGACATGATGCTGTATTTTGGTCTGTTGATAAATGCTCATAGGTGGGGCAAAGTGATGGTTATGATTTCTTGGGAAAACATGTTTGGAACGTGTTTGGATTGCGGCCGTTTATTAATTTTTTTGTTGAAATGTGTTTTTTTTCCTAGCTCTCATGGCATAAATGGACCTGGGTGCACTTTTTAGTGAGACATGAAATACGTACCAACAAGTACGTATCACTACAGTTTCAAGAGGAAATGAACACTAGAGGCAGTAAAACTCCTTTTATTCCCTTTCACACAAATTTACAGAGTTTCAATTAATAACGCATAATTTTCACACAATTTGAAAAAATCATGTAATGACTTTAAAGCAATATATACTGGAAGATTTGAAAACTGATATGCATAAAAAGAAGCGTCAACAAATGTGTTTTTATATCAGTTTTGCATTTGTTAACACTATAACAAATACAGTGTTTTATTTCCAACATGATAGAGCATTAGATAGAGCATCATTTTAGCGACAGTCCCCTGATATTTCAATTCTGAAGTGCCGCAATAAGTACCTGAAGCAACGTAATAAAAACACAGCATATGTACCTATATCAACGCAATAAAAAGTGCCAGGGTTCACATATTAAACCTGTGTTTCTCTGAAACCGTGGCGAAACAGGTACATATTTTTATGAGACCAGGTTGGTCTATGTATATTAAGTGCAAATAGCCTGTCTATTTTCCATTGTCTAGTTGAGTCAGAAAAACCTTCCAGTAACATAAGCACTGGCATGGAGATTAATGATAAATGTAGATTTTGACATGATAGACCTGAGTTTGATCCCATTCTTTTACCTTTTCTGTCAAAGCTTTAGGTGTGCTATTCATTCAATTATTTATTTATTTTTGCAAACATTACATTTTATTAATTATACACTGGGTTAAAAACAACTCAACATTAGGGTTACGCGGTAATTTTTCATATCGTCATATCGCCAGACTGTGAGATCGCCGATACACGATATTATCGTGTATGGGTGGGTGGGGGCAAGAGAGAGACCTGTACTTATCACAGGCTATGTGGTGATTTAAACCGTGCGTAAGCTACATGAAAGAGAGAGAGCAGGTGCGCGCCTGGAAGTACCAATAACCACCCGAAATACCATACTTTCAAACATATTGAAAAACTGACATGCTAAATATAAAAATATTTAAAACGGCTAGTTCATATATTTTGATACAGCAGTCATGCATTGTTATTATAGAACCGCGCCTCTACATTTTTGCTTATCAGTTATCAGTCAAACAAGGTGAAAATCAAAAGTAGATTTATTTTAGAGACCAACAGTTTAACACTAAATATTGGACTTAAACGAACATGTTAAAGGTAAAAGTATTTTCAGATAGCTGAAGTTTATATTTTTGGAGTAAAGTCAAATTAAATGGATAGCTACGTAAGTCACTGCGTTCCGGACAGCGCGTCCCACAACGAGCCCTGTTTTAGACTGATTACTTATTAGCTACATATTTTTTTAGTATAACGATGGTGAAGAACAAGGAACAATGTTTTTAGTTAATGTAAAAGAAAACGAAATGCTGGTGACGATGCTGTTTCATACTCATTTATAGCTGTTAAAGATCTCTAAAAGATGTCTCTTTTAGCTTTAATAATTTGTAAATAAAGGTTTACCTGTATTTGCAGTTCTGCAGTTCAATTTTGTTGTGGGTTTAATTTTAGAGGAGGAGCCTCATTTGCATGTATGTGCGGCGCTGAGTGAAATAGCGGGCAATTCAATAATAACCCAATAATAGTAATAATAGTTTTATACATTAATAGGAGAATGAGCCCAATATCGTCTTGACTATCGACAAAGACATCTGCTATCGTCAGTATCTCTAACTATCGTCGATACACGATACTAACGTCTATCGGCACAACCCTACTCAACATTATTTTTTTTACAATAATAATAGCTTTTTCACAAATTACTTACAGACTAATTAACATAATTTTACTTTTAAGGTAAAAAAGAGCTGTATTATGACAAACAAAAACAAAGCTAAGGGGCTTCATATTTCTTTTTTTAGGGTCTCCTTCCTTTTTTAAAAGTCATCTATCAAGCCCATTACACACAGAGACTGCTTCCTTACAGTTATTTTCTGTCAATTCTTCTTTATTATTCGTCCTATCCCCCTAAACCAGATCTGTTTAAATCGAGCCAGCAAACAAGAATGTCTCAAAGCCCGAAAACCAGAAGGTTTCTTAAGGTGACCTTGGCATAAAACAGGTTTTATCCATACACTCTGACAGTGCTGTCAACAACAGTTGATGAGAGAGCAGACTGATGACACGCAGAAAAATCACAACCTCCACTGCTATTACACACTGGCCAGGGGTGTTTATTCCTGTGGGTGTTACATCACAGAATGCTGTCACTCTTCTGGGAAAAGCTGAAATTGGTGAGTACTGTTCACTGATGAATTGCTTTATCCTCGAAACCCTCAAAACATATTTGTCACTGATTTAAAAAAAAAAAAAAAAAGAAAAAAAAAAAAAAAGCCTGTTTCTCACAACCAAGCTGCTTCCACCAGGGCGAAGAATGAACTCTGAGGCAACGAACAGAGGTTATCTATTCCAGTGCACATGAAGTGCATTCCTAGCTGTGTATTTTTACCCAAAGGAGTAAAGGCTAACGGGGTTTACTGCTACCGAAAAACAACCACCAGAGTAGAATTATTACCCCGTGAATAGAAAAAAATTTAATCAGTATCTGTACACAAATGTTTGGGGTCGATTAAAGTTTTTTTTTTTTCTTATGCTCACCAAGGCTGCAATTTCATGATCAAAAATATAGTGAAAACAGTAAAATGATAAAATAATATTGCATGATAAAAGAACTATTAATAATTAATAATTTACATTTATTTTTGTGATGACAAAACAGATTTTTTTAGCAGTTCCATCAGAAATCATAATATACTTTGCTGATTACTGTATGTTGGAATCAGTTGTAATCCTAAATATACAATAACTAATACTACAATAACTTTTTTTTCCTCTTTTTTTTTTATTGTAATAATGACTTTACAGTCACTTTCATTCAATTTAATGCATCTTTGCTTTGCGTTGTACATAAAATGCTAAAAATCTGACCTCAAACTTTCAAACATCTATTGTTATACAGTTTTGCTTCTCAAATATTATCTATAATATCACGTCTAAACATTATTATGTCTCTCTTTCTGTAAAAAAAAGTAAGTGTAGGCTATACCATTTTATTCTACAAAGTCAAGTGAGAATTATCTTTGTGCAGATGTCATTCTTTGAGGTCTGGCATCTGACGGAGCGACTCCAGGACATTACACACTTTGGCTTTAAGTCACTTCAGTGACTTTAGTTGCAAGTTCTTCCTGTAGGAAGATGAATCATCTTCCATGTCCCAGAGCTCCTCGCCGCGCCACCAGGATTTTTCTACTTTGCTTTCGATTTAGTTCTCTATCCATTTTCCTTTCGCTTTTTTATGAGTTTTCTGGTCTGTGCCGCAAAGAATCGTGCCTCAAGCGTGATGCTGCTTCACAGTAGGGATGCTGTGCTCAGTCTGATGTGCTGTGTTAGGTTTGTTCCAATTTAGCACTTTGTATTAAGGCCTGAAAGTTGGAATCTGGTCTAACGACAGAATTCTCTTCCAAATTGTGAGTCTCCTAGACACCTTTGGGCAAAACTCCTGCTGAGATGTGATGTGCGTGTGTGTGTGTTTTGGTTGTACCAGGCAGATTTCTGAACTGTGCTTGCTATTGTTGTCTCGCATGCACAGTCTTTCGTGTTTATCACAGAGGACTGTAACTCTGTTAGTGTTGCCGTGTTAGTGTTTCTGTTAATGACCTCTGTTTCTGTTTCTCCTCTCACCCAAACAGTGTTTTGGAGAACAGCCAGTTCTGGACAGATTCTCAGTTGTTCCTCGTGTCCAAACCGTTTCAGTGATGGATGTCTCTCTGCTCAGAGGTACATTAAGTTCTTTGGGTAGCTTTCCACTGACTGATATTTTTTAAGAACCTTGTCTCGTAATTACTTTTAGTGTTCCTTGGTGTTTCTTTGGAAATACAATATCTCAGTACAGCTTGAAACGCACTCAAATGGATTCCTGTCAAGTCATTGTGTGACTTGGCAAAGGCTAATTAACTCTTATAAAAGTAATTTGTCCAGCAAAGGTGTATATAGTACTATATTCATTTCTTTATAATTTATTTTATAATGAATACATTTTATTAATATAATAGCATTTTTTTCCCATTACAGCGCAGTGGGTTTAACCAGTTTTGCTTTAGAAATTTACTTTAGATATAAATTAGTGACGCAAAATCTGAATCGTTGGTTAAATCTTTTTGTTTTTGTTCTTTGTGGTTTACATTATTTTTGTTTAAATGATTCCGGTGTAAACTGATGTCGGTCCTGAAGTGACTCATATACACAAAAGAACTACAACAAAGATGGCAAGCAGGGCCCTGTCATGCAGAAGGCCATTGAAGTCAGTGTTTATGCATGCATTTATAAGGTGATATAGCCTGGGCTCAAATTCCGTAGGCTTCCATGGAGGAAGAAGACAGGGTCGAGGAGATAACAATTAAATATTTATGATATGACCGAGTTCTGCTGGTATAGAGCTGTCACTGTAATACTTATGAGTTCTAACACCTGACTGTTGCTCCACTTCAGCAGCTGTTTTCCATATTCACCTGTGACAAAAAGGTCTGGTGACTTGTATATAAAATCTTTGGAGGGAGATAGCATTGGATTTTGGAAATAGCATTGCAAAACATCTGAGCCCATATTCACAAAACATCTTAAGACTAAAAGTAGCTCCTAACTTGCTGATTTCGGACAAAATCTTAAAAAATAGTGGGCGTGTCAGTCCTAAAATCTCCTAAATTCGTGCTCTAAGAGTATTAACCAAACTGTTTTAGTGCTGAAACTAGCTTTGTATCTGTGAAACATTAGGAGTCCTGAAGAGGACTTTTAATCACGAAGACCAAATCACAACTATCCTAAAAGGGCTGTTTTCAAGTCAAGTCACTTTTATTTATATAGCGCTTTTAACAATACAGATTGTAGCAAAGCACTGAACATGTTGTTTTCAGCAATCTGCCTTGAAATATAAAAATTGTAGAAACATTTGACGTTAATGAGCTTTTAAAAAGGTATAACATTTAGGGTTTGGAGGTTATCCCAACTAGAGATTTTCGTTTGATTCTATCTTTTTCATTAACCATTTAGGTAAGAAGTGACTTTAAACCTATTTATTTTAGCTACATTTAAATAAACACATTTAGTTGACTTTGAACTATTTTTTTTTTATTTAAATGTATCTAGAATAAATTGATTGCGACCACTTACCTTAATAATATTTTTCAGTGTGTTATTTTTTTGTCATGTTTTTTTAATGTTTACCATCAGCCATAATTATTCTACTCTAATTAAAAGGCTTTTTATATGCATATTCTCTTAAATCTCTGACAGGGACCCCTCCCCTCTCCTATCAGCCAGTCACTGTGCACCAGTGCACAGGTCAACCCTGCCCTTACTTTTAGCTTAAGACTTCTCTCTAGTTCTTAGTAAAAGTATGTCCCAGCAACTTTTTGAATAGGTTTTAAGAGAAAACTCTTTTTGCTTTTAGTAGTGTTCATTTTGTCACCTATTTTTAATTTAGTCTTAGTCTTAGTCTTGTGCCAAATGTCCTTGTTAGTTTTAGTCATATTTAGTCATT
>JAUMHR010000084.1:7049058-7064196 GCA_032361145.1 Enteromius fasciolatus
TAATTTAGTCTTAGTCACCGTTTTTGGACAGTGGTGCAGTCTTGTCATCGTCTCGTCTTAGTCATGAAAAAAAAGGTTGTTGACGAACATATTTCGCCTCGTATCAGACGAAATTAACACTAGCTTTTAGTGCTACTTTGGAGAATTTTTAGTGAATACGGGCCCAGACCTGCATGTGATTTAGGAGCACATTTGGAAATGGACCAAATCATAATCGATTCCATGTGTTTTGTGCTAGTCATACAAAATACAAAAACATTTAAAAAAACCCCAACTACTGTTATTTGAGTCACATATAAGCAAAAAATTGGATGGGACTGATTCTGAGTGTAGGTTTTTTTATTGTTGAAAGTCAAACAATGTGTAAGAAGACTGTTTCCATCTCAAACTAAATCAGCAAAGGTAGTTGTGGACTTTAAAATAACTCATAAAGACACACTGGGAGGTAGTTATCAAGCTTTCATACATAAAGTCACATCGCAAGATATAAAGTCAAGGCTGAGAAATGTACTACTGTTTTAAACTTTGGGGTTAGAAAAATTTAATTAATTAATTAATTAATGTATTTATTTATTGGATTTTCAGCAAGAATGGATTAAAATGGTCATAGGTGACAGTTTTCAAATACATGCTGTTATTTTTTTTTTCCTTCAGAATCCTGAAAAGATGTATCAGTTTTCACAAAAATATTATACGTGACCCTGGACCACTAAACCAGTCTTAAATCGCTGGGATTTATTTGTAGCAATCTCCAAAATTACATTGCATGGGTCAAAATGATTGATTTTTCTTTTTTGCGAAAAATCCTTAGGATAGCAAGTAAAGATCATGTTCCATGAAGATTTTTTGTAAAATTCCTACTGTAAACATATTAAAAGGTCATTTTGGTTAGTAAAATGCATTGATAAGATCTTCATCACTTGCTCAGTATTTAGATTTTTTTGGCATCCTCCGATTCCAGATTTTTAAATGGATGCATCTCTGCCAAATATTGTCCTATCCTAACAAACCATGTATCAATAGAAAGCTTATGTATTGAGCTTCCATGATGTATACATCTCAGTTTTGTCAAATTTAACCTTACGACTGGTTTTGTGGTCCAGGGTCACACATATATACATGTTTCTTGAGCATCATATCAGCATATTGGAAAGATCTCTGAAGGATCATGTGACACTGAAGAATGGCTGCTAAAAATGTAGCATTTTTTGCCATTACAGGAATAAATTGCGTTTTAAAATACATGAACAGTTATTTTTAGTAACATATTTGTAGTAGCAGTATAACTGTGTTTACTGTATTTTAAATCAAATAAATGCAGTCTTGGTAAGCATAACAGACTCCTTTAAAAAAAAAAAAGTAAAAAATTGCTACTGAACTCAAACAAAAATTAAAGAGATGCACAAATGCAAACTTCTTTTTTTCTAAATAATTGTCAGGTGGAGACTTAATATGATATTATTATATTATACTATCCCTCCGACATATGAATTTAGATATTAATTACCTTTTAGAGACTTCCGTAGACTCTGAAAATACTATGCTCTTCCATTAAGTGCTAGCACTAGCTGAGAACAAGCATTAGGAAAAACTTTTAAATGTTCAATCTCCCTGCTGCCGCTGCTGGCATGATGTCAGTCTGATGGAGTCATGCTGTTCAGAGCTTCGAGATGAAGCTGATTCACAATGAGAGATTTTACATGAAGGACAAACAGAGAGAGACGCCCCAGTGCACACCCCTTTAAAATGCACAGTGCCACCTCTTAAACAAAATACGAATAAAAAGAAAGCTGGTATCGAAAGGTATACTCAGAACTAATATTTGTTCTCCAGTAAACAAGTGCAAGATGTATTCTGTTAAGGCATCTCCTCACCTCTGCCCTGAGTGTGGTTCAGCGCCGAGGCAAAGCAAGGCTGTTTTCTGACCCCGACCACTAAAGAATAAGATATTTGAACTGACTAGCAGCTAATGCATTTTTTGCCACATCTCTGTAAGCAACTCATGTGTGAATACACAGTATTTTTTCATTGTGCGTGGTTATATATCATGGCTCAAATTATGCAAAACTCTGAATGGGCACATATTCCATTTATTATCTCTGTCGTAGATTCATTTTCCCGAAACAATGCCCTTTCAAATGGCGTTTTTTTTTCACACTACGATTTTTACAACACGTGTATTTTACACATGGGTGAAGCAAATATCAATAGCGGGACTGAAAGCACGAGTCACAGAAGACAAATGAAAGCTGCTGGTTTATAAAACTACACATGCCTCCGAGCACCACTATCCAAGCGCTGAGTGAAAAACAGCCTGCCAAGGGAGGCCTGTATAAAACCGCCAATGTTTTATTAAAATGCCGTGCAACTACAAAAGGCGAGAGCTGGTGTTGTTTTTAGATGAATAAGAATGGCATGAAAGGGGGTAAAGAGAGAGGGGACTGAAGAAGAGAGAGGGAGGAGAAGGAGAGGGGAAGAAAGGATAGAGGATGGGGAAGAGAGAGAGAGAGAATCTATCCACATCAGTATGCGTTTCCTCAAAGGCCGTCAGCGGGCTGTCACATTCAGAGGGGGCTGAAGCTTCAGACAGTGGAACTGATCTGGGGCATGAAATCATATTCTGAATCTCCTAAAGGACCCTAAGAGAAGCTGGTCCCCCCCCAAAAAAAAATAAAAAAGTGGGTGCTCTGTTGTGCGCTGGATACATACTGGCACATGCAGCTCTGCCAGCACTAGCGATTTTACACCAAACTTCAGTGTGAAAGACATATCTGAGACTGATGGTAGTTGACAGAAAGGAAGTGAAAAGGTTACATTAAATTATAATGTGCACATTCGATTTGGAGATTCAAATGCACGTTTTTTGTTTTGTTTTGTTTTGTTTAGTTTTGTTTCACTAATAAAAATATTTATATATATATGCAAATATAAAAACACACATGAATACTAATATTACAATACATTTTTACAAAAGGTTACATTTTTGTGAAGTGAAAAAAACAATGCAGATTCATTTTCACAGCCATCTTTAAACATATTTACGATGGGTGCCAATAATTTCACAGGTTGGCATACAGAAATGTAATTTTTATACAAAACTGCAACTTGATGTCTAGTGAAAAGAGTGAGCACTCGTATTGTTTTCCAATAGAATAAAATAATGAGTTTATGGTATTGACAAGAGAGTGGGTAGATGACTGATTATTCAGTTTAAAGGCATGAGTCTGCTGGCCTCACTAACTTTACACATGAGGACGTGTGATTTCATCCGCAGTGTATTTAAACAAACACATTTTACATGAAGTAGAATTCTTTACTCAAAAGTAAGTGCCCCGTCAGGTTTGAAGTGTATGATGCTTATGTTCAATTAGAGGTGGGCGATGTGATTTTTGATTCATGATCGTGCTATTTTATCATCTCCGTCACTATATGCTGCACAACGCGACATACATTCACTTCAGTGTTAACTCAGTGGTAGAATTACACTCACCGGACACTGCACTTATTCACAATCACTAAAGTACATTATTCACTTTAAAGTCTTGGTGATTAAACATTTCATATGTGTGCTGAACGGAAGCGCTTTTCCAGCGCGTCCACCTGAAGCGTGCGCACTAAAACCTGTCAAACAGCGCCTAATTACTAAAATAAAATATAATAAAATTAAATTATACTGTCAAAATCACAGCGTTAAACACAGCTGCTTGTGTCTAAAGTGAAAGTAAACAATCGAGAGAAAAACGTGCCAGTATATTAGATGCCTGCAGCTCTTAAAGGGACAGAACTAAACATGACGCAGCTTGTCATTAAAGGGATAGTTCACTCAAAAATTATAATTGTGTCATTATTTACTCACTCACATGTTGTCCCAAACCTGTATTAATTTGTTTCTTGTGCTTTGTGTTTGAGTAATCAAACAGTAGCTGGTCCTCATTAGATATAATACAGTGTTCAACAGAAAAAAGAAACTCATTCAGATTAAAATGAGCTGAGAGTGAGTAAATGATGTATAGTGTTTCACCTTTCATGTTTAATTCAATAGCGCTGAACACACCTGAAAAATAAAAGCAGTTTGTTTTATTCATATTATGTTTATTTGTAATGTGTATCTATTCCAGTAACAAAGATAAAATGACTACAATTTTTATCTTTGCTTATTTTGGCCTCAATATCCGCCCTTCTTTATTTTATACTTGGTTACCCTGAAAGGCTTTGTTTTTATGAAAAAGGCAAATTAGTTTGTCTGTACTGTTTAGACAACTTGCAAAGTAGTAAAATCAATGACAAAGTATAGTAATATGATATTTTTGCCATATCGCCCACCCCTACCTCTGTAATTTGCAAAACAGTCTTAAAAAAAGGAATCGGGATAAAAAAAGATTTCCCCAGAAAAAAATCGTGATGGATGATATTTCCATATCGCCCACCCCTATGTTCAATATTTTAATTTTCACACCACGAGTATTAATAGAAAGTTGATCCTCCATTTGCTTCT
The DNA here is from genome assembly GCA_032361145.1 of Enteromius fasciolatus. Lineage (NCBI taxonomy): Eukaryota > Metazoa > Chordata > Actinopteri > Cypriniformes > Cyprinidae > Enteromius > Enteromius fasciolatus. The sequence goes on from JAUMHR010000084.1 coordinate 7,053,554, forward strand.
ATAAAAGCTTCCACTCTTCTAGGAAAGATCATGGCTGTGTGGAATTGCTCCCTTTCAGTCATGACCATCACTTTAGGTCAAGTGCTTTAGATTCTCAAAGATGTCTAGTGGAGTTTAAATCTGTGCAAAGCGATCAAGTTCATACACAGCCCAGACACCATAAACCATTTCTTACGGACCTTGCTGTGGGTGCCATGTTGAATTCAGTCCCTGTAAATCTCTGTCTATGGAAACTGTGTCTGTCTGTAAAGGGTGTCTATCTGGTGGATCAGTATATGATCTGTGTGCGAGCGATTCCCTGTCCCCTTTCTAATCTCTTCCTCTCCAGCGTCCTCCGGTCTCCACAACAGAGCTCATCTCATCTCCAGAAGAGGCTGGCATGTGTGTGCGGGGAACATTTGGACCTGGCCGCTCTTCACACAGCTGTCTCATGCTCAAGCGTAATCACCACCAACATGACAGACCTAGACAGACAGCCTTGTGGCCCAAGTAATTTTGCTGTTAATGTCGCGAAGAAGTGTTTCAGACAAACACAATTACGTGACGAGATTGTCTGCCCACATGCATGAATAACCAGGAGATGAGAGCTTGAACCGGTAGAACCGAATTAAGCCGCTCTCGGTTATGCTGCTCTGGATGCATTCAAGCACATAAGTATTATCTACTCTTTTTCTAAAAATACACAGCCGCTGAACCCTGTTGAATACCTGTCTTCATGGACAGAGCAATCTGTTTTCAGTACTGCCACACTGATCAAAGCGGCCCACTGGCGCCATATAAATGCGACGGGCTCAAATTGTCCAATGTTAACGCTATCTAACACACACGCTCCACTTTCCTCGTTACTCCATTCACACCTCAAACAACCTCTGTCTAATCCCTTCATCCTCTCATAATGAGAGAAATGAGCTCGGGCTGCAATAACGGCCTGTTAACTCCATGAAGGTGAACGATGCTGAAATGCACAACGAGGAACTGTATAAAGAACAACGGCCCTAATCACGTACCAAGCACCAGATCGGGTTGCTCATTATCTTGCTAATTTATGAAGTTTCCCTCCCTCTTGGGCTCAATTTCCAACTCAAGAAGTTTTTTTTTTTGGAAATAATAAGGTAATTAAATATATATGAAATAATGGTAATTAATTTTGCAATGTATTCCTGATGAAGTCTTATTGGAAGAATGCAGATTCTGTGAAAATGAAATTTATCTGTAGTTTCCCAGTGGACTTGAACTGAAAATAACAGAATATCTCAACAAAACATAAAGCGTATCGTATTTATGGCTATGACACGGTTTTTGTTTTAAAGTCCCATGATGTTCAGCTTTAATGGCTATCATGGGTACAAATAAAAGGAAAGGATGTGAATGTAACAATTTAAATATTTGCATTGTGATTATGGACAAGGGAGATGATGTTTGTGAGAGTGTCCGGTTTCATTATTCCACAAAAGAGATCACACATCTTGCCCGTGAACCATCATTACTGTGTATTACTAACACGCTGATAATTTTGCATCAGAGAAGCACTAACAGCATTCTGGCTGTGATTTAGGTAGTGCTAATCTTGCCGTTTAGCTTGCAGGGCATATAAAACTCAACTCACAGTGGGCCTTTTAAACTCTCATTACAAATATTCACATGGCCTGGGGGAAGAACACTGAACTGATGTGTTAATTCAAACACACTGATTTCACAACTCTGTTTAATTCCTATTATCCCTTGCTTTTTGCACGTTTAGTGGGTAATTGACTTGTATTTTCTGGTCATTTCCCTGTGTGATGAGTTTTTCTCTCACTGTGGAAATATGTTCACATCTTTGCAAATTATGCCGGTGGTGTAGGTTTATTTTGAATTTACTGCTCTTGATTGCATATCGAAATGTTAATCTCGTTAATGTTTAGGTTTTCTTGTAATGTGAGTGTGTTTTATAGCAGGAGGGGAGGCTGGGGAGTGATGTAACATGGGGTGAGTTGTAACCTAATCGGTTTAACCAATTAGAAATGAGGTAGCTGGATAAAATCACCGCCTTTTTTAAGTTTTTTTTTTTTTTTTTTAATCTCTTCAGTGTCACATGACCCTTCAGAAAATGATCATATACGATAATCTACTCAAGAAGCATTTCTTATTGTTATTTATGTTTAAAATACAAAAAGGAAAATAAATCTTCCTTACGACCTCTGCTGAAGTAAAATTTAGGGTAAAGATAGTTTTGGATACAAAACAAAGCTTCTTCAAACTTCATGTAGACCGTTCATCAGATCGACTTGGAAATTTGTGCTATAACAACCATCCCCTGATAGCATCACTGTTCACAGCAGCTACTAAAGTTATAAGCAGTTTTAGTATATTTAATTTTTTGATGTTTTCAAGGAAATGGGTCACTGCATTGCATTTTGATCAAGTCAATTTGTAATATATTAATAGATACAAATGTTAATTGCATTCCATGTATTGTTTTAGCCCTAGTGTGAAAGGGCACTCTTTGTATCTGACACTAAATTATATCATTCAAAGTATTAGTTTGTGCCAGACTACTATGGGAATATTATATTGAAGTCTGAGATGCATATAGCATAACATGATGCTGTGCACAGACATTAAATCTAAATCTTACATTTATTGCATTATTACAACTGTTCACTTTAATACTTAGAATAATCATTAAAAGTTGACTTGATTTAATTTTTAAATTCTGTTATTTGGGCAGTTTGCAATTTTACTTTTTTTAAAAATGTTAATTTTCAGTTTTTTCACCCCACAGTGAGAACACATTAGTGGCACACTAACCTTCTGTCCATTTCCACTGTATGCTGTAGAATTCATTAGCTCTCACTGAAATCTTGAAAGTGGCGTCCAGACGGGAGAAAAGTCCTGTCCTTGCTGAAGTGAGAGTCATTATGTGTGTAAATGAGTTCAGAATTGCCCTCAAACCAGTAAGTGCTAAAGCAGGCTCAATATTCATCTGAAGGGTCCTTAGTGCTTTCATTCATGTATGATATGGACAAAAAATATAATATATATATATATTTTTTTTTTAATCTAGGTTTAGTTTTTTTTATTTTAAACATTGTTTTGAAGCTTTTACATTCATTAACACATTCTGGTATTTTCAGAAAGAATACATTTGCTTTATCAAAAAGCTGTAATAACATGTCTCTAGAACAGACCATAATAAACACATCTTGAAATCATCATTTAATAAATACGCAGAAAACTAGGCTAATGTTCTGCTTCATCAAATATCTCAAATAGTATTATAAAAAGTTTTTTTTATTATTGCAATAGCTTAATGTCCTAAAACAACAAACAGGGATAATCAGCTTTCTCCCACATTTCTTTTGTTATAATTGTAACCATAATCTGGAAATAGAAAGACAATTTAAATATTTTTACACTCATAGAAGACTGTTGTAGAAAAAATGCTTAATGTGGCTTAATGCAATGATTCAAAAAGTTTGGTACACATTTTAATCAAATTGTATTAATTATCATTAAGTATCTTCATTTTAGTCAACCATCTTCTCTCTGTTATGTGACTTTAGACATTCAGATGTATCTAATGAAATCAGCTCGTCTCAAACAGTTGCTCTGTTTTCCTGTTGGAATGGCTGATTTATTTATTTTTTATATTTTTGTGAATCGGTTCACTGAATACCTATATCAGACCAATGAAAACTTGAGCTGCGCTACGCCACAAGTGATGTTGAGCGGCTTAAAATTCATTGCAAGAGATTTTGCTGCCTCTCAATGTGGTTTTCATTTTCCTGCCTGCACGACGGTTTTTGATTGATTACTTCTCTGCATGGCTGATGGCTGCAACTTTCGCATGCAAAACAGTTAAATTGCCTTGCCGCCTCTACTGCTGCAGGTAGGAAGAGGAATTGTACGAAAGAGAGTAGGTGTGAGAGTGGATGCAAAAGAGGAAGCGAGAAAGAGTAAATGAGAGGGACATACAGAGAGATGGCATGTTTATTATTGCATGGGGATCCACTTATTGGGTCTTTGTGGCTGTGAGCGACATGTGAGGACAAAGTGTGGTGTAATTAATTAAGCTGTAGGCGACCAAAATCCATTTTTCTTAACCACCGCCTGTACACTTTCAATTACTCCTGCTGTTTAAACAACGACACACAAACACATTCTTGATACACTCTCTGAATTATTCATCAACTCCAAAAATGATTTTTGACTGCAAGCCACAAACTCAAACTGGTAGACTATGAGAAGTGGAGATGCTTTTTTTGTGATCAGTATAACTGAAAGTAGAAATCATTTCCTTACTAATATTCCTTTTTGAAAGTCTTTTTCGTTCAAGTGAAATGAAAGGTTCTGAAGCGCCTCTCTGATGTCACAATGGAGTTTCCTTTTAATGCTTTAGTTTGTTCTCATCTCATGCACAGTCTGATGTATTCAAGTGAAAAAAAAATCAGTGCTTTGAATCTTAATTTGAGACCTTTTAGCCTTTTTTTTTTTTTTTTTTTTTTTTTTTTTAAATAAAAAATTTTGTTAAATGGGTCAGTACTTTTTTTTTTTTTGTCTAGATTGCAGTCAAGAAAGAAAGTTATATAAGCCTGAAATTGTAAATTAAAATTGTAGACAGTCTTTTATTTCTTTTAAAATACATTCAAACTACTATAGGCCAGTATAAAAACGTTATATATTTTGACCTTTTTAATGAAAAGGCAAGGTTAGTTCAGGTCAAACAGATTAACCCCAAGGAATTGAGTACTAAGGGAGTATAATAAACCGTATTCAAAAAGTAAGTAAAGCGTTTCATTACATTTAATTTGACCTGTCATTTAAATCTGTCAATTTTTCTATTGAAAAATGGTGTTTGATAGATGAACGAGACCAACATGAATAAATAGATTACATATCTATAAACTTGGCACTTTGGACCAAACTTGTTTTATTTAAGGATGACCATATTGATGTAAAAAATAAATACAATTTATTAAAATAAAAAATTTGAAAATAACAAATAAAACCAAAACACAATAGAAAAAGAAAACAAAAAAAATATTTTAACGTTTTTCAAAAAAAAAAATAAAAATAAAAAAATAAAATCTTGGGTGCTTCAAGAAAATAGGTGAAAGAGGTTCAGATAACAACAACATTAAAAAAAAGTCTGGAATCCCTGCATTGCATGTGAATAAATGTCTTTCTTGGTGTATATATTAAAAAGGAACATTTAAAAGATGATATAAAAAAAGTTCAGTAAATACTGTGTGTTTTTGGTTTTGCACAGGTTTCTAATTCATTCTACAACAGTGGTTTACAAATCTGCCCAGTTACTCAAAGCAACACTTAAATTCTCTCCACATCATCTGGCCATGTTGGACTCATATATTGATTCTCATCAGCTATTCCCAGAATATGATTCACAAATCACGTATGGGTTGTTTGCTTACACACAAATTATGCAGAATATTTCCATGGCAGGAAACCTGAATTGTAAGCGAGACAGCAGCACACTGTCCTCCACACTCGAGTCTGTTGCTCTGTCTATATTTGTTCTAATTCTGGAGCTGTCAGGTTTTTTTGGTTTCACAGAAACAAATTTAAAACTACAACGAAACACAATAAGGGCAATGTTTGGCTATGCATCAGCAACTCAGTTTCTGTTCCTCCCTGCTGAATATCTGAACGTCAGCCTGAACTCATCTGCAATATAGATTTCTCACTTGCACACTGGAAATTGTTTGTTTTGAAACTGATGGCACAAACAAGCCTATTAAACTTCTGCCGTTTGCGAGATATGAAATCAATTAGAGCAGATTAATGGATAGAGCAGATCAGTGTTTTACTGTGCTGTGAAGACTTTGATTACCCCAGCAAATCCCCCTTGAAACCACAAATCATCAAACGGAGAACACAGCTTCATATCATCAGTATAGTGGAACCATGACAACATAAGCAAAATGTCACTTTAAGCTCTAAGCTGATTGCATCATGGGAGATCTGGAGAGCATTAATGCATTGATAACATATCAAAGCAACATACAGATGTGAAGTAGAAATCCTCAAACTATATCAGTTCTCAAGCTTTTCCTTGTGACATTGAACACATCAATGTGCCATATAAACAGTTCTCACTGTTTTCATGTTTAGTTTTTTTTTACAGAAATGAAACGGTAGACAGTGTTTGGAAATGTGAACTGATATTTCCAACTGACACGCCACTGCAAAAGATTATAACCCACTTAAAAATTTTTTGGTGAAATTACTTTTGCACAGTACTGAATATATATAAACATACTATTATTCTTCAAACCATTACAATTGAATATAATAAATATTAAAAACTAATAATATTAAAAAATTATCTATCTATGTAGTACTTTTTCTGAATGTTTTGATGCCTGAATTCACTTGTAACATTTAAAATGTTTTATTTTAATTTAATTTATTTCTTTTATAGAACTAACTCAAATCTGCAAGACACTTGCACCTTGGGAGAAGACCACCTCAGTCTTTCTAAAACCATAATGCTAAGTTCTTGAATTGGTCCAAATCTCAATCCAATTGAGAATTTTTGAGTGGATTGAAAAAGGCTCCAATCACAATCTCCATGCAGCCAGTCTTGAGCAGTTGTTCAAAGAACAATGGGGAAAATTGCAGTGGCCAGATCTAAATCCACATAGACTCAAAATTAGAATTACTGCCAAAGAAGGATCGACTGAATACTTTATTCAACTTATTATTTTTGAGCAATTTATAGAAATTCTCCCTTTGAAATAAAGTATACCTAAAAGGCTTGTTTATCTGTCTGTCATAAAAAGCCAAAACAAATCTATTGCTTAGTGTTGTAAAAAATGAAACATGAAAACTGAATATATATTTTGCGTTCAATGACCATAATACAGTTTTACTCATTTGTTTGTAAAGGCACAAATCAGTGTTGGGGAATGCCACTATTAAAAGTGAAATGCATTGTAATATTGCATTGCTCCATAAAAAAGTAACTGATTGCATGCCTTAGTTACGTTTAATGGGACTGTAAGTCTGAACTCACTCCCAGTTTTTCTAAACACAGGAACAGGAGAGGTGTCGGTGAATAAATGGGAAAACAGAGCTACTTGCATTACTTTGCTTCAAAAGTAATCTGATTATGTAACTTGTAACTGGCCGCCATATTGTTGATAATGAAGATGTAGTGAGATGTTTATCTTTTGGCTATGCCTGTTTAACAACTTGTGATGAAAGAGCCAATGATGTGTTGCAATTTTGTGTTTTTAAAGAAATATAAACCAGTCTCTTGGTTTAGGTAGCTGAATAGATGTCAGATGTCCAGTAAAAGTCATAAGGTGCAATAAAGCAATAAAGTTGATATAGGACTTCCTCCGTGCTCTGGCAAGGGTAGAATTGGCAGGTAATATGTGGTCGTATGTGTCTGGTGGCTTCAGGTATTGTGAGGTCAGATTGGCATTCATAGAAGTGCTGTCTGGAGCAGAGAGAGAGAGAGATGGAGGGAGCAAGCGGAAGTGTGACAGAGAGCAGATGGAGGACAGCCCAGGGGCTGAGACTGTACGACTCTCCCATTGTTCCTACAGGCGAGCTGGCACTGTCAGGAAGATTGGATGGAAGCGGGAGAGATGGACGGAACGTCTCTGCTAAAATAATGTGCCTTTAGGAGCTGTATTATATAAGGCTATTAAACTGTCAGTGTGTGCTGCCGTACATGCGGGGAGATAACCTTTGTTTTGCGGCAGATGAAAAACACATTCCATGTTTGTTTTGATGTAGCTACATCCATGGCCTGCATCCGTCGGTGCGTGTGGGGGGAATTATCACAGATGACTGTCTTCTCTCTTATTCCGCCGAGATATATTTAATACAAAGAAGGACGAGCAGGATGCCGTGCCGCAGTCGAGCCCTGATTCTGTCAGAGGCACTTTGTAGGAAAGTCTTCGGGCGGCTTCGGCAGCCTAGAGCTGCAGATGGAGAACCGGCATCCAACGTCACCTCTGTTATTGAGCCCTCCTGGAGATTTCCAGAGTGGAAAATAGACGAGGCTTTGATTCAAAGAGATCCGGGCATGTCTTTATTGTGGCCTGGGTAAGATAGGAAATATTGCCAGATCTCTCGCAACGAGTGCATTAAACTGGTAACAGAGTTAAAACAGCGTGAGTTAAGCGTTAGACTGTTTGTTCCTTCGATTGTTGGCGAATAAACAGGTTTATGTGATACCTGGAGAGAGCTAACCGCTAGAATTCCCATTTATCTCAGCGGCGGTTGCTCGGCTGGCATCGTGCCAGGGCTGGAAGTACGTGACCTGGAGGCTGCCATCTTCATGGGTGCTCAGTTCTGCTGCCAGGTTGTTTTGAGCCAATTAACTGAACTTAAATGGCATGTGACTAATGACTGTAGAGCCGGGAGGGAAATGATGTCATGATCACTCTGATTAGCTGACGGCAACACAAGAATGCACGCATCTTGCGTCGGAAGCTGGGAATTTGGAGCAAAAAATATATTTCCGTTTCTGTTTTAGGAGCCTCTTAAAATATTTTTTTAAGGGCTTCGGTGAAACATCTACAGTAAATAATTCAATATTTGTGGTTGCTTGTAAAATGTTTTATTTCACAGTTCAGTTCTAAATTACTTACTGAATATCTCCAGCTATCTCTCTTTTCCATGCTTCTTCCATTCTGAGTCTAACCCTGTTAATATTATATTGATTCTGTTTAATTGAATCCTATAAACAGTATAGTTAAATATGATTCAGTGTTTTATTAAGAAAAAAAAAATCAAAACAGACAAATGTATTGTCTTTTTCCCCATAAGGTTAAGTTTTTCAGCATCTATCCAGCTATAGTATGATAGTTCGTACTCTTGTACAGCATATGTTCAGTCAAGCAGCAGTAATAAGACATTTAATATTAATTTCAACAGAGATTTTAGTAGATATGTACCTGTGAGGATATCTGTACTGACAGGAGATGCTTTTAACAAAGAGTAAGAGGAAAATATACATACAGCAGTTGACTACACTGCAAAAAGAAGAGAAAACGGTTCTTGCCAGAGTTCAGCGAGTTTGTCCTCTTTCTCGACAGTCCACATTCTCCGTGGCGCTGCCATGTTCATCTTTCTTCTTACAGTATGTGGTTTTCTTTTTTAGCTTGTGATTGGTCATTTCCAGTTTGCTCGACAAATCGGCTCGTTCAGCACACACGCTTTCAACCGACAGCTCCCAAAGTTTTTTGACATGTTTAAAAATGATTGTGAGGTCGGGAAGTGTTCGTAAGGCACTCTGCTCGACCATACAAGAAGAGACTATTTGCGACCTCAAAAATCGTACCGTGTATGCCCGCCTTTAGTTAAATTAAGATATTAATGCATCTTTTACAAAATATTAAGATATGTCAGAGCAAGATATTTTCAGTTGAAGCAGTTCAAACATGTATTTTAGTCTGTGACCAGCTGAAGCCTTGTCTGTGAAACCAGGAGAACATCACATTCTCCTTCAATATTACTGCACACGGCTACATTTTAAATCAAATTTATTTTGTGCAAAATTTTAATTCTTAATCATTATATAAACAGGCTACTTTTTTAAAACTATTACTTATTTTAAAAAGTGCTCTTAGAGTATAGGAAAGTTCACGGAAATAGTTTTGACTTTAAAAGTTGGATTTTTCTTTTTTTCCTCTGCATTATTGCTGCTTGATTAATACTGATGAGATCATAGACAGTGGCAGCTTTAACAGGCTGGATTCAGACTAATGCACGGATCTCTTTCGATATATCAGATGTTTTGCTCTGAAAACATAACTGATGGTGTGCACATCATTTTTGTATAAAAAAATGCAAGTGCATGGAACCACAGCCACGATCAACCGCTTCAGGACAAACAAACACAAAGCGCACGTGACTGTCAGTGACAAAGTCTGTCAGCGCGCAGATTTCGTGCATCTAATACCAATGCATTCCAAACGGTATAAAAAAACGTATCTAAAGAAAAACGCGACGCATGGAAGCACACACTGTCAAGCAACGTGCATGCGTCTCAGCGCAAATTCTGTGCAATGAAGCCCGGTGCGTCTTGAGTGCGCACATGTGCCATATGAAGGGGGACAAAAAATCGATTATGAAATATTTAGGAGATGAATGACTATAGCAATGCTCACATACAGAGCGCGTGATCTCTGTGACGGCCAGATCTACAAAACAGACCCTCTCACCTCTGTAATAAACACGGAGATGTTAGTCTCGTCTGAAATGGTATATGAAGATCACGGATGACAGGTGATAAGAATCGAAGCTCACACGTACAGTAGTTTAGAAAACCGGTCCCATCCGAAAAGGGCTACAGTGCAATTCGGCTAGGTATACATCTGCGCTAAAATATCAAGGTGAAAGTCATCATAGCTTGCGTAGAATAGACCCAGCTCCCAACACAACTTTGCGAATAGATATTTTATAGAATAGATAGCGGCGATATTTTATTTTTTTTCGTGCAATAAGAGTCTCGCGTAGGGTTGCGCTATATGGTCATTTTTCATATCGTCATATCGCCAGCCTGTGAGATCGCCGATACACGATATTATTGCAAGAGAAGAAAGAATCTCCGTTTTCTAATGCAAGCTGAACGTCCTTCAAGCGCATCTTCACTTTGCTCATGTTGGTAAAGCCCGCTCTGA
>JAUMHR010000084.1:7106672-7121224 GCA_032361145.1 Enteromius fasciolatus
AATTCGGACATACTACTCGCCTCGCATGCTGTTTTTCACGTACTATATAGTAGGGAAGTAAGCGATTTCGGATGCAGCGAATATTTTAAGGTGCCAAGCGCACATTTAATATATTGATCCGCTAAAGGTTTCAGAAAATTTCTACATTTGAGTATTCAATTTGCAGTATTTCTCACTTTAACTCACTTGAATTCAGGGAATGAATTTCATTTGAATTTAATTTTTGTAAATTTTAAGATTTAGAGAAATAACGTGTTGTTATTGTGAAATAAAACGACTCAAGGTTAAGAACAAAAAAAATAGTCATTGACCACTGTTGGAAAGCAACTAGTTGTGTAACTAAATTATGCCATTTAATTACAAAATAAATGTAATTGTAATCCATTACAGTTTCCGAGAAAAACAAAGTGTAATTAAATTTGTTAATTATGAAACTCTTCGTGTGTTTTTTACACACACAAACACACATTCACTGATTTGTTGTAATAAATTGCATTGGCCGCTCGAAAACTCAGGTTAGGACACATGCTAATTCGATTACTGTTTATGTATGTACCTCATTATTATTTTTAAGATTAAGTTTTTTCCAAGTCATTGTTAGATGTTTAAGATTGAATACTTACCTTTGGGGAAAAAAGATTTGATAGGGCTCACTGAATCAGGAAAAGTCCAAATAACATATCTCCGAAATCATTACAGATAAAGTCACAAATGAGTCTTATTTCATTAGACTTTATAAATTACAGCAGATGTAACAAACAAAATAATAACACAAGTAATCACACAGCAATCTAGTTTCAGCATATTGATTAGATAGTGACAGTAGGGGTGGGCGATATGGAAAAAATATCATATCACAATTTTTTCTGGTGAAATCATGATTCAAGATTTTTATCCCGGTTCTTTTTCAAGTTGGTTTTTTAAGACTATTTTGCAAATTACAAAGGTAGGGGTGGGCTAAATGTTAATAAATTACATCATTTAATTTACATGCATCAGCATATTCAGCCATAAAATCAAAATAGAAATTTCTTGTAATATATTTTGCCTAGCTGACAAGGATCACTCGGTTGTTTTGTGTTAAACTCAAATGCGCTTACACCGCGGGTTTTTTAACAAGCGAATGTGTGGAATATGTCCATCAATAAAACGACAACATCGCATTACGTCAACATCACACCGGTGTGGTGATGCATTATATGAACCTTTATAGACATACTAGTGTTTTTTACAACGTTGCGTTATTCAAACAACAAGATATTTTACCGTTACAAGACGAATACGTTCATCTGCTTCTATCCCTTTAATGACAACTGGCGGCATGTTTAGTTCTGTCCCTTTAAGAGCTGCACGCATCTAATACACTGGCACCTTTTTCCTGATTGTTTACTTTCACTTTAGACACAAGCAGCTGTGTTTAACGCTGTGTGTTTGTGACAGTATTACCACAGTCACATGTGATAAATATCTTAGTTCAGTAGTTAGGTGTTATTTGACAGGCTTTTAGTGCGCACGCTTCAGGTGGACGCGCTGGAAAAGCGCTTCCGTTCAGCACACATAAAATGTTTAATCTGCAAGACTTTAAAGCGAATAATGTACTTTAGTGATTGTGAATAAGTGCAGCGTCCGGTGAGTGTAATTCTACAACTGAGTTAACACTGAAGTGAATGTATGTCGCGTTGTACAGCATATTGAGACGGAGATGATAAAATACTACGATATTTCTTAAAAAGCAGATCGCGGAGAAATATTTATCATCCACGATCAAAAATCATGATGTTGCCCACCTCTAAGTGACAGTGCAGTTTTAATTCTGACCACTAATTATTTATACATCTATAAAGACCACAGGAATTAAATTAAGATCTTCAGTCAATATTTTAATTTGTGGACTAAGCTATAGTACCTGATACAATGAGACAATCGCCATTTCTCTACTAATTACACAGTCAGAAAGCACACAGCACAAAGACGCAGCTATCCCACAATTCCCATGTCATCGGTGTGTCTGATGTGAGGGAGCAGCTGTGAGAAAGACAGTAGGCTGTATAGTTATCTCCCAGATCTGGTGTGATCCCAAACTATACAAACTACTACCTCATTCCACAGCCCCCAACGCAGCAGCCCCTCTGTCCAGTACCCTGCGGGAGGAGAAGAGAGGCAGAAAGACATGTCAGTGCTGGAAATAAAAAGCTTGTTTGTGCTATTTTTACTCTAAATTTAATGAACCACCTTTGCAATTGCTAATTTGATTTCCATAAATCCCACAGTGAAAGTTGATTGTCGTCATCATCCCTTTAACCCAGTATTAACCTTCCTCAAACATCCACACCGTGAGTGTGGGCAGATTTCTGGCAATACGACTCATCTTTTGAAATGTGAGTCATGATATACCATGAACAACAAAGAGATTGCACAAAATGGATCAAGGATCTGCTGCTCTGCGGCATTTGACGTGATAAATGTGCCACTTACATGTGCTCATTAAAGAGCACTTGCAGAAAAACATGAAATGCTGCATATTAAAGATTGATTTACAATCATATATAATGCATCACAATATATGCACAACTGTATTTTGCTGCATGACTGTGTCTCTGGTTATAATATGCATTATGGAGTTTGCTGCATTTGTAACGATGATGCAAGAAAGGAAATAGCTGTGCCAATATCTATTACGACCGAATTAAATTAAGCAATGAATCAACCCATATGAAAATGGGTTTTCTGCTTTACAAAACAGTATATATGCAAATACATGCATCCCAGTTAAAAAATCCTACTCAAGCTGGTAGCTAAGTTATGTAACACTATTGCTGGTTTCTTGCTTGTTGCCAGTCCAATGATGGGTCTACCAGTTTGCACCAGCTAGTATCAAGCAGCCGTGCTTGATAAAAATGTGTTTTCCAGCAGGGATGTGCATTTTTGAGCAATGCAAGAAACATCTTTGCATCAAAATAGCTGGGGTTTGTACTGAATGCCAGAGCTGATGATGACTGTCCACATGGTCTATTATTATTATTATTGCAAACCATTCATACTAGCTCAGTACTTGTCTCTGGAATCAACAGCTGGCAGAGGCATGATGATGCATGTCAGTCTGATGTTTTTGAATCACAAGAGGCTTTTTTTTCGACTGTCTGGCCGCCAGATTCACTTTATCATGACGAGCAGAGACGCGTGCGATTATCAAGTGTTTTATCGAGAAACTGCAGCTTAACAAATCAAATCGACAGCCGAACTTGATTGACTTGCCGCTTGAAATGAAGCGTTCTGTCGGCTAATGTTTCATAGGAAATTGTAAACCCGCGTGCATGACATACTCCTCTTTTCTCCTAACATTATGATCATATACTCTGATTTTATAGTTATGCTATCAAATACAAAAAATGGCGGTTGCCTCACTAGTGCGCCTAGTATGATAATCGGTTAATTGCATGCTAAAACAAACCTAGTCGTCATACTGGAGTGAAATACGGACAGGCAAAAGCAAGACAGGATGCTAATGTAGCGTCAGTGTTTTCGGTGACTGCGGCAATGGCATTTCAAAGAAGGAACGTGGTGTTTTGCTCACCTGAGACCGCGACTGTACATGATACCGCCATCTTACATCAGCAGCAAGAACAGAGATACAGCAGCTGCAGGCACGCAGATCTACCCCTGAGGTGACCTGCCCCTCGAGTGATCCGATCCGCCTTCCATTCAGATCACGACTACATCAAGTGTGCATTTAAGCAGTGCTTGTCAAATGTCACAACTTGCGTGAGAGAAAACCGTAGCACCTTAAAAAAGATTAATAAACGTATGCTTGAATATGAATAAACTGACATTCAACGAAAACATAAAATAAAATCGGTTTGATTGCTTAATTATTTTTATAACCTACTTTTTGTTTTGTAATCGTTACGTTTTATTAACATTTTACATTAAAGTTAATGCATTAGGGATAACAATGAAAGGTAGGCAACTTGAACAGCAGCAAGTTATTACATTTAGTTATCAGTTGTGACTTTAACAGTAAGGTACTTTGAACATATTTAAATTCTAACAATATATTTCTTTATTATGTGATGCAAAACTGAGTTTTCAGTAACAATACTCCAGTATTCAGTATCACACGATCCTATAAAAAAATCATTATAATACGCTGATTCTGTCCTGATTATCAATCTTTAAAATAGTTGAGCTGATTAATATTTTTGATATATTCATTGGTGAATAAAGAGAAAAGGAACATTTATTGGAAATATTTTGTACTAACATTTTTTTTTTTTAAATCAATTGAATGCATCCTTGATGAACAACATTCTGTAAAATCTTAACCACAGCCTCCATTAATAATTGATTGTGCATGATACCGAATCCTAATTTTACAAGTCAGTCCTTTTTTTAGTTACAACCCATAAGCTATATAATAACTGTATTCCCTTACATAGACAAACAAGGCAGTATAATGCTGAAAGTGTTAAAAAGGACAGGGGGGTAAAAAACCAAACTCCTGTTTACTAAAAGAATAAATTTTATTTCAGCACTGTAAGTCATTTCCCAACCATACAAACATGACTGCCAACTGTGACTCTCTCTCTCTCTCTCTGAGCCTTTTGGCTTTCTCCCCAATCCACTGTGAAATCAGACCACAACAGCAAGACAAATTAAAAAGAAAAAGTTTCTTTCCAAAACAATCAGGTGCTTTCTTTACACTAAAAATGAGAAATTGTTAATAACGATCATAACCATAACAGCAATAATAATAATAATGAACTTTACCCTTCACTTCACAAGTTTTTTGTAGCTTTTGGAGATCTTGATGCATGCATCAATGCGTTTGTGTTGATGAACGGATCGATTTTCCAAGAACAGACGACAGAATGTGTTGCCTACAAATGGATGTCTCGACTTGACGGTTTTTGGGGCACATGCTAAAAAGCAAAGAGGACGAGATATAGAGGCTACGTACTTCCAGAAAATGTAGGATGTCAGCGGGCCACTGTACACAACACATTGCTGTTATCAGACTAGGATCGAAACCTGACCACACCAGTGGTCCTGTGGAGTGAAGGGCGACAGAGCCAGGATACAGGGGTAACAGTTATAAAGCAAGAATCAGATCTGAGGTCCAGACACAAATCTACAGGAATGCACAGGCAAAAACTCTTTACCAAAATAGCTGTTGTGTGTATGTGTGTGTGTGTGTGTGTGCATGGTTACAGTATGTGTTCACACTTAACCTATCCATGACTACATTGAAGCTACATTTTTCAGAGGGACGATACATGTGCATGGGAGCTGAAGAAGTGTTCTAGGGTTAAATCGCTATAAAGAGCTGTTTCCAAGGCTCCACTCGAGAGGAAATTTTAGCAATGAAACTGGACAATACAAGATTTAGCCACTGTTCACCAAAAAGATGTAAACATCACATTTTCTTCATTTAGTATCTGATTACGGACCCCTTACGTATTCTAATAGCTCAATTACTGAAAACAAGTAGCTGTATAATCATATATATATATACAGGATCCAGAAAGAGAATCAAGACCGTTAACTATAGACTGGAAAAGCAGTTTCCAGAAATCGACTTTGGTTGAAAATTAATGTTGCACAAATGTGTATTAGTCTGCTTTGTGTGCAAGGAAGCAAAATTTGCTCAAAGTAATTCAGCTTTAAATTGACAATTTTTGAGAGACTAAAATAATAATCACTGTCCAAACACAATATGTAATTTCTGTGAGTGACAATTACATCATAATGGTGAAGTGGTTTGAAACGATACCATACAAAATAGAGGTGAGGAAAATTGCAATCATTACAGTTGAAAATATCTAGTTATCTCTGCTAAGCAAATTTTAATACTAAATGTAGCAACGGTCAAAGGAGTAGCTGTTGTAATAACATTAAAAAAGTAAGAAAAACACAATTTCACAACTGAATGAAACCAAAGATGGCAAGGTTAAATTTCTCGATTCACTGTTGAAAATGTTACCAACTTTTGTCTAAGATTACTTACAGACAGATTATTAGACTAATTATAAAAGTTAAAATCTCTCACTGTTAGTATGAAAACGTAAGGAGAGTCGCTGCGGGAGAAACAAAGGCAAGAATAAAAGAATGAACAGAGACCAGAGCTAAGAAGAGGGAGAACACTTGAACTTGTTGTGGGTGTTCATGGCCCAAAAAACGGTGAAAAAAGGGGGTCGAAAAATTGGGATTTGCATTTGTGATAATGGTTTTATCAAGACCTAGCCTGGCTTCCGCGACTTTAAAGCTCATAGGAGCTTAGTCTGGCCAAGCTTCCTTACTGCTTAACCTGCGTCCATCAGATGCCTCTGTATACTACTGGACGAACCTACAACCAATCAGACCACTCACTCCGATGACGTATGCGTTGCGGCGGAACCTGAAGACACCGTAACCAATTGTAGCTAGCTTCATGAAAGCAGCAACTTACTTTAATTACTTCTGTTCCGTTTTCAAAGAAAATTTCTCAAAACAGCTGCAA
Organism: Enteromius fasciolatus; assembly: GCA_032361145.1. NCBI lineage: Eukaryota > Metazoa > Chordata > Actinopteri > Cypriniformes > Cyprinidae > Enteromius > Enteromius fasciolatus. The sequence continues at coordinate 7,113,169 of JAUMHR010000084.1, forward strand.
CAGCAGAGTCGAACGATTGTTACACGGCATGTTTAAAAGCAGCAGTTCTGCGACCATACCAGCGTCATCGCGTTACACCCGCCTCAGTCGTGCCAGGGGGCGGGAGCTCATTTCTCATTGGCTCCCACTTTTTTGGGAATCTGAAATGCTCTAAAACGGCAGCTTGGCCAGACTAACTTTGCTCGCAAAATGAATGTAGCGTCAACGGAAGTGTGGGCGGGCCCAGGCTAATCAAGACCAGCATCTGGAGTAAAACGGCGCCATTCCAACAACCTCGCTGATCTCCAGAGCATCCTTCTCATTCAACCCAAATATATATTTCTTAGTCTATATTTACCTCTCACACGAATCTCCACAAATGTCTGAATGAGAGTTCAAGCAGCAATCTAGAACAGAGCAAAGCAGAGAAGCTTTGGAGAGGATAACTTTGGAACCAAGCGTCTGAAACTGCAAATTAAGCATCCAAATAATTGTAAGAGAAATTAACACACTGGACAAATACATTAATATCTGAATATGCCATTTTACTTAATTTTTTTTATTTTTTTCTTCTCCCTCATACTAACTGATGTCTTTCTACAGGTATAACTGTATGCGCGCGAGAGAGATTTTATCTTTATTTGGTGTGTCTGTATATTTCGGTTTATGCTGTTCCTTTCTTAGATTACACGTATAACTAAATGTGAAGGAGTTACTGATATTCTATGACAAACACACTGAGAAAAAAACCCAACTAACTGAAACGGCTGTTAATCACAGATGAAACAGGACTGAATGTTTTAAAAGGATCTACTGTTATTCTGAGGAAACCGAAATTCCATTTACGGGTGCGTATGCGTGTTCATATGCACTAACATGCTGGAGATCCTCTCTTGAAAACTAGCACTACTGTACTTAACGCGTAATAAAAATGTGACAACCTAAGGTTGAGGTTTAAAATGTTCTAGCGTGCATGACGGTGCAGCGTGTTAGTTCACGAACACTACCTGTCATGCTACGGTCAAGATTCTTCTTGGTTTAAAGTCTGTCCGGTATTGTCATATTCTGACACAGATATATCACTGTCAACTTATTTCCTAGCAAACTGCATTAACAATGCATGCTTCAGGTCATCATGATTTTTCTGACGGGCTGAACTGTCTGGATTCCTCAAGAGTGAGAATTTTCAGAATATACATAGACATGTAACTATAATGGGAGTCTCCCATAATCTGCTTTAAAGAGCTTTCGATATACTTTTAGTGGCACTAAATATAACTTCTTAACAAAATAAGGTGCATCTTATAACTTCAATAGAAAGCTGTGATGTAATCTTGACATTGTCAATTGTACAGATCTTAAACTATGATTAAATGCAATAGTCTCTCTCAAGTGTATTAGTTATTCTTAAAATTAAATTCTCATTCATTATGTCCAACAAATCATTGGTACAAAACATGTATTTAGTTTTTTTGTTTTTTTTTAAATGCATTTAAAACATTAACATGTAAGTAAAATTAATCTCCTAACCATCCGATGCAAAATGGTCAATATAACGGCAAGTGCGGCTTTAAACTTCAGGGTGTTTCGTTCGTTTTTATTTTAAAGCCTGCGTGTTCGCCTCAATAGAAGTAATGTTTTGAGTATAGAAGTGCATGAGTTTATAGGACTGTCACAAAAACAAGACGAAACGGACTGATCACGAAACAGTCTGGTGAAGCACAGACTCCAATTTTTTTTTGTCACAATAAAAGGTGATCCTAAGGTTCGTTCGATTCATTTCTTCCAGGCGTAACAAAGCTATGATTTTAGCGTTGGTGGGAGAATGCACATGTACAAAAAAAGCATCAACATGGTACACATGCACAAGGCACAGAGCAGACGTGAACAACGAAGGGACGAGGGGGAAAAAATAAAGTAAAAAGAGCTGCTAAAACCCGAAAGCAAAATGGTGTGAAGCAGAGAGATGTCAAATGGCAGGTTTGTCTGAGGGACTGTGTGCATTCTCAACCACTGATAAAATCACTCCCCTAAATCACGTCGTTGCGTAACAGGATCATGTACATTTGGGTCTATATACAAACGGCTGGGATGTCAAACAGTCTCACGGTTCCCTCCGAACACACTGCTTCCTCCCTGTCTCTGCCAGAAGCCTCGTTTTTTCTTTATCCTGGTTCGAGGACAACCCAGTGTGTTTTCGGTTTTAAAACAAAGTGCGGCTTATGACGCACTCTGTTCTCACATTCAAGCGGGTTGGTGTTGATTTGTACGTCAAACTGGTAAACAACACGCAAGGTAAAGTGTATCTGGACAGTTAAACTGTCAAAACAAATGATGGCCTGCTGCTTAATAAAAGGGCGTTAACCAATTAACTATCTATATAGAGCAGTACTATCATAAATAACATTTTAAGTGCTTTACGTTACAATACAATCTATTTTTAAGGGTATTTCTTCCTTAGTCGAGGAGGGGGGCTTGCATATGTATAATTTCGGGCTTAAGGTGCTTTACGACTACTTGAGTACTGAAGAATCCTCAAGGGGACGTGGGCCTAAAAGAAGATTGTCTACATGTGAGAGAAAGCAACAGAGGAGAGCTAGCTATGCGATGCAGATTGTAACCTCTACGAATCTTTAAAGCACGCCTCTCTGAGCCTGGACTTCTCGGGCCGCCCGTGGCCCCTGTGCTGAAGACAATAGCAACTTCTCCACATGCAAATCACTCTTTGATAAGATAATATCCAAAAACAAAAGGGCTACCATGTGTGTGTGAATGCACACTGTGACATACAAATACAACCCGCGTTCTCCGTCAGTTTCCACTCGTCTACTGTATTCAGGGCAGTGTTGATTTGAAACACTGCATATACAGCCATGCGTAGTACAAATAGTGTGATTCTTTGCAGTGTGGTGGAAACTTTAGAGCAGGTGCTGCTGTGCTACTTGACACATGCAAGTATTTTGAGTAGATCAATTTTCAAATACACTTTGGGCAATAATAGGGGGCTTTTCGTAGCCATTTTAGGCAATCATACATAAGGTCACCGTCAATGTATTAAGGTCTGAAAGAAAACGGTGTTGAAATAAAAAGACTCGAGAGCTTTTCACGATGCTACAACACTGATGGGCCAGTGGAAAAGATGAGGTCCGGAACCTAAAGATTCAGGGCGATGTGCAATCGAGGGTTGTGGTTTAAATTCACTCAATTTTAAACCAGACCCAGCTCTTAAGGTGACACATAGACCGCATTCCTGACACTGTCCATCTGTCGTTTCCAGCATCATAAATTATACCATGACAACACAAAGTGGCTACTGTGCCCTAAATATTCAATTTTGCAAGGAAAAGGCAGTCGACCTTAGATCATTTCCTCTCACTCTCTCATTCTTATTACATTATGGGATGTAATTACTCCTCTTTCTGTAGTGCACCATCTGATGGGCAGTCGTCAAGGCAACAAGGGGCCTCTACCTCCACCCCATCTCCTGACTGGTTGTCTCTGCTGGCTAAGGCACACTGGATTGGCTGGGCCAGTGGTGGCAGGTCAAGAGCTTGACCAGTGGCGCTTCCTGAAGAGCTGCCGTTCAGCTGCTGTGACACGGTCCCCGTTCCCTCCGTGGGCCGCCCCACCGCTTTACCATCCTCGGTGAGCTTCGGGGGGCTGGAGGAGGGTGGTGAAGAGGACAGAGTCTACGAGCAACATTGGGAGGAGAAGGAGAAAAAAAAAAATTCATCTCCTCGCTCACGTTTAGCATTTCAAAAAGTTAAGCATTGGACTGACCTGTGTTCTATTGGTGGTCACTTTCTTCCCTCCCCTTCCTCTTACCGTCAATTCTTTACCCCTTCTGGGAAAAAACAAAAAAAGATCAGGTTTTTTTTATCTCTACACGTGTGCATTAAAATAAAAAAAATTACAATTTTGTCTGATTTTACTATGTTTAAAAACAATGACGTTCTTCACATTAACTGATTAACACAGCAGTGGAGATAATTATACATTTGGGACTGCAATTTAACATGTATTTTTAGCTATTTTCAAAAGAAAATTAAGAATAGTCTCATTATACAAACGCTTCTGCATTTAGCATCAAAGAGTATACAAAACTTATATAGAGTAATCTTTTGTGATAAACAGTTATTACAAATAAATTTGCTACTGCTACGGTTTGATATCAGCTGGCATTGCATAGCCTCACCAGTAGGTTGTGCAATTGTGAACTGATACAGAGCAGCAAAAAGAGAGGGGAGCCATTTGTAGAAAGGCTTCTGTCATACCTCCAAAAATAATCAGCTGCTGTACAGCCGCTATTTTATGACACAGAATGGACTCACCCTTTCCCTCCTACTGACACCACCTGCATATTGACTCTGCCACGGACAGGTTTGTTCCCAGCCCACTGACCAACAACCATGCCAGCTATTTCCAGCTTGCCACCCTGGGGAGGTATAGACTGGATTCCTAAAAAAAAAAAAAAGTTTCAGAAAAGTGACATCCAAAGGCCAGTAAATAAAAGGACTAAATGGGAGGAAGATGTCACCTGGGAAGGCCCTGGGCCGGTGCTGGTGGTGATGGTGAGGAGGCGGCGGCATGGAGCCCAGTGGGCGAGGAGGGTATAGAGGATGCATGGGGTAGAAAGGGGGCACCATGGCAGGGGGGAGGAATGCAGGGGGTGGCAGTGGTGGAGGTGGGGGTGGCGGCCGGGACAGATTGATGCCTTCCAGAATGGCCTGGCGCATTTTTTCCACTCTCGAAACCAGCTCCTCCTGTAGAACAAAGTGTGAAAAACAATATAAAAAAAACAAAACCCTAAATATTCCTAAATACTAAACACATGTGCCTTCACCTATGCACTTATTACCTGGCCTTCACACATATCAAGTAAAGAGGCTCTGTCTCTGGTGGCTTTAGCTAGCTTGCTCTGGAACAACTTCCCATCGAAAAAGCCCCAAGGGCAGCAGTGGTCCCATGGCAAGGGCTGTCCACATACATCATTCACAAACAGGGCAGTGTCCACTCCACTCATGAACAGAGAGGCTAGTTGCACCCCACGGTTATCCACCTTCTCCACCTGGTATCAGTGTCAAAGGGAAGAAATATGATCCGGCGGCATGTTTGGCATCAGCCTGGTAAATGTCACAGTAGCATGTCATTTCAGATTACACAGAGCTCTTTCAAAGCAGATTATTGACAACCTGACATTTGAAAGACAGCTTTCTATTTTAAAGAAATGTTTTGCCTTGAACCTTTTGCTTTATGTGAAATACAGCTATTGAAGCTGAGCTGTTGAGTCCTTACTTACAAGTAAGTCTTGTCTGAAAACATGCTTTGCCTCAAGGCAAGGAACAAAAGTGTCAATTGCTGTGAAGGAACATTTAATAAAAAAAAAGTGTGGAAGATACAAAGATAAAGAGTGCATGGGGTATGTTGTGTGCAGCGTTCAATTCAATCCCGCCTCTCACTGCTTTTACTGTAATCTGGGTCTGTACAGTTACATAAGAACATGCAAACACATGCAAATGTGTTTCAGTCTCAAACTCAACTCTCTATCCATCTGCTTTTAACTTAGTACTACTTTAATTAGAAATAAAAATGTTTAACTAGATTTTCAAACATTCTATGAGATGACACACACACCTCTAATACACACACACACACACACACACTTTCAGAATCTCAGAGAGGCTCAGTTTACAGTAACTGATGCTCCATACAAGCTAATCTTATTCATTTGGAAACACACCCCAAACATTTTCCCAAAATTGAAATTATATCCAGCTGCTGTCAATAAAAAGTTTCAAAGGGCTTACTGTGGTTTTTGCCTAAATAAAATATTGAAAAAAAATTAGGCAGCCAAAAATATTAGTATTGTTGTATTACAACTGTTTTATATGATTATTATTATTTATTTTATTATATTTTTTTTTACAAAAGCTATGCAAGTTTTGGTAAATATTTTAATTTAGAAATAATACAAATCCTATAATTGATTTATGGTAGTAATAGTTATTTTATAGTTAATGATAATAATAATAATAATAGAATTAACAATAATACTACATATTAATTACATGATATAAAGCACAACATTTTTCACAGCCCTAATTGCTGGAGGGGGTGGTACCTGATAAGAATTAATGAGAAATGCGTTACCTTGAGTTCCTGAAGTTGGTCGGGCTCATAGAGCTGGTTGGACACAGCTTGAGCCAAAAAGGCATCAAGCTCATGGCGCTGAAGAATGCGACCCCCCGGCCACTGCATCATATACCTGTAAACATACAAAACCGATCAAGACAGATTCAGTGCTGATCTACTTTTCAATCATTAAGAATCACTCTAATGTCAATGACCAATGAGAAACGGGTCTCCAGTGATTTCATCTCGTAAAGGTACCTGAGCACGCAGCACATGAGCAGCAGGTGAGATGGCACACAGGTCGGGTTGAGCAGGGCAGGGCAGTCGGAGCGCATGCAGGCTAGGAAGGCTCGTGTTCGGCGGCTACGGTCCTCAGACGCTCTGCCCAGCCACAACCGCCTCAGGTTGGGACACGTCCACTCGCGGAAACACAGGGCTGGAACGAGCTCTGGGGTCAGGGCAGATTTAGCTTTACTGGCACACCACTCCTTTACAATCACCGGAGGCACTGCGGAGTCATACAGGAATCACACACATTTAGGTTAATTTTCATCTTACTTTGATGTCTCCTTCCTCACAGCCAGAGGAGACAAAGCTGGGCAAAATCTCTCTATTATTAAAAACAACACAAAACAAGAGCTATATCTGTGGTTAGACATGTGACAATTATTTATTATTTATTATGTTTTTCATCATTTATAAATATGAAATACATTTGGTTACAACTTTCTTTCTGGCAAGTTGTGTTGATTAATACTTACTAATATTATAACCATGAAAAATAAGCAATGTTCATCAGTATTGAGAATCTCAAAAGTTGCCTGGTATTGGAATTAGGCATTTATTTTTTGGTACTGTGACAACACTCAAAGTATAAGATATTCTACAGTCTCATCTAACCAAAGTTTAGGCTCACCGTCAACTGGACTACGCTTGCGCATGGCCAGTCTCTCCAGCCTCCGCTGGGTCTCAGCCAAGCTGAACAGCACCCCGTAGGCATACTGGCGGGCAGAACGGAAAAGTAGAGAAGCAGGAGGCAGGTCGGGGTTACACTCGTCCTCTATACACACTGGCATCTTCATCTCCCCCTGGGAAAAAGAAAGGGAAGGGATAAACACAAAGGGACAGAGGAATATTAGAGGTATTATTAGATGCTTTTTAATACGTTAAATGTGTTTTGAGGGCAATTTTCACCATAAATGTAAACAAACTTTGGTATAGTATTACAGTTTTTTCCATTTCTCAATAGTTCACTTTTGCACAACTCTTCTCACAGTGAGCACAACAGAAGTCTATGTGGGCTAAACTGAGGATCAATTATCATTGTTTTGGCACAAAATGCATTCAGTGACTACATCTCTCAAATTCCACAAATTCTTTTCTCACTCAGACACAACAACTGCCAAAAATCTTTGTACGTACGGGACATTTTGCACATGCTTACATACTGTTTTCAAAACTGTTAAACTTATGTTCAAAACAATCACATAAAGCGAAACTGAATAAGACCGCATAATTCAACAACACTATTTTATTGCTGTTGAATTTTTTTATAGATTAGCATTACTTTTGTATCTGTATCAGTGGATGATGTGTTTACAAATTATTGTATTTTGGAATTACTTCGTGAAAAATAAATAAATAAATAAACAACATAAAATATTGAGGAATTCTACATCATGTCTGTGATTCATTCCAGTAACATATATTGGAAAACAATATTTATTGCAATTATAAACAGAGATGTGTCCTTGTTATACACAACAGCCATAATCACTGACAAGCTGCGCCATTGAATCCCCCGCAAAACTAATGCGTAGCTTGTCAGTGATCTACGGCTCTGTTCATAAACTGGCGCTGCATTTAAAAACAGCTGATGGAGAAATAGTGCTAATCAAAGAACCGGCTTTACTGATGAGATGCGCATCATATATCGTTCGATATA
>JAUMHR010000084.1:7130070-7150482 GCA_032361145.1 Enteromius fasciolatus
AAATAACTACTGCTATGTTCATTAATACATTCAACAACAAAACACCTCAATCTCTTAGGAGTCTTGCTTGTCTCTGCCTCTTGGTCTGATGATGGCTCACTCAGGGCGGGTCTGAGGTAAAACACCAGTTCAGTCTGTGTGACACGCTGCTGTCAGTCAACTATTGTGGGAGTGGCCTCTGTCTGTGTGTCAGGAAATATGTACAGATCAAGCAATGTTACCAAGTTATTCTTTTACAGGTAACATAGAGACTAATCACAACCTTCCTCCATCTCATAAATCCAGAAATAACTTGCTTCGGTAAGACGTCTTGGATTTTTTCTTCTTTACTTGAATATCTGTGGTAAATCCATAGGGTTAATTTATGTGACTGGTTTTAACTCTCCGTCAGCACATCTTTAGACCTGTATGCTAATGTCATGCACTGTCAGACTCTTCCTGGAGTCCCGACCCGCCACAAAGACATTGATGTGATCATCATTAGAGAGAACACAGAAGGAGAGTACAGCAGCTTGGAGCATGAGGTCTGTGGGTTTGGGTCTCTTATAGTCATATAGGACACCAGTTGCACTCATTCCTTAAGTTTAAATCTCCTGTCTTCCAGAATGTTCCTGGGGTGGTGGAGAGTCTGAAGATCATAACACGTGTCAATTCATTGCGGATCGCTGAGTATGCCTTTAACTTGGCCAGAGAGAAAGGCCGCTGTAAGGTCACGGCAGTACATAAAGCTAATATCATGTGAGAGTCTGCTTTAACTTCAGCCAAATCACCAGACAAAAACTGAAATACTAGTTTCCTAGGGTAGAGGTTCAAATTAGTTTAGGATAGTTTTTCCTGTGCTTCATAGGAAGCTTGGAGATGGCCTCTTCCTGCAGTGCTGTAAAGAGGTGGCGGCTGGATATCCTGATATCACATTTGATAACATGATCGTGGACAATACCACCATGCAGGTAGGTGAACTACATAAGTACATGATACACTGCAGTCCAGAAGTTTGGCGTCAGCAAGATTTTCTTTTTTTGAATAAGCTGAGACTTTTATACAGCAAAGACTCTGTCAAAACGGAGAGTTAAAACACATATTTTGTCACAAAAGGTTTCTAATTCAAAGAAATGCTGCTCTCTCAACCTTTGTACTGAGAAAATTCCAATTTTCCAATTCCAAAAATTGTATAGGTACAGTATAATCCTAATTTAAACAAAAAAAGATGATGTATTTTATATAGAAATTATAACATAATTTGCATCTTATTATAATTTACATATTACATAATTTTGCATCTTTTTTACTTAGATAAACATTATTTATTTAAACATATAAAGCACATTATACCTTTTAAAATGCATAATAACAGGTCTTCAACTAAAGTGTTACCAATATTTTGAATATGTTTTGGTTGTGATGTGATTCACTCATTATGATCAAGTTGAGGCCTTTATCAGAAACTGGACTGGGCTGCAGTGTATCTCACCCAACAGGTTCTGGAATGAAGTTTCTATGTAATTCATTTATTATTTAGTGCCTGTTATTTATTGATGATGCATCAAGCACAAGTGTTCCCAGTATTTTGAATGTTTTTGTTGGTGTAGCTGGTCTCTAAGCCCCGGCAGTTTGATGTGATGGTGATGCCTAATCTCTACGGAAATGTGGTGAGCAATGTGTGCACTGGACTTGTTGGAGGTCCAGGTCTGGTACCAGGAGTCAACTACGGCAAGGACTACGCTGTTTTTGAGACCGTAAGAAGAACAGAGCATGTATTGGTCAGCCCCTCGAGTGAAGGACACATGAGATATGTTTTGTTTTTATATAGGCCACTAGGAACACCGGGAAAAGCATTGCTAACAAGAACATTGCAAACCCCACAGCCACGCTGCTGGCAAGCTGCCTGATGCTCGATCACTTAAAGTATGTGTGTATGAATATTAATTTGATCATTTTCATTGCAGGTTTTGTTAATAGTAGAGATTTTTTTAAATCCACGTTTACTTTATGCGTTATGCATAAAAAGTAAAAAAAGAAAAGAAAAAAAAGTTGGAATGGAATTGTGCATTCCGTTCATGTCTGGGCTGTCTGTCCTCTTTCTTAGGCTTCATGCATATGCCAAGATGATTCGAAAGGCAGTTCTGAAAACTTTGTCTGAATCTCAGGTATAATGCAATGCACACTCAATATGTCAAACAGTCATAGTGATTCATCTCACCTAAGATGAGCCAAATCCAGTATTAGATCCCTACTAAACACATGTTGCCTGTATGTGTCTCTCTATCCCTGCAGTGGCAGACTGCTGACTTGGGAGGTCAGGGTACTACATCTGAAGTGGTCTACTCTGTTATGCAGGAGATTCAGAGAGGAGGACCACGAACATCAGAACAGATCTGACCTTCGTTTCTGCAGCTTCTAGACCCTCACACACCTCTAGCTAACACAGAGAAATCTCATGCTTTTTTGAAACACCGGACGCATGGTGAACTCTTCTTTAATGTAAAGATGTAGGTTAGTGTGTTAACTTAAATAGTGTATATTTTTCTTTTGTGATCTATATATCTTGCAGTATAAATGTTTCTTTTGATGTGATTCATTCATTATGATCAAGCTGAATTTAGGACTGGACTGGACTGCAGTGTATTTCACTCAACAGGTTCTCTACTAAAGTTTCCATCTTATTAATTTATTATTTATTGCCTATTGTTTATTGATGATGCATCAAGCACTCTCAAAAATAAATGTTCTAAAACTTAATGCCTCATAAGATATGTTTAAAATTAAACAGTATGATGTATGGACAAACATTTTCCAATAGGTGGCACTAAAATGATATAAAATTGAGATGTTTTTAGATTTATTTATGAGTATCATAAAAAGATATGCCTTGCAAAAAGTGAAAAATATTACATATAATGTTTGCATTCAGAGCAAGTAATGAGTGAGCTAGAATGGTTTTCATAGTGATTTTTCATTTTTTTTGTTTTTTTTATAAAAAAGTATATACTTTAAAATTTATACAGTTTATTTATAATTTTATTTTGACATGGCATTTGAATGTTTCCATTTTTGGTGGTCATCAGTTAAATATTATTTTGCATCATAAATCCTGTAGGAATGTTGAGCGTAAGTACATCTGTCATCAGTGAATTAGGAAACCAAAAGTTAAGAGGTTTAAATACTTGTCCAGAAAATATGCCTGTGAAAGTGCTGTGCAGAGATTTTTGGCAGTCGTCATGTTATGATTGGTATTAATAACAGCCATTCTTTTAAGGCTGATTTATTTATTTGATTCATCCAACCATACAAGTATTTTTCATTTTGTTTTCATGATGGATGCACAAAAAGGGAAATCACTCAAAGTTTGGTTTCACTAGCTGGCTTTGACAAGCAGCAACACTTGTTTTTGACCTGTGGGAGTTTCACATAATTGTAAACAGGAGAAATATAAAAGGTCAGATGAGAAAAAGATCCATCAAAGGAGAGAAAGTCTTTAATGCAACTAATATCACCCCATGGTTATTAAATCAATGTAAGCGCTTTCTTGATGAGAGAGCAATTGAGTGGAAAAAAGACAGTTTGCCATTGCCAGCGAGAGGGCGATGAAAAGGAAAGTGATGGAATGTCAAGAAAGGAGTGAAAAGGAAGAAAAAATGATGCCTGAATAAAGAACAAAGACCTTAGCAGGGTTATACCGATTACATTTTTTTGTTGATTATACATACATTCCTTCACATGATTTGAATTATCGGCAAAAAAAATAATATTTGGCTATCTTTGCTCACAGCAGGACGGAGAGGGGCACGGGTTATGATTGCTTTGCCTGTAATATACAACAAGTTCTGAAGTAAAATGAGAAAAACAGCTTCAGCAAGGTAGAGAAAAACAGCTTGCGAATCAAACGGAAAAGGGCCAAAAGTAATTTTGCTGTCTGTAACTGTGCTTTTAAAAACAAGACATATTCCAACTGAAAAGGGCTTCCAAACTAGCTGGTCTCTCAGTTTTGGAGTGCTGAGGATGGCAGTTTCATCTCTTTTCCCAGAGGAAACACTTAGATTGTTCTGTTTTCCTCCTTTCTTCTGTCTGTACACTGGACATACAAAGCAAACAGTCATAAGGAGGGGGGGTGGGGGGAATAAATAGGTAAAAGTGGCCAACAAGTCATGTTAGTCACTGTTAGTCTCAACATTTAGATGAAGAAACATGAAAAATAACTTAGATAAAATATTTAAAGTGGACAAAAGCTCAGTTGTGAAAATTAGATGTGAGGTAAAACCATAGTACAATATAACCTACTGAGCCCAATGTTTATCCCTCATAATACAATTTCATCCATATTTTACCAAGCAAATAAAAAATATCTATATGTATTTATAAGTAAGAGAACCTTACTGCCCAATGGGCGAAGTTGGCTCTAGATCCAACTCCTCACACCTTACATATACCTAAACCTACCAGTCTCCACCCCCTGATTACTGACCCCACCCATCTCCACTCCTAAACCTACCAGTCTCCACCCCCTGATTACTGACCCCACCCATATCCACCCCCTGGATGTGGATTCAACCACGCCCCCTGGGGTCTGTTCTTCGTACGTCGCTAATGTCCTGATCTTGGATTGTTCAGGAGCAGGTTTATTTAATGTAAACAGGATTTAAGCTGCGTTCTTGGTGGGTTATGATTGGTTGAAATGGTGAGGTCATATCTGATCACGACTGACGCGGACTGACTGATGGCTGTGGTCATCATTCGTGTGTTAATTGCTGTGTATGTCTATTTTCTATATTCACATTCTATTCCCCGATTGCGTCTATATAATTGGACACATGAGTCCACTGCTGACATGAAAGATGACAAAAATAACTATTACTACAAATAGGATTTGAGATATATGTATATATCAAGGAAAAAAACCTGTAACATGGGCAGCACTAACGCATTTAATTTGTTCGATACTGTTTGCCAGCCCTCTCTCCTGGCTTTTGCAGCATTCGCTGTTTCCCAGTGTCTTTATTAAAGTTTGAAATTCTCCAAAACCCTCTAATAAAAGCTCTTGCTCCACTTGAGAAAAAAAATCAAGCTCGCCTTTTTGCCATTTCGTCAACTAATCGAAGGGGTTGTGATCAGTGTTTCAATACATATCGCCTTTTACACCAACGCACGAACGCACAACAATCCTAGACAACTCAATCCAGCCATACTAATCATCAACAGCAGGTGCGTTCGGAGAACCGGATTAGTGAGCTCACAGTTAGCGCGATGATCTCATCTTAGATGTCTCAATTAATCTCGGATGTATCAAGCGACGTACGAAGAACGGACCCCTGGACCTTTTGTTTTGCAGTGAGAGGCTACGGTTACATTTTAGCAATAACCGTGTGCCCCAATAAAACCATCTAAATAAATGTTTTTACATATAATAATTATAATATTAAATCTAACAAACATATTGGTCTCATTTGCATTTCATTTTCCACCCCATAAAGTCTACATACAAAGTTCACAAGCAGATTTTTACTTTTTTCTTGTCGTCTTCCAGCATTTTCATTTTAAATAAAACCGTTGCATTTACTGGCCTTGTTCCCACTTTCTGTCCAGAAGGGAACCAGCATTTGTGATTTCATACCTTACCCTCACATTTACATTGACGCAGCTACTTAATGTCATCAAAAATTGAAGACATCTTGACCTAAATGTTGCCAAAATGCAGGGCAGTTGAAAGCCCAGTGGAGCCAGCGATCACGCTGTCTATAGCAGCTCATGTAACTGCTCTCATTCTCATTCTCATTTTTTTTACTTTTCCAAGTATGCATTCACTCCATCTCTTCTTCCTTTTTCCCTCCCTCCACATGCACATCTCTGCCCCTTTCGTTCTGTCTATCACGCTGCTCAGTGCAGGTTCTCGTAGGCTGTAGTAATTAGTGTAGACACCCGCTGCCCTCCTCGAGACCTGCAGTCATCCCGGATCAGCATCAGTGGCCATACGCAATAGATCCAGCCTTGATGGAAACAACAACAGGAGGTGCTCAGTTCCCCAGCAGGAACTTACAAGGGCCACTGCTTATTTCCATGGTAACATTAGGGGCGAGTGCATATGTTCCAGTCTCACCGCAAGGCCTGTTTCACACCACACACATAAGCAGAAGCATGCTTTCACATTAGCTGTGCCTCTCTGGAAAAAAGCCATTTGTGGATTACTGATTTGAGTGCTCCTTTTGCACGGCGTGATTTTGCCAAGTTCGATGTGTCCATGGAACAACATTTTAATGCAAAAATATAGTCTTGACCACACCTCTACATCTAAACCTAACCTTACCCATGAGTACTACCTAAAATCAGATTCAATAGATGACTGACACTGATGTACAAGCACCAAACACTGATTAAAAACCTAAACTTCACCAAATCTGTATATTGTTTCTTCAAATCTAATTGGTAAATCACAATGCTGACCCAGGGTCAACAAGGATGTTGATCCAGGGACATGTTGCACTTGGTAAAATCAGGTTCCACACATTTAAAGTGGAAAATTAGAGGTTCACATTTAACAGTTTAATATATCAAACATACAGGGTATTTTTATTAAGCATAAGAAAATGTAAATATTTTTTGTAGTATAATCTGCTTTTTTTTTATAAATACATTTATTTATCACAAGTGGAGGACTCACATTTGCATCTAAATGGGTAATTAATCTACACTGAGTTCAGTTTAAATCAAAATCTGTACAGCCTAAACCATGTTTATCAGTCCAATACTTGGAAGTGGGCCACAAGATGGTTTTAATTATTTGAAGATGACATAAAACTACTAAAATTCAAGTGTGATTTCTATACCCGAAAAGTCACATAAACTAATAAAATCCCAAGAAGTCATTTTTTTTTAGATATGTAATGTTATGTTAAAATATTTTATCTGGCAGAAATCACTGAGAATTTGTGAAATATTAAAAAAAAAATTAATATATATTCTTTGTAAATTAAGAATATAAAAACAACTTCTCTAGTTTTATTATTTTAACTAATGATATAATTATTTAATGTAATTATTTTAATATATTGACACTCCTAGTGCAAGTAGTGCATAAAACCCAATGAGTATGATATAAAACAATATACTGAAAAACCATTACACTGACAATTAGCTTTGCAGAGAAACAGAGCAATGTTTCTCTGTATTTTTTTCAATGTGGTACATGTGGCAAAAAATAGGTTTGACATTGAAACCCTATTTGTTTATGCAGTCCCTTTAATCGAAGTCATTACAGCAGCAATTTAATTTCAGCTGTTTCCATTAATGCAACACAGCTCCTCTCTACTTGAATGTGAAAATACTCAAACGCATTTCAGTCAGGAATAAAACATTCCTGGTACAATGGCCTTATAATATTGACTACTTTAGCTGAATTCCATCATACATATTTTTAGGCTGGTAATGTTTCACTCCTACAGCAGCCACGAGTGTTGCAAAGTCTCATAAAAAAGAAAAACAATCAATAAAGCGGTTAGATTAAAGCGATCGTTTACCCCAAAATAATGCATAGAAATCAAGGGTCCTACAACGACCAAGTCACAGAAATGTAGTAAGGTCATACATTGTTAAAATAGTCCATGTGACATTAGTGATTCAACCTTAATTTTATAAAGTTATGAGAATACTTAAATACTAAAAACTTAATTCAGCAATTTTTCTATACATCACCCTGGAGCCATTTTGAAGAGTATCTTGACAGCATTTTCATATTTGGTTGAACTATCCCTTTAACTGTAAACAGCATTAATGGATTTAGCATTCACCGGGATTCCTCTGTTACGTGGGCAATGTGAATAAGTGTTATATTATTAGCACAAACTTGTTAATTTTGCATGCGGTGTGAAACAGGCCTTACGGTGAGATCTGCTCTGTAAGAACATAGTATCGGCTGTGCGCTTTCGTTTTAGCATCTTATGTTGTCCTGTTCCTCACTGCCAAACAGCTGCTGTTTTTCCAACCCACCCCTCCTTCCACGGCTTCCTCTCTTTCCCACTCTCTCTAAGAATGTCTGCCACCATCTGTCCGTTTTTCCACACCGTTCCTCTGTCCCCTTCATCAGCCTCACCAGGTGCACTGCTCTTATAATCCAACTACTGGAAACAGATTTGGACCTCGCTGAACCTGCAGAGGAACGATCTGTGACTCAATCAGTCATGTTCTCATTCACTGATGACCGCATCCTCCTGACAGCGCTTCTGTTTAGCATTCATTCACTGGAAACGGTTCATGTTTTAATCCAGAGTTTAATCGTCTTTCAAGATCCAGCCTATTATTTCAAAGCAAGGAACTGTGGATGTGCGTGCGAGTGTTTCATGTAATGAAAGATGTTGCGGATCATTAGTTGGGTCAGATATCAGGGGCTGTAGTTTCACACTGGCAGCTGTGCGCTGACACCTGTCGAACCACATCGCTACAGGAGGAGTGAAAAACAATGAAAGGCAGACAGAACATATCAGAAGTGGCCATTAAAAAAGGGAGAAAGTAGATTTAAAAAGCCAGAGCTGAGTGAAAAACAGGTGCATGACACCCCTTGAATGTGTGATCATCCCTAAACATATATTTGGCAGACTTCTCATGGTTACGTCATTGTGAATGCTGTGCTTACTGTGTGCATGTACTGTATGTGGGCAATGCATGTGTTTAGTGTTACCAGAGTGTCTTGGGTAAACAGGGTGGACTGAGTTTTTGACCTCAGCAAGTCAATCTACCATTATTTTTAATAACTGCGCCATATAGTTTGTTCTGGTCCTCAAATTTAATTGGCTGAACTGAATTCCTGATATAACTCTAACAACATCACTGGGATTGTTCACTGTTTGTGTAACTATGCTCGCTGTGTTCCAGACAGACTATCTGTGGTGGGGATGTTTTTTTAGTTACTCTTTCTGCAGGTTACATCTTTGCTCCTAAAGGTGGCAGCATGCAACTGTCTTAATGAGTTATGAGAATCATTCACTCAACTGATTTGCTCAAAAATATTGCATCATTCACAAGTTAAACAAGTGACAGCCTTTCTAAATAATTTATTCAATCATTTACTCAGTGGATTTGTTTAAAAAACCTGATTCAATTAGGAATTAAATAACAGATTGCCTTTCTATGTGATTCACTTAATCATTTACTTAATGGATTTGTTAAAGTATCCCTAATTATGGGTTATGAAAGGTTCATATTACAGTTTTGGAAGTCTCAAACATACATGCGAAGTATTATAATATGTATTTAATTTTACCTTATTTGTTCAGCGATTCCCAATCAGTTCATCATTCAATCATTATTTTGTTTTTTCAAACCCCTCCTGCTGGAAAAGCAGTGTTTGTGAGCTTTTAATGCTCTAAAAGTGGCACCTAGTTTTTATTAAATTAAAAGAAGAATAAGTTGCCCCTTCTGAAATCAAGCCATTCTCAAATGCATGCCATCACACAGACAGAGGCCACTCCCACAATAGTTGATTGACAGCGGCGTGTCACACAGACTGAACTGGTGTCTTACCTCAGACCCGCCCTGAGCGAGCCGTCATCAGACCAAGACGCAGAGACAAGCAAGACTCCTAAGAGATTGAGGTGTTTTGTTGTTGAATGTATTAATGAACATAGCAGTAGTCATTTACTCCCGACATCTGAGTGACTGAAGACGCAGAGGATTAACGTTACGTTTGGTTCTGAAGGGAAACGCGCCTTTGATCAACCGAAATGCGTTTATGTTTGCGCAAATCATTCATGATCCAGCCTCACCTACAGAAGCACTGAGTATAATGTCTTTTAATGAATCTTTGCTAATCGCCTTTGCTAATAATGTGCTAATTAGCAAGTTTCACTATGAATACGTTACTAAATATGAACTTCTTGTCTATTGTTGTATAAAAGAACACACACACTTGCACTCAGGACTTACATTGTTTGCTTCCCTGTTCATTTTCCAAGACATAAACAGGAAAGTACTAATTTGCACCCTCTGAGTATTACAATATCCGCTCCATTCATCTCCCCCTTCACCATATGACATTTCCTCACATTGATTCCTCCTCCATCCATATTTGTCTACCCTCATCTGTAGTCTCTATTCTATTGCGCATTCCCTGAGTGTCATGCCAAGGCATCTTCTTCCTCTCTCAGACCATCTCTTGACCTCAGAGGACCTGCTTTACCCCGCGCAGCCTCTCCATTCATGTGCTTGCAGACAGGATATCGACTGCTCCAGTCGCCTGTCTGAATC
Source organism: Enteromius fasciolatus (assembly GCA_032361145.1). Taxonomy (NCBI): domain Eukaryota; kingdom Metazoa; phylum Chordata; class Actinopteri; order Cypriniformes; family Cyprinidae; genus Enteromius; species Enteromius fasciolatus. Next base: position 7,140,301 of record JAUMHR010000084.1, read on the forward strand.
TGTATTTGGCACCACAAGATTAAACAAAACCAGACGGAGAGTAATAAACAAGGCTTTCATTATTTGCTGAAAACTAATAGCTGATTTAATGTCTCCATGGTAAAAGAAGCAGCAATGATCAATATAGTTCACTCTGTTTTCATAAGCTTCTGGGAATGGTTTGGTTCAAAGGAATTAAATGTTATTGAATTACACATGAAACAAACAAATCCATCCGTCCACACCTCTCCTCTCCACCTCCTGCTCTTTGTTTTCTTTTATTCCTTTCTGTTTTAACACATCATGCTATGCGGTTTTGACTTTCTGGAAAAATAATATTAATAATAAAGCGATACTAGGAGAATGCATTTGATTGGATATGCCTTTTTTGGCTTGGATTGTGCTTAAGCATTTTTTGCTTGAAAATATTGAAATGACTGTAAGAAAGTCCTGGCAAAAATACTACCTAGATCTAAATTAGATTTATACATCAGAGATGTTACGCGCTTTAATCTGATTGGTTGACGAACATTCTAAGATGTGCAATTATTCCTCGGGAAACACACGGCTAAAGGAGTTCTTGGCAGACTGCATTGCAGTTCTATATCCCTTAAAAATTTTGATGGAGGGGCCTACAATTTTCAGCATAGGTGAGAGACAGAAACTGAAAAGAAAAATCCGGAAATCACATTGTATGATTTCTTTTAACAATTTATTTGAGAATTACTGTATCAAATAAGTATTTGAGATTAGCAAAAGAGATTATTTATCTTCCACAGTGCCACTTTCACCTTAAACATTGTCACCAAGAGCACTGCTTTTATAATCCTAAGGCTGGTAACAGATTTGGACATCAGTAAAACAGATTGATATATGATATGATATGATATATGATATGGCTTTCAGTCTCTTAATAATAAGATTTTCTTTTAATTTCCACTCTTTTGCATATATACTTCACCCCAGGTGCCCTCGACTGACCTTCCTTCACATCTATCCTTCGATGTCCCACTTCACAACAGCGGTTACCCAGACAACATAATTACAGATTATCAAGATGAATGCAGAGTGGAGTGCTTCATAAAGCTTTTACTATCTGCTAGAGAAATACATCATGGCCTTGCTCCTCTACTCACATAATGACATCAGCCCCGGATAAAGGCTGTCAAGTGCAAATACAAAATCTGTAGTTCAGACGGACAGCAAAAAAGATGCGACAGACGGAGACAAAGCAAAGGAAATTGGAGACAGAAACACCGAACTGCCTTAATGAGGCAGTTTTAATGCTCATGACGACCCAGTAGCAAATAACTCGTTAAAAACAAAACTCCTCATGGAGAGAGTCATTTGGTTAAGTCCAGCGAGATATGCAAGGAACTGAATGATTAGCATGGGCCCTCACCCACACGTATGCTAATGATGCTAACTGAATGGCAATTAATTAGCCCTATCAGCTGAAATTAACTCCACACTGCCCATCCAGAAAGTGAAAGGGTATTTATCACAACCTCTCCAAAAACTTATCTAAAAGTGCCTGAAGGTGTGCACTATGCTTATAAATGTTGGTTCCGCTCCTCCTCAGCGTATTTTAATTCAGCGGCGTTCGAGAGAAAAGCTGAGAAGACCTGAGATGCATCCGAATGGATTCTCCTGGGTTCAGGAGTGTCCTCCTTTACTGCCTTCTCCATTCATCATGATCACCTCTCTCTCCCCTCTCCTTCTACCAAGCTACCCTTTATGTTTTCCACGGTTCATGCACCTGCAGTGAGCCATCTGCTACTTTTACAATTCTGCTCATTTCCGTCAAGTCCTTGTGGACAACTAAATTCCCCTCATCATTGCATCTTCACTGCATGAGACTCAACTGAACAACTGAAACCAGTTACAGTATTTGCTAAGCTTTTAACCACACATTCAGCTGTAATGTGAATTAAAAATTGATGCATCCTCATGTTACTTCCAACCTGTAAGAACTAAGTTGTTTCTGATGAAATCCGAGAACTTCTTGACCCTGCAACTGAACTGACACGTTCAAGGCCCAGAAAGGCAAGGACAATATTAAAACAGTCCATCTGACATCAGTGATTCAACCTTAATTTTATGATGCTGCTAGAATCGTTTTTAGTTGACAACAAGCAGGCAGATGACACAGAAGAGACGAAACTGTTGAATAAAATAGCAGTTTTTAAATTTTTATTTGCAAAAACATTTTCATAAATTCATAAAATGAAAGTTTAACCACTTAGGTCACATGGACTATTTTAATGATGTCGTTACTACCTTTCTAATTTTCATTTTTGGGGGAACTATCCCTTTAATAGCTAATGGCTTCTGCTAATGCAACATGACAACATATGCCAGAACCCATACTGTACTCTTCTGCTGTAATGAAACACCTGTCATGAACGTCCACTGTGATGCACACACTGTTTAATTAATTTCCTCATTGGTTCAGGCTGGTTAGCGCTGGTCTGTTTGCACTTCACAACTTAAAACGTGTGCATTTTTTTCTGCATGAAGCACAAAACTCTTATTCACATAACGAATGGTGTAAAGAGTTGTTTAGTGTCCGGATATCCGTTTTTGTATTCCACTGAAGACAAAAGTCATACAGGTTTGGAACAACGTAAGGGTGCAAACGATGACAGAAATCGTTCTCTTTAAAAAGCCTGATGGTAACAGCATCACAGCAGTATCCAAAAGACAACATATGCTAATGACCATCAGCGGGTAGATCCAAGAGGTCAAGATCTGGCTATTTAGCATAGCCCTGTTAACCCCTGCTGGAAGACAGCCGTCTAATGGTAATTTAAAAATAGCCATGTACTCTGACAAAATAGTAAAGATTTGAGCAGGGTAAAATTTTCTGTTTCTATGTCTCTCACCAAGGATGGATTTTTTAAAGACAGTTTTTTTTAGTAAAAACAGCAATATTGTGAAATATTAATACAATTTTAAACTGTTTTGTATTTTAATATATTGTAAAATGTAATTTATTCCTGTGATGCTAAGTTGAATTTCCAGTCTTCAGTGTTTCAAGATCCTACAGAAATCTTTAAAATACGCTTTATAAACAAATGCATTATCATTATCAATGTTTTTTTTTTTTTAAGCATTTATTTAAATTAGAAATTGATAGAAAAAATAGAATAGAAAAAAAATATTTGAATGGTAATGGTGTAAATATTTCAGTAAATATATTTTACTGATGTAGTTTACTTTTTCTCTATTTTATTATATATTATTACTTCCCGTTTGCACATACAGCAAGCCCATTTCTAAGAATTAGGAGCCCCTCTCTCATTGCATGGGCAGTTGGGTCAATGTCCTGGCCCTTCTTCATCTTTGACCCTACAGCATGCTATCCTATACTCTCAGACTGGCCTGGGTAAAAGCTGCTTCAGCAATTCCCACAGCTCTGACTGAGGAAAACAGAAGAAGTTGTCTGGGGAGAGAAGAAAAATGGCCAAATGTGGAAGCATCGTATGAGCCTATTGTGAGGTGGTGAGAGAATAGTACAGATGACAGTCGGAGGAAGAACGGTCTGATGTAATTGCTCACTTACACTCTGCTCCTTTTAATTAAGCTGTATAATAACGATTAATCAAAGCATGACTAATGCACCTCACTGAGAGCTGTTCTGGGATACCTACATCCGTCTTTCATTAAAGAACAGGAAAGTGGTGGGTGTGAAATATATGTGTAGAGTGGTAGACCAGCTTTGAGAGGAGAGGAGGAAAGCTGCAGAGGACATAAAGGACATCAGTTCATGTGCAAACGACTGGGCTGTTTCCTGTGGATTTTGCTACCACGGGAAAATGACTGATTATAACCAAGTAAAAAATAGTAAGGTCAATGACAAATAAAGAGAGTCTAAGAAAAATCTAGCTTAAAGCACATTTTATATTCTTAAAAAACATACACATAATGTGGTACACATTACATGTACTTACTATTATAACAGCTATAAATTATGCATAATTACACTGAAGTTACACTAAACTAAACCCTAATCCTAAATCTAACTATACAGTAAGTGCATGTTGTTAATTAATATTACTTAGTACTTAAAAAATAATTACACTGTTTTTAAAGTGTAATTAAAGCTATTTTAAAGAAATGTATTCATTAAAAAATATTAATTTATAAAGGTTTTTGGGGAAAACATATTAAAACATGCTTATAGAAGCAGCATGCTTAAGTCATTATATGTACAATTAGCACAAACATGAATAAACGAACAATGTAAAATATTATGAAGTTTATTCTCCTCGAATTTAAATAAATCGGCAGATTTAAAGCATTAGTCATCAACACGTCAACAGTTTTTGTACTTGATAAAAAACAACAATATTATGAAATTGTTATTACAGCTTAATATTTTTGTGGAAACCATGATACATTTTTTTCAAGACTCAAATAGAAAGTGAACAGTATTATAAATGTCTTTACTGTCACTTTTAATTAGTTTATTGCATCCTATCTGTATAAAAGTATTAATATCTTTATGTTTATGCTGTTCTCTACACGTAACAGAATTAATACAATGCTCTGATTTTTCCTCACAGATTTACTAGGACTCATTCATTTGTACTGTATGTTTTGATTTTGATACACCTTCTAACCTAAACTTTAAATCCTATTTTAACACAGCAGTTTAGAGCTTGCGGATGTGCATTGAAAGTTTGTCTTAAATGAAATGTCCAGGAACGGCTGGAAAACTGTAGCCTGCAGCTGGATTTGTGAGATGTCTAACTTGGCACCCAACACTAGAATCCCGATCCAAGTGTTTTTCTCCCCCTCATGCCTTCCTCAAAGGATTCAGACCTTAATCAGATGCACTTGCTGCAATCCAGATCCAGATGCAGTCATCCCTACACCATGTCAATCAGACCTTCTTGTTTATGTAGTTACATGTGTGACCTTGACTTATACAATAACCTTAAACCCCGAATTTGCATCAAACGATGAACGCAACCCCATGAACTGAACCTTTCACCCTAACCTATGTACTCTGTATATATCACAGGACCACTGCTGACAACCACCATTGTTCTCATGATTAGATAGATGATCCTGTGTGTTTAAGGGCCCCTCATGATTAAGATAGAAGTGGGACCCATGGTCATAAACTATTAGACATAATGATAGCATATTGTGTGCGAGGATTTCTTTGGTCCGTTTCAGTAATTGATAATTACGAAATGGCCCTCTGTCATGTGAAGTACTGTATCATGAGAAACACACACAATCAGTAATGGGTTATACATGTAAGTGAGGTTTTAGGATCTGTACTCACCCCAGAGGAATCTGTTATTGCTCAACAGTTTCTCTTCCTTAGCTCAGAGGGACTCCTATTCCTGGCTTTGTTTGAGCATGGTCAAATATGTTTCTAATAAAAGAAAAAAAAGACACAAAGGAAGCAACTATTTGATGAATTAGCACTGATGCACCAATATTAAAATCACGTCAGATTATTTTCATGATTATATTTCATGGCTATTAAACAACATGTGACCAATATTATCTGGAATACTGCAAAACTTCGTCTACATTAAATAAAATTAAGTAATAAAAATGACATTTTTACATGCTTCAAGTGAGTCAGCCATCACCGCATAATGTACAGTACGAAAAATGGAAATGGTTTAAAGGTTTAAATGATAATAACACTGGTTTGATGACAGCAAATGGTTTAAATGTAAAACTGGGAATAAAACAATTGAGTATTTAATACATTTATAAATAAATACATGGATATATTGTAAGGATTTCTTTTGTTTTTGAGTCCCTATTTGCTTTAATCTCATTCAATAAGTGAGATAACTATAAATGTGTGATTTGTCATTTTCTTGGGATGATTTCAATTAGTGGAAAAGCATAAAAGAACTGTTAATGTTCTTATATTTTGTTGTTTCCTTCTTTCTCTTTTGGCCAGTGGTGAAAAATGTAAGACTGAGGTGATGAAAAATAGATGTCAAAATATAACCGCCAAAAGGCATTGTTTTATGGAAAATATAAAGGGGAAAGGAGAGAATGTCAGGGAAATACAAAGCAGAAGTATAAGATAAGAAATCCCAAAAGAGATTATCTGGTTTTCCACACCTTCCTCTCACCTCAGCTCATGTATGTTTGGTTGGCTGCCTGAGTCTTTCTTGAAGCTCCATGGGTTCTCAAGATCATAAAAACACAAATCTTGTCCTTGATGAACCCCTTAGGTTTTCACACAACCGCCAAGCCCCTCGACCACAACACCCACAACATTTCCTATCAGTCTCCCTACACAGCTGTCCCTTATATAAATTGTTAGCACATCTTTGGACACCAAAGATGGGAATCTGAAACTTCAGGAGAGAGCCAGAATCGGTCTCCAGTTTAGCATCTACAAGGACACAAGGGAGCGAGAGGAAGTTTTGATTCAAGTCCATTATGAAGACAGACGAGGTCCCCTCCTAAAGGATATGTCGCCTTTAGAGAATCAATTCTAATACTTTGTCCATGTGCGCACCAAAAGCTCCCTAATAGTGAACACACCGCTCAGAGTGTCATAATATGTGCTGTCTTATTCTTTGCAGAGAACAGCATTTTATGAGCCAAGTCGTGAATCGAGCCGTTATACCTCAGTCTCACCTCTGACCACTCGCTTACGATTCTGATCACATGGTGAGACTGCAGCGAGAAAGAAGCTGGACATCAGTCCGCAAGCCAATGAATGTGAAGCAAAACTGAAAGGGTGTAAATAAATACTTTCTAAGGCAAAAACTGTATAAACATCTGTTTAATGATAAATATAACAACAAATAATCATCTGACAGTTTTGTGCATATGAATCCTGTGCATTAGGTGAATTCTGAACTAAATTAAATAATTTAGTTATTTTTCCCCCAGGGAATTGAAATGGTTTCAAGGTTTCAGGCAATGTTAATAACCCTGGTTTAATATCAGCAAGTTTAGTCCAGGTGTAAAATTAGGCATGAACAGTTAAATATCTAATGTTAATTTAAATAAATACATTGTCAGGGGAATCTTATCTCATTGCTGTCTAGAAGGAATAAGTGATTCAGAAAATTTTCTGCATATGTACCCCTGAATTTCTCCGATTCACATATTTGTTTACATCATTAGGTGTATTCTGAACAAAATGGCTAACATTCCTAAACGCAGAGAGCCACTGTAAAAAATGTCACCACCTACTGCAAATGCCATTTTTTGCCTTGATGGCTAAAAATATATCAGTCGTTTAGTTTTTTGTTGTTGTATATATGTTATATATATGTTTTGTATATATGTAATAAATAGTTCAATCAGTGTTAAAAAAAAAACATAATAAATCACTGCATGTGTGCAAGTAGATCTATTTCATGAACGCAATTAATTAGTTTTAAACATTCAGATCAGTCCCACTCTATTTTTATCAAAATACGAAAGTTTTCAAATTTAAGCATTTACTTGGCTAAACATTTTTCCTGTCAAACACCTTAAGTTCTACACAAATCCCTTCTGTTTGATTAAGGTGGACAGAAGTTTTTCTAGTACAATTTAGTCATGAATCCAAATTGCAAACTGATTATTATGTTGCATGTAAGTAGTTGAAACGAAGCTTCCAAAGTCAAAGCAACTCGTCACAGTATTTTTTTTCCAAGCAACTTATAAATATTCAATACATTATAGACTGCTACCAGACAGATGTTTTTGAACCCTTTTAAAAGCATGAAATGAATTATTTTTTGTTTTCCTGTCTTCTACGTCTAAGCAATCCAAATTTTAGTCAATCTGCATTTTTATGAAACCATTTTCCAAAATAATCTGGCATTTAAGGCTCAAGTGCTTGGCCAGAGCCAAACCCACATGAGCAAACAGATCGGAAATCAAATGAGATACTGTCGTGGTTCCTGTTCCACCCAAACCACTGCCATTGAATTATATTATAAATCTGCTTGGTTGCGACAAGTTTAATAACTGATCCGGGGCCAGTTGCATAAATTTAGTTAAGACAACGTCTTAGAAGCTAGTCTGACCAACTAGTAGTTAGCCAAGAGTAATCTGTTTTATTTTTTGGATTTAACTTATACTAATCTACAAAAAAAAAATTAAGCTGACTAATGTTTAAGACTTGTCTTAACATTTTAAGACAACCAGCCCCAGGTCTGTAGATGGAAAGTTTCACAAAATTGAATCCTCTCGCTCAGATACACTTTAAGTAATGGGCATGTGGCGTTTTTCCTCTTTCAGAGACTCGCGCTGCCTCTGCAGTGAGAACGAACACTCTTTCACAACACCTCTGTTTCTCTGTGAGAGCAAAACAATCGCACTGAGGGTCACTGCTAACCGAACCATGAATCAGCCCTGTAGATCTATTTCATGAACGCAATTAATTACTTTTAAACATTCAGATCAGTCCCACTCTTTCTCCTTCTCTATCCATCCATCTATTTAATCTATCTAGCCATTGTTCTGTCATCAGGAAAAAATGATTAGGCAGGACTGAGAAAGAGCTTGAAAAAGGGGGGGAAGGGATTTATGTCATTTTTTATTTTTTGGCTGACTCAAGCACTGGGACTGCTGAGGATGGAGTTCTGCACTCATTTGAATTGCAGAGAAAAGAGAGTCCGTCATTTGCTCAAACTCCCATTTAATCCCGTTCAGAGGAGCAGGTGTTCGAAACACACGGAGGCTGAACACTGTCATGTTTATGTATTCAGTGTAAGGGTGTAATCTCTTCCGTGTTTTAATCAGTCCTTTAATGTGATTAATTTCATTGTATAATGAGCCTGTCAGGTCTAATTTCGCCCTCATCCAGGGAAAATAAAAACGTGGGATTTCTTGTTATGTTTTGCGTGCACACACATATTATAAAGATGGATGAAGAGTGTTGAGTTTCAAAGCCATCATTCACTCCTGTGAAACTGGAATAGACTTTACAATTCTAAGAAACAGAATACACAAAGAACTTGTGACTTCAATGAAGTCAATGTTTATAAGTGTGATTACTTCAGGGACATAACTCCAAAATGGTTATGCAAGTTATGCAATATGCAAGTTGAGCATTTCACAAATATGCATATGCATATATATGCATACATACATGTATATAACACTGTAATCACTTAAGTAACACCTTTAATTCCTCTTTTATACGGATCAGTGAAAACTAATTTAGACTAATCCATTTAAGAATACTAGTGTCATTTTTATTTTGGACTCCAGCAAACACTAAAATATTTGGTGCTTCTGTTTAATTCACAAAAGTGAACACTAGATTTAGCATAACAGTTTAGGTAAATGCCATTTAAATATGTCTGGAAAAAAACGTAATAATTTTAGTGAAAATTATGTGCGGATGAAAGATAATGAGGGCTAGGGAGGAGTTCTTTGAGAGGGAGGGAGACAGTAGGAGGAACAGAAGAAGCCCAACCAAATTATGTTTAGTGCGCGCACCAGATCAGAGAATATACCGAGAGACATAACAGACAGAGAGCATGAGAAACACATATAGACGCACTTGGCTGTTCTGTCTGAAACCAGAATGCATAGGAGCGCGTTTATCTCTGTAGGTAAAATGAGCTTTGATTGACAGAACAGCATAATTTGGCAACAGTCCTTTATATTTTACATAATTCCCAAACAAAGTTACAATGGTAGACGGCGGATATCTAAAACAGATTCACTGTCAACATAGAAGGCGTGGACATGGCATGGACAGAGCATTATATGGCTTAGTTCGTGAAGAAAACTGTGGATTATATCGCAAAGTGCAATACTTACAGTGAAGAAACGGAGCCGCCTGACGGTAAGTGCTGCTAATCAATCAGCGCTTTCTGTTCGCGCGCACCGCTCAACTATGTCTGTCACTCACGTGCTCCCTTCACGCGCTACAATGTCAAACGACTTTAATGTTGTAGAATACCTTTAAACATTTTAGCACTTGATGTACTGAGTCTTTAACCACCTAAATAGCGATCCTGATTTTCCCAGTGCTTAAAAATAATACAAATTAAACGATATAAGCATATATTAACCTTTTTCAGTCAAACGCAAATGTATTTTTTATTTGGTAACCTCATTTATTACCGTGTTTTCTTACTTAAGAGACACGAGGTAAGATAAAAGTGCATTAATTAATGTGTCTGTCCAGCAAAAAAACACGTGGAGCTCGAGGACGATTTCTAAATATAATTATTTATAATCTACAACAACATATTT
>JAUMHR010000084.1:7163379-7174228 GCA_032361145.1 Enteromius fasciolatus
TCTTAAGGCATGCCATCTTTAAATGTTTCTTATTATTATCAATGTTGGAAACAGCTGTGCTGCTTATTTTTATTTTATTTATTTTAGTTTTTCATTTTTTGATATTTATTATTTATTTTTTAGTATTTTATAGAACGTTAGTAAGAACAGCTTTTATAAATATTTAATAATATTCTATATCATTATATATGTCTTTACTTTGTTTTGTTTAATCTATTAAATGAACACATTGAAATTAAAAATATTGTAATATTTTTAATTCTGAATAAAAGCATTCCTTTAAAAACCTTTACATATTAAATTAAAACAAGTCAAGAATCTGTCTGTGTGAGCCTTATTACACATTTCTCTTAATAGTGGCAGCGCTCTTTGCGATAACTAATATTGTTCTACCTTTATTATCCTATTTTGTTTTCTTAAAAGCTTTTGCACTTTCACTCCTATTTGATTTCTTATTTCCGCAATACCAATATGCATGTACGGTAAATAGCATGCACTTTAAAAGTGCACAATTTATACGCGTATTCAATAAATTAGTCAGAATGAAGTTTAATGTAAGTAAAAGCAAGCATTTCTTGGGCCTTCCATTTGAGTTATATACTGTATCTCAGCAGACATCTTTAAAATCTGCATTCTTGTCCATTTAGCCCTTAAAAGCCCCCCTCCTCATCATCTCCCCCATCCATGCCTCAGACATACACTGTGTATCCAAAAGAGGAATTTAAACCATAATTGTTCCCATATCTCTTTTCATTTCTTTTCCGCAAATGTGTTTTCCTGTGTCTGGAGACAAAGGATGAGTAAATCCCAAGAGAAGCTTAGATTTGTTTTATTAGATATTGGCTAAATAAATTCGCTTTAGCAGCTGGTGATAATAATCCACGCAGCGTCTTAATGAGGCAGACAAAGAAATTGGAGAGGTTTCTAAATGTTTTATGCAGAAGACAATAATTCAAAGCTGTCTTTAATAAATTCGTAAACAATTTTATTATTTATGTTTTCCGTTTGCATTCCTTTTGTTCCAAACCTCAAAACTAACCTCAAACGCCTGTTGAGTACATGTGTAGTTAATTTTTTACGGCCAAAAACACAATGGCTTAAACATGATGTTTTAAGTGCTGTCTCTAAAAACAGAAGCTGAGATGGAGAATTTCATTTGAGATGATGTGGGAGACATCGTAATGACTTCATTTAATTTAGATGTCACCGTTCCTTTACTCTTGCTACAGAGCTACAGAAATAGCCAACAAAATAAATTTCATTTGGCTTAATTTTATTTAAAATGATTTACAGCTGTTTGTTTAACAATGTAGGCCAGCAAGGGATCCGTGATTTTCGATTTGCCTCTCATGCCTGTCCTTCTCATTGTAGGTCATGAGGATTTCCTCTTGGGAAGAGAATTTGGGTCAGCCCAATCGCTCTTTGCTGGAGATGGAGGGGCCACCGGACCTGTCCAGCTCCCTCTTCAATCTCAGCGGCAGTTATGGGGGCACGGGGGCTTTCCTCTGGCTGTTTCCATCCGAGAACATCACATGGACCACCACTAAGCCCACAATCCAGCCAGTTGCCCCTCCACGGGTACGGGACCCAGCTTTGGCCCAGGCGGAGATCGGGGTGCTGGGGTTGGTGCTTGCCCTCACAGCTCTGGGTAATGGATTTGTGCTGTGGGTGTTGCTGCGCAGGAAGAAACATCACGCTCCCATGCACCTCTTCATGGTCAATCTGTGTGTGGCTGACCTGGTAGTGGCCTTCTTTCAGGTAACAGCCTCTCGAGACTGAAAAATGATGAGTGCTGTGAAATGAGCTTAACGGTTAAGTAATCATTGACCCGAATGGAAACATATAGTGAGACTACATTTATTAAAATGCAGTTGAAGTATCAAACTTGGGAGTAATGTTGAGTCAGCAGTGAAATTCTAGATATTATGAGGGCTGCTTGATTAATAGAAAAATAAAAGAAATCATGATATTTTTTTGAGTGGTTATCAGATCTCAATAACTGCAATATAACTAAATAAATTAAAGTGCTGTGTTTATGAGCATGGGCATGATGCAAGATTTGAAAAAAAGTCATTTGTTTAAATGGCCATAAATGTTAGTATTGTAATTTCATGGTGAAATAAAACTAGTAGTATTATTTTAAGCGGCAGTGTTTTAAGCTTTAATGATAATAACAAGATAAACATATAATCACAACCATTTTAGCCAAATGCAACATAACAAACAAGCACAGCAAACCTGGAACTTGGAAAAAAAAAAATGTAAATATTAAAAAATAAAAAATAAATAACAATTGCAATTTTGCTAGACAAGTGCTGAGGGAGGTGGAGGTTTGCGATCTTATTGACTGCAGAATCAGCAATGGCCAATCAGTTTGTGCCATGACATTGTGGCTTGTAATAGGACCTATCAGGCTGCACCATCTAGAGTAGGGGTGGTGATTGTTGATACTGGAGGGCCGGTGCTCCTGCAGAGTTTAACTCCAACCCTTAATCAAACACACCTGAACCAAAAATTTCTCAGGGCTGGAGCTAAACTCTGCAGAAGACTGGCTCTCTAGGATCAGCGTCCCTCACCCCTGATCTAGAGTTTCGTGACTGAAATAGATACATGAAATTTAGGTCAACTTTGGCTTGTTTAGTAGTGTTGGCTTATTGCACAGATGCTATTTGAACTGAACCGAGTTGGTCGAATCAATGAAGAACTGACTTCAACTGGAACATTTAGTGTTTACTATGGTCTTCTTGCACTATCGACACAAACTATTGTCCCGTTTACAACACAATCAGTATTGTATAAAGGTGACTTAACATGTCTTATTTTGTCCCCAGGTGCTGCCACAGCTGGTGTGGGACATCACAGAGCACTTTCAGGGCCCTGACGCTCTGTGCCGCTCCGTCAAGTACTTGCAGATTGTTGGGATGTTTGCTTCCTCCTACATGATAGTTGCGATGACCGTGGATCGGCACTATGCCATCTGCTGCCCCCTGCAAGCATATCGAGGAGGTGCACCCTCCCGCTGGAACACCCCCATTATAGTTGCCTGGGGCCTGGCCCTTGTGCTCAGTTTGCCACAGGTACAGAGTAAAAAGTCTTCGATTGTGATTGACTTTCATCTGTTTTCTCAAGCTCATGACTGTCTTCTTGTTTGCACACAGGTGTTTATCTTCTCGCGATCAGAGGTGTCACCCGGGGTGTTTGAATGCTGGGGGCACTTTGCTGAGCCGTGGGGTCTTAAAGCATACGTCACCTGGATGACTGTGGCTGTATTTGTATTGCCAGCCTTTATCATCACGGTCTGTCAGGTATATCCAGCTTCTTTATTTTTTAATCTCTCACTTTCTACACATTTCTAAAACGAAATGTATTGCTTTGACATCTCTCGTCTAACAATGCATTATAGTATAAGAACATGATGTATACTACGCAAATGTCAAAGACTTGTCATGTTTAATGGGAATTAGATGCACTGCAGAGTACAACTTGATGGCTGTGCTAGTGCTGGGTGAAATTCAGCATTTAATAATTGGCTCCAGTTCTTGAGTTGAATGTTGAATTTAAATGACAGGAAGAGGAATTAAGTTAATTGTAATTCTAAAAAAACACCACAGAGGAATTTCCATAGTCCAAAACAAGTTTGCTAATAATTTTAATGTGGCTTGTCTTCCTTGAATGCAACACATACACCGCTCACCAAATGCATGAATCTAAATGACAAATGTTGCCATGTATCATTTTTCTCAGATGAGCTTTTGCTCTTTTCTAGTTTAACGCTATTGAGGATCTATGTATTTGGAAAGTTTAAAAAAAAAAAAAAATTTATCCAAAAATATAGTAAATGCATTGTAATGTTAACAGTAAGATAATGTATTTGGTTAAAATAAACTGTAAATGTTTAACATCACTTTATATGTGTATTTACTGTAGAATATTCTCAAATATATGTTTTTTGGAGGTTAAAACTATGCATTACAATGTAATTTACGGTGAAAACAGTAAATGGACATTCCCAGAAGTCCTGTAACACATCTCATATGATGCATGTACATTAGGTTTTTTTACATTAGGGTGTTTTGAGCTTACAAGGGATATAGGCTGTTTTTTTTATACATTTTCTACATTATTTTAATGCCATATGTGACCCTGAACACAATCTAACAACATGATTTCCTTAACAGATTAAGCATATTTATTTATTTATATTAAAGTTAAATACTGCTGAAAGTCTTAAATTTCCATACAGCACCATACAGTGTCCACTACACATTACTACACTTTGCAAAAACATAGTACTGCTAAGTGTAATTTTCTTCCATTTCCTCACATTCAAATGAACAATTCTGTGTGTTTCTTAAACTGTATTTAAAAAGTATTCTTAGTTAAGTTCTAAATGACACACAACATTGGATCCATTTAGTAGGAGCATGTTTACATTGATGTCTCTCTTTTTCACCTCAGGTTCGCATCTTCAGAGAAATCCATGACAATATCTACCTGAAATCTGAGCGGGTGGTGACAGCAGAATTTAAGAGAAACTCTGTCTTCTTCCACTTCGCCCAGCGTGAAGGGGGCAGGGGAAGGAGCAGAGAAAGAAACAGACAGAGCAGACACAGTCACCATACTGACAGCAGTCTCGGTCAAGCTCACCGCCTTCCCTCACATCATGCAGGAGAGGAAGCGTCCCCCTCGAACCTTTACGACAGCTACTCTCATACTCGACCCTGTAGGAGCTCTATCTGCGAGCCTTGCCTTAGTGCACATCCCTCCTCCCCGTCCATCCAAACTCACCGGCAAAACACTCCCAGACACCTCTCAGACCCCTCACATTCTCAGTCATTATCAGCAAATAGCATGTGTGCATTGACTGGACACCCAAATAGCTCTGGAGCTTCTGAACTGTGGCCAGATGTGCTTCCAGATGCTTTTCCCCTACCGACAGACTATTCGCACCAGCCGCCTCTCCCAGGTGTTACTAAGGCCATGTCTAAGACTGTGAGGATGACTCTGGTTATTGTGCTGGTCTATACCATCTGCTGGTGTCCTTTCTTTATTGTTCAGTTATGGGCAGCCTGGGACCCCAACCCACCGAACCAAGGTTAGTCTCGAAGCAAACAAATATACATATCCTGTACAGTCACATAATAAGGCTTTGTGGATGCTACAGCAGCATGATAAATCATGCAGGGTGGTGTTGGTAACTAAACAAGCAGCACATACTCCAGGAATCTCTCAAAAACAGAGATGCCTGTTCTTGGAAATCTCCCTTCCAGCAGAGTTTTGTTCCAAGTGCAATTAAAAACACATGAATCAGTTTATCAGGGTCTTCAAGGTTGCTTGGAAATTGCAGGCAGGTGTGTTAGAGCTTGGCTGGAACTGAAGTCTGTTAAAGGAGAGATTTCCAGGAGTAGAAATATTCAATCATGTTTTTACCGTGTCCCCTTTTTTTATTGTCCTCTTCTTTATATAACTGTCTCCTGCTTTCTTTCCCCTTAACACGTAGAAAAACAAACACCTGCTCACTCACCTGAGTGTTGGGTAATCTCATTGGTATTTACACCTAGTTATTAGACTGGACTTTCTGCACAGTTTGACGAACCACCTGGCAACCTGAAAACAGCATAGATGTATTTTAGCCTTTTAGACAAAATAATATTGTTTTGATAGATTAGAAGGCTTTTTTTCATCCAAAGATGAGGTGTAGCTACACCCCAAAATAAAGCATTTGTCATTAATCACTTACCCTCATGTTGTTCAAAAAGCTTTGATCATCTTTGCAACACAATTTTAGATATTTTTAATAAAAACCAGAGACTTGTGACTGTCCCATATGACTGACAAACATATTGTGACTGTCAGGGTGCAAAACAGTATGAAAGATGCTGTCTGAGTGCTCCATCTGCCATCACTGGTTCAACCGTAATGTTATGAAGCTACAAGAATACCTTTTTTACAGAAAGAAAACAAAAATAACAATTTTATTTAAAGGTTTGGTACGTTACGTCACCGTAGCGCCATTTCGGGCAGTCAAAATGCGACATTCACATGCCTCCCGGTTTTCATTAAAAATATCTTGAATTGTCTTCCAAAGACAAATGAAGCCTCAAGGGTTTGGAACAACATGAGGGTAAGTGATTAATTACAAAATGTTCATTTTGGGGAGGAGTAACCCCTAAAACCTTAAATTGAGTTCCATATGACTTATATTATTATATTTCGCCTTTAACTGCATTTTTATTATACATTACCATTCAAATGTTTGGCCTTGAAATAATTTTATTCAGCAAGTCAGCATTAAATTGATAAAAAAAATTTTTTTAAAAGTCATTACTATTTTAACTCTTAAAAAGCAAGTCCACAAAAGGATCATGTGACACTGGAGTAATAATACTGAAAATACATCTTGCCATCACAGGAATAAAATACATTTTCAAATATATTCAAACGGTTGTTTAAATTGTAATATTAATTCACAATTTAGATTTAAATGTATTAGTAATCAGATAAATGCAGCCTTAAGAGACTTTTTAAAGAAAAAATAGTGATCAAATTTAAACATTCAAAAAAAAATTTAATTGAATTTACAATTTTTTAAGGCAAGTACTAGCATTTAAATAAACACATTTAGTTGACTAACTATAAAATAAACTTAAATTTAAAATTTTTGCAACCACTTAAGTATAATTTTTTCAGTGTATTATATGCAAATTTTGCACTTTTCCTTGCAAAAACCTACCTTAGTTAATTATGTTATCTGTTACAGCAGATAATTCTTGTAATTGTTCTTGTAATTTAAATCATAAAATATAGAGTATACAGTGTGTGTGTATATATATATATATATATATATATATATATAAAGCAACTTCTTCAGACAGTGCAAGAATTTTCTTTTAGCTCTGAATTTTTCTGTTAGCAATCTAAAGAACTGATAGATGATAACAGTGATAAAATCTCATAGGCCTGCACATATTATTCACACAAAGATATTTGCAATATTTTAGAGCTGTCAATGCAATAATAAATGCCTTTCTCCCTCATGCAGGGGCTGCTTTCACTATCCTGATGCTTCTAGCCAGTCTAAACTCCTGCACTAACCCATGGATCTACACAGCCTTCTCCAGCAGTGTGTCCCGTGAACTGCTGGCACTGCTGCGCTGCCACACCGGATCCCCACGACGAGGTTCGCTGCCGGACGACTCAACCACGACTCACACATCAACCAACACCAAGGATACCATATACTGATACCATATACTGGATTGACTCTACTGCACACATACACACACGCCAGCACAAGGCAAACACACCACAGACAAGTCTGGCCGCTCTGTGCCCACATGCTGATGCCGTAATAGTGCAGCTGGGCTCTTAAACACCTTTGTAGCATTTAAAATGACAAATGGGATGCCCTGTGATCTTCATGGACAAGTGCCAGTGGCACAAGTGTGCTAAAAGTGTGCCGTTTGCTACGAGACTGGGGTAATGTCCTGGCTGGCTACTTTAGATTCAGGTACATGGCGGTTACACAATCTGACAAGCAGATACTGATTACACTGTTACATCAGTAACAAAGGCAAAATTGCATTGCCATGCCTAGTGCATTTTACAGACAGCTGTCTATTCAGTTACGAGAGCAGTTATGAGAGCAGACATGAGGAGATGAATCCAGAGGAAGGTTAGGAAGCAAAGGATCAGAGGTCCTCCATTCTTCTCCTGCTTTCTTTCATGGACGGTTTTCATAGATTAGGGTCACAGGATTATATCTATCAGAGTAAGTGTGGAAAATGCGATAGTAGGAAGAGAAAAAAGGATGTGAACAATGCACACGGAATGGACAAAAGGTTATCTGGCTGTACTCCGGACAGCTGGCAGCAAGATGCCGCAAATGAGAGCCTCAGAAATTTAGGGGAACATATGCACCACCAGCAAGAATGTTATGAAAATATCACAGTGGCAGCTTAGTGACAAGTGACTTTCTGAATCATATTTAATCTGTATATCAAATGTAAAGCATTAAGAAGACACTGTGAATTGAATTGGTCTACAGTATAAGCTCTTAAATGATTAGTGGACAGAAATCTACGTTTGACTAATGAAGAAGGAAATCAAATTTTCTGTGTTGGTCAATTTTGTGGGTTAATGTACCAAAGCAAAGACAGACATTGTTTAGAAGCTGGTGAGTGTGTAATGTATTTCAGTACAACTAATACTATGTACATATCCTCACAGTTCTGGAAAATCTATGGAGAAAGTAGCATTTTATTTTTTCTTTTGATATGCTTTGGGTGAGAATTTACTTTTTTATAGAAGAAACAGGGTAGAGGTAAATGAACAGCAATATACAGGTCAATTTCCAATTTAAATAGTAGGTAGCAAAAGTTTGAAATCTGTATTATGTATATATGTACACACTAATCACTCATTAATTTGTCACTCTTTTAGCTACCTCTTGTATTTGCTTTATTTTTGTGTTAAATTTCTTTTCTCATCTGGAATCAGGGGACCATTCACATGCTTCAGAGTAACTTATTTGTACAGAAAATATTCTAAATATAATAAAGAAGTGTTGAAGGTTTAAGAAAATAAAAATGCTATGTTGCAACTTAAGCGCCTTGTTATAAAGAAGTATTATATATACAGTATGCACTTGTATGTTTCTAACACGCAGATTGTTGAGGTACTCGGTCAGTGCAATTAGGCTTTCAGTATTGTCTGTGGTAGTTTTAGGAGGCTCCACTTCAGCTTGCTTTAATCCCACCTCTGCAAATTATTTTTATAAACACGTATTTCATGATGGAAGTCCAAAGCTTGCTTGCATTTAGCAAAATTACCTCACATTTTAGGAGCATTTTGAAACACATTGACCCATCACGTTTTCTGCTTGATGAAGGATTGAATTCTTGCTTATTGGAAATGCATTAAGAATTTTCCCTATTTAACAAACTACAACAAATCACATAATTTCCATATACAATCCGTCTTGATTGGGACAGATGTACTGTTTTCAATACATTTTTGTCCAACAGTATAATGACTGTTAACTGTAAACGACTAACCATTAGATATTAGTAAAAATAGTGAACAGATATTGTAAACACTGAGAGAAAATTAACTGATAGTGACCTTTTTGTTATACACAATGCATAATGATGAATAATCATAAAATTATTTAGCACATATTTAATTGACAAGATGTGCAGTACCTAAAATATCAACATTGTAATAAATTATTTTTATTTCAATTTGTTGTTCTATTTTTTGGTTCTTCTTATTTTAAGTAAAACTAGGACATGCAGTACATAAACTTTGCGTGAAAACTGCAGAAAATGGTTTTTACCTCAAGAACTATTTTTGATTAATAGCTACTTGTAAGGGAGTGCAAAACACTCTTGAATAAGTTCAAGTTTAGTCTTAGCCAATTGTTTTACATCACTCACATAAACTGAGTTTATATTATTTATCTCACAAGACAGTAAAAGTGTTGTCTACTTTTGAGTCTTGGTCAATTCTAGGTATTTTCATGATTAAAACCTATAAAAATATATATATATTTTTACATGTATGTCACACATTATATATATAAAATTACAATTCATGTTAAATTATATATATATAAAATTTAACATGAATTGTAATTTTATGAGAATTGACTATAGGTAGTAACACTTCTCCTGTCTCTTGTGTCAGCTTCTACTGTTCCTCATCCTGGATACTGGCTGTATGTTGTTGGAAGGACTTGAGAAACAATGGAGCTCAGAAACTGAATGCATTAGATTTGGATTTCCAGTGCAGAGAGGACAGAAGAAACTGACTGCTTATGGATCTGTTTTCGGTTTACTCTGCTTCTGCTGGCTGGTGTGCTTTACCTCGCGGGAGATGACAGGCGGATGGGTGCCGTGTCTGAGGTCAAAAGAGGTGGCCACATGTACCCGTCTCTTTCCTTTAGGCAAAGAAACCTCCCGTCATCCCTAAATCAAACCGAAAACATGACAAGCATCTCTGCATCTGAAAAGAGAAAACCACACTGCAGCTGGACTGTTTAAGGAGATGCTTCTGTGTTTAAGGAAAAATCTGATCGTCACCATCAGAAGACACTTAGAAAGAAAGGGTTAACCGCAACTGTTAAAGGGCCACAAGGGATATTATGAGTGAAGAGAGTGAACAGCATAGAATGGAACAGGTCCGGCCCTAACCAATTTGGCGCCCTAGGCAAGATTTCCGGTGGCGCCCCGTTGCATCGCAGTAAATCCCACTGCTAGCGTACATATACTCATAAGAAACTTTATAGCTTTGTCTCGGACATTATTTTATTTAAATAAAGCAATTGCATATTCAAAATACTTACAAAGAATTAAAGAAACAAATACAAAAAAATTTACTCCCAAAATAAAACTGACATTAATTTAGAAATACAATATACATATGGCACTGTGCAAAATAAGATATTAAAGAAACGAGCATTTGCCTGAGAAAGGGATAATGGTTGTTGCATTACTATTTTCCTAAACTACCTTCCCATAACATTACGATAGCTGACGTTAAAACTAACAGATAGTGCGAGCTATTTATTGATTAGCAAACCATGCTAATGTTAACTCCCTGAAGTCGACAGTCGCGTCTTTTGTTTCTTATCGGTGCAAAAGACACTAAAAATACTCTGTTGACTTTGGTCACATGTCAATGTTATACACCTTTTGAATCTGTTAGGTGTCTATTTTTTTTTTTTTTTTTGAGTACACATGAGGGCTTTTCACACTTAAAATTGTTAACCCAGGGTTAGCCTAAACCCCGGATAAACGGAATCCTGGGTTATCTGTAATCATGTTTCACACTGCTTATTTGAAACCTG
>JAUMHR010000084.1:7174655-7210165 GCA_032361145.1 Enteromius fasciolatus
CACACACACACACACACACACACAATCAGTAATAACAAATGACCCTTATGTGTTATTCAACACCACAATCTGCTGTACAGGGAACATACACCGAGCAATAGCTGCTCCAAAGGTTTTAGACTGGGCATGGTGTCAGGCTCAGTGGACAGAAAATGAGTGGAATCACAAGCTGATAAACTGTGTGCTCACTGAGAACAGACTCTGCACCAAAAGGATGTTATGAAAGGATTGTGAGAAGGAAAAACTAAATATGCACACCAAGTCCAATTATCAATCTCTTCCTCTGCGAATCAAAAACAAACCAGATGATGGTGGAAGAGGAGCTGGTAAACAAAATGTTTAGGCCGATAAAAAGACAGATGATGATCTATAATGGTCTAATTGCGGATTCAGGCGAGGTGTGGAAAAGAAGAAAGGACAAAACCTAAAGGTAAAAAAACGAGGACGGCGTCGAGATGGAAGAATTCCGCCTGCACAAATTCCTACATATTCTCATATTGCACCGTTACACATACTTGAGCAATGGAAGAGTCTCTTATTATTCTGAGGGAGAATATTTTCTGCTCTTTATGAATACATAAAGCTAGCTAGATATTTAGAGACATGTAGCTCTAGAAGGTTTTGAGTGCATGAGGTGACAAAAACAAATATATTTAGTATTAAACATAGGGCCGGTTTCCCAGATAGGAATTAGATTAATCCAGGACTAGACCGTTGCTAATTTAGGACATTTAAGAATTTTTAGAAACATGTCTTACAAAAGTGCATTATCTGTGAGCATTTTAAGACCAAACAATGACAATAATGTTTTTTTAAGATATCTCCGTGTAAGCTTTTTCCAGTTTAGACAGCCCTTAACATTTATTTTAATCTAGCACTAGTCTTAAACCCTGTTCGGGAAACTGCCCCTTAATGTTCAAGTTAAGTTTACCTTAGACTAATGCAAAGTGGTATGACAAATCTTACTTCTAATCTTGAATTTCAAAAATTTCATAAATGCTTCAGCCTCTATCTGTCCATTGGCTGAAGATGAAAAAATCTGTTTCTGATCAATTACAGCATCTGAGACTCAAATGAGGTAAACTAAAGCAGCATGATGTTATGCAGCAAGCACATAAAGACAACAGAACTGCTTCCGTCTTATAATGTTGCACTCTGCTGACACACTGTGGTGAACCATGTGCAGCACATCTAGACTCTCAACAATAAATCTTCAATGAATAATAGAGCCAGTTTAGAGAAATTACAAGTTTATTATGGATGAAAACTGCAATGACAAAACCAGTGGCAAGTGAATGAACATGACAGATCAGCCTATCCCTTCCTATCTAACATCAACCTCACCCATCCCATGAGCTGGGTTAGAGAGAGAGGTGTCATAAAGAGGACCGTGGACACTGCTGTTCTGTCCCAGCCATTCAGATTGGCACATCAGGCATTCTGGGCTCAACCGCTGGACCAGAGAAAGCTGCTCAACCCTTTCTCAAATACAAGGGAGAGAACCAGACTACCTTATCTTCTGCTCAACAGACTGAATGAGAGAGAAGAGAAAGAGTTTACAATGCACATCATCCAATTTTCTCCACATAATTACTCAGAATTAACTGCTGCCCCTAAAACCATGACACATGTTTTATGTATTCTAATGAACGGAGAACCAGTCTAACCTAATCTAACCAGCGGAAGGTCACTCTATTCAGGAAAACAAACCACAAGAGAGAACATTAACCTAATTTTACCAAGCATGTGTCAATGTTACAAGGATGTCATATTAAAACAGGTAGAACATTCAGACTTATGTGGACCGTACATGCATCAGCATCACCTTAAAAAAAAAACAAAAAAAAAACCAATGCTTGAAACTCGGATAATTGCATTTAAATCTTTGACAAACTCAATATTGATTGTACCAATAAATATCACAATTAAACAAACGATTATGATTATTCAGACCCCAGGATCTGTCAGATGGCTTAAACGAAAACATGATTGTCATTTTAGGATCATTGCTATTCAAAGCGTTTGATTGATCATTAAAATGTTCTCTTGGTAAGCCCCAGGTCCCAAAGCCATCACCAGATAAAGCAGAAAGAATTAAGCTCCAGAAAAGGTTTAAACTCGTTTACGAAAGGACAAAAAGTGTCCCCAAAAATGCTTTTGGTCAAACATTTTCTAGAGATCGGAATAGTTCACCCCCCAAAAAATTGCTTTTATTATTATTACATTTTATTATTTACTCCAATTTCATGTTATTATAACTTTATTTCTTTTAGAGGAACATTGAAATTTGAACACTTTTCCTTATAACCAGAATTATTCGCTTATTCAGTGATCTAAATTTGACAGAAAAAAAAAAAAGTGGCTTTCTTAGTATTTTTTTCCATTCAAGTACAAATATCTTAACCTTTAAGGAAGCATAAAGATAAGACTTTCTGTCTGTTTTCTGAAACAAAGTGCAAGTTCAAATTCAAAACAAGCTTATTCATACACTATTTACATTTTCTTTCTTGTTTTAAGCAGAAACCCACCTCGTTTTGATTCCTTTTTTTAGATGCACCATGTTTTACCTCTCAGGTTGACAATGTGGAGATATTTGTGCTTGGAAAAAAAAAATAGTTTTTGCAGTTTAAAGAGGCTTAAAGAAACTTGGAGAACAGTGCAGAAGAACCACTTTCATGTTTTTTCTTAGATGTGGTCACTACGTTCAAAAACTGTAGCCGGTATTCCACAAAAAAAAAAAAAAAAAAAATGAAAGCAGCATATAGGTTTTCAGCAACATAACCCAGCTTTGGTGTTGTTTGAGTGAATTATTCTTTTAAAGAACAGCTGGAAAACATTGAAAAACTGCTCAACTGACGAAAAAAAAAAAAAGAAAATTAAACAAAGTGGAGCTGGAGAACAAGATGAAAATATGTTATGCTTGTTGTCCATTCCATCTCCCACCAGGTAAATAAAAATATTTTTGGTCTGTTGCTCTCAACCCTCAGGTTGAACAGGGGGAGGAAATGGACAGCAGGAGTAACCACACATACTCTGCCCTTCACACAAACTCCATGTCTGTTATGGCCACATACACACTCACTCACTCAAATCTATCAAGCTCACTGACGATCACTGAGAGGGCTTCTGTGAAGCTGTTAGGTCAGCTGCACCTCAGGAGGACTGGCATTATTGTTGCTCCCCTCCTGTGTGCTGACCACAGAGCCACGGTACGGGACCTCTATGATCCGAGGTTTGTCAATAATTCGGGCGCAACGATTGCCCTTCTCCACGATGCCAATGATCCAAGCCTGTTGCCCATCGCCCGCCCCTCCATCCTGCCCCACAGCTCCAGACAAACCCATACGACTGGATTTCATCTCAGCACAAAAGCGGGCAGCCTGCTCCCGTGGCAAGCAGATCAACAGACCACCTGAGAGAGGCAGGAAAAAGACTTTATCTACCCAAGAGCTTGGAGAAATCTCTACAGACCAGGAATGTCCATGTTCTGGAATGTTATATTAATTGATTCATGCTAATATATTATTTTCTGATTCTGATTATAATGTGTATACATTTTTTTAGAAAGAATTGATATTGTTAGTCCACTGTATATTAATATATTAGGCTGTTCCATGAACATTTATTTCCATTCATGTGTGGTTTATTCATTATGATTAACGGTTAACTTCTCAGATTGTCATCTGGGATGATACAGGGAATCCGAAGAATGAGCAGGCTCTTAATTAAAACATTTGAAGTGACAATCTTTTTTATGAAAAATCCAAAAGTGATTAATGTTAAGGCTCTTCCGGTTTCACTGTAATTTTAAAGTTATAAGAATCATTATCGAGTCATAATTGTGAATCTCACCTGACGTTTCAGAAGAGGTGCCATGTAAAAGTCCAAACAGATTGCCACCAGCCTTGCTGATTGCAGCCATTTTGGAGATAATGGGAAGGTTGTGAATGACAAAGGCAACATCATTTTTCTGCTGCTGGGCGAGATTCCTTGCATGACCTATGATCCCGAAGCCTGTGATGTCTGTGGCAGCGTGTGCGTTAAATTTATGCATTAAGGCAGCAGCTGGAGAGAGAAAGAAAACAAAAAACATTTGAAAACTGGTTGTATTTGGCTAAATATAAGTATATATAAATGTAATTTCTTATCTTTTTCCCACTCGCCATTGGAAAAGTAAATATATAGGCCAAGTACAAAGCTGCAAAACTAGGTTGTGGGTGTACTGAATATTGGCCCTACTGTTAATCCACGCTAAGATAGCTTATGCAATGACATACCAGTGCGATTGAGGGTGGCCATATTGATCATAGCCTCCTGATAAGCTTGCTCCACCTCGTCCCTGGATATCACCAACTTTATCTTGTTCCACTTCTCAGGCTAAGTACATGAAACATAGAGGTATAAAGATACAGAAAGAACCAAGAAGTGATGCATGTGGAGTTGCTATCTCTTCATAACATCTACAGAAAAAGGTGGAGAAAAAACAAACTAATACACAGCGGTACTCACTATATCCAGCCACTGATGAGCATTCACTGCTACTTGAGTTCCCAGAGGTTTAGTCAGAACTAGCACGTCTCCAGGTACAGCGCTGTCAGGCCTGCAAACATTAACATACGTGTGAGCATTTACAAAGTCAAAATTGTGAAGTGGCTCACAATGGATATTCACTTTGATAATCGTCTAAACATCCATCAAGTTGAATCTGAATCATTCAGAAACAAGTGCACAAACACACAGCCCTATGGTTCACAAGAGAACAGACAGAAATGCTCACATGATGAAATCATTGGGCTGGCACACCACAGAAGCCACACCCCCGACGATGATCCAGGGATTGATGACTGTTTGTCCCCCGGTTACTGAAGTACCAGCCTCCTCTGCAGCATCACGGAAGCCCTTCATCATTAAAGGCATCACCTGATCTCTCTCCTGAGAGAACAACGGCACAGCACAAAGAAAATTAACCATTTCACGCTCAGCATCCTGAATTTGCAAAAACCTATATATAACAAACATATGATGAAACGTAAAAAAGAAAACAAAAATGAATCCAGAGAGACCCCAGCTCACCTTCTCATTCATCTTCTGACTGACGCTGAGTAGCATGAGCATGTTGTCACACTCGGTGATGCCCATGGCATACAGATCACTCAGAACATTTGCACAAGCAATTCGTCCCTGTAAAAGAATGGAAGTGAGTCCCACTTATTAAGTTCCATGCTAACATTTCCAAATATTAAAAGAGATCACTCACCATCATGTAAGGATCCTCCACTAAAGGATAGAAGAAATCTGTGGTTTGGACCAGGGAAAGACCTCCATGCCTCAGAGGGATCACACATGAGTCCATTCCAATGCCTGCGGATAAGAACGAACAGAGAGATTATGCACGTGCAACAGTGCATATTTAAAGAAGCCTTGACTAATCATAACATAGTTACTTAAATCCTGATAAATCAAACCAATCAGTTGGCAACGGCATTTTTGCAGGATTACTTATGATCCATTTTGCAGCGGAAAGCATTAATTTATAGCCTGGGTCCAGAGTTCACATCATTGTGTTATACTTCCCAGTAGTTTTTAATTAACAGGATAAGCCAAAGGTTAAACAAAGAGTTTTACAAACTCAGATGTTCTGTGGTTTTTCGAGACTTACGAATAACATGAAAACAATGGTACTTTCTAGTTCTGTACATATTACAAAAGTCATGTTAATTAGGCTATATTAAAGGACTGATGCAGGAAATTAAACGTGTTTTCTATTTGCCAACTTTACAGAGAAACGTTGTAATAAACAAGGATTTCTTTGCAAAACCGGTTGGTGAACTATTGCCTTGCTGTCAGATAACATGAGCGCTTTCCTTTTTTCAGTTTGATATTTGGCAATGATGAGAAGTCTGACTCGTTTCCGCAATTCGGTTCTTTTGAACCGTTCTTTTCCATGCTCCGGTTCACAAAAACGATTCACGGTTTTTTGTTTTTTTTTTAAAGATGACAATTAAATCATAAGTAATCAACACACTACTGCTTATTCTTCTTCTATTGAGCAATTTGTTTGATGGTACCATTTTATTCAACATATAATTCTAACATATAATCAATTTCAAAACAAATTTCCAGTATGTTTTACTCATACAAATGTTGCTTTTGTCTACTTCGTTCATTTCTGGTTTACTCCAAACACTTAATATTAGTAAAAGCAGTTTGCTGATTTTTTAAACTCTTCGAGAGATTCGTGAAAAAGATCCGATTCAAAAGAACGAGAGGTTCAGGAATCGGTGCTTGCTGTTTGACAGCGATGGTGTGACTGTGACAGGTCGGTCAGTCATACTGTACCTAGTCGAGGACCCTGAGCAACTGAAACAAGTCCGAATTCAGCGGTCTCGTTTCCAACACCCGGGCCGCCGTCCTCTCCGGGCTGGCGGTCCGGCTCTAGTCCCTGCAGGAGTTTGAGCAGAGTCTCCTGCGGGACTTTACACCCTCATCCCTTCATATCGGAGAAGGCCGTGAGTCGGAAGCCGCGGTCTAGGCCGTGCTCCTCCGGGTTCAACGCCTGGTATCCTGCCGGGTAAAAGGCTCCATACCCTCCCGCTCCGCCAGAATCCACTGACGCTGGCTCAGAAACTGACATGGCCAGAGTTAATTTCCTTTACTCCTCATTCAGACAGTGAACCACAGGTAAATGAAAGAAAGGGGTGAGTCGTTTGACGGGATAAATGGCTGACTGAATCAAGAGAGCGTGTTTTATGTGCACGCTTGGTCATAGAAACGAGTGTGGACGCGGCGCGCTCTCGGACTGAACCATCTCATCCTGCAAGGGGGAGTTGGGAGACTCACCTTATAAAACTAGTTAGGAGAATTCATCGCTGAAAAAACAAATAACTGCCAGAATAAACTTTCACGGGCAGAGAAAGTGTAGAAAAATTAAGCGCACAAAATTGAACTCCGTCTAGGATGTTTTGCATTTAACTGGTCACACTTAAACCCCCTCAAAAATAAGCATCGCGTAGTCTGCTATCGTGAGCTCCGCCTATTGTGGTACTGCCATAAAGGTGCATCAGACGATTGTATGTTCATGCAAATACAGGCAACTGACAATATATATATATATATATATACACACATAATTGAAAGTAATGGCTGAATACATTTTTCAGAACAATATATTATACATAAACGTGTGCATGTATGTATGAAGTGACTTGTTGCCAGGTATGGTGACCATACTTGAATTCGTCCTCTGCATTTAACCCACCCAAAGTGCACACACAACCGGAGCAGAGGGCAGCCAATGCTGTGGCGCCCGGGGAGCAGTTGGGGTCTCACCTCAGTTATAGTATTGAAGGTGAAAGAGTGCTTCATATTCACCTCAAATACCTGCCAGACACGGGACTCGAATTCGCAACCTTTATGTTGCAAGTCCAACTCCATATATCAAACACACACATATATATATACACACTTATGTATATCGTTCTGAAAATGTGTACAAATATATTATATTTATTTGTGTGTGTGTGTGCGCGCACATTTGTGTGATGTCACAATGTTAATAAGGTAGACTGTTTAAAAATGCTCAGAGGAAAAAAAAACTCAGAAAAACTTTGAGAAAATTGTTTATTCCCATAGTCAATGAATTTCATCGATATTTGGGACACTTCACAACAGAGTACTGGACTATGATGATAAGTCACAGATAAATCACCTCAGTCATTGTCTTTCGGAAGTATAGTATTAATAGCACAAATGAAAAAGTTTATTTCTTAAATTCGAGATTAAAAAAAAACAAAAAAAACATGACCACTGTTATAATGTCTGTACTGATATTTTTCCAAGCTTTAAAACCTGTCTCATGTTTTAGCCAAGGTGTCCATGCCACTAATATCTGCATATTAAATGTCAGAAGAGGAAATTCCTCAAGACCAGTTTGAACAGTGGTGGAAAATGGACTCATGTCATCTCAAGCCTGGATTGCACTTTTGGTGCTGTAGGCCAGGTAGTAGACCACAATGCCAATCAAAGCAGCCAAGACCTCTGTGGACACCCAGGGACCACTCCATGCACCCTGCAATATATACATACACTGATTAATAAATATACAGAGACAAATCATACTATAAAAAAAGAAAAAGTTAAAGAAATATATATATAAAAAAAAATGTATATAATATATTGTGTTGTGTATAAGTGTTTATATATGTATATATACACATTTTTTTTTGTTAATGTTCGTTTATTAGTTTTCTTAGCCCTAATGATTAAACAGACAAGGGGACAATAAAGATAAGTATGCACACGCACCCTGTGATCCACATTGACAGAGAACAAAGGCTTGATGGCATCAACATCTTCGTTGTTTCTTTGAGCCTGAAAGCATTAATATTTTCATCAGCACTGTTGAATACAGGTCTCACCAAGCATGTTAAAGGGATAATGCACCCAAAAACTTATTTAGTCACCCTGAAGTCATTCAAAACATGCATTCATGTAATTATGTCAAACTTAAAAACCCATTTCTTAAGAACACTGGTAAACAAACTGTATTGGTGTTCAATTGTTTCAACTGTAGTTGAAAAGACATTCTTCATAACACTCAGACATTTTTTTATGCCACAGTAAAGTAAGTCTAATAGGTTGGATTGGTGAGCAAATGATAATTCATGGAGCCATTATCGCAATCATTTTTTACCAGCTTTGATTAATTTTACAAACCTTTCTTAGAGTACTGTAAGACTCCTCATCAAAGAACTTCACTTGATATGTGCCTGAGCTGGCCTGCTTATGAGGAACGCTCCATGAGACCTGGACAAAAATCAATCATTGGAAAAGTGTGCCACATATGTTGAGGAACCTTACATGTATGGCTTCATTAGAAGACCTTAAAGGGATAGCCAACACAAACATTAAAATTGCGTCATTTCACTTGCCCTCAAGTTGTTCGATAAAAACTGTGTTTTTTTTTTACAAGAAAGTAGTCATTGAATTCCAGGAAATAAAAATATTATGGAAGTCAACAGCTAGCTACCATCTTTCTTAAATATGTCTGTTGAATACAAAATACAATAGAAACTCTTACAGGTTTACAACAAGTGAAAAGTAAGCAAATGATAACATTTCAAACTTTTAGGTAACCTTACCTGGTATTTTCCAACATCTTGGCCTCTGGTCACAGGAAACTGTTTGCCATTGACATCTGCATACAGAGCAACACTCTAAAGACAAAACACAACTCTGGTCAGTCCACACATCTGTACCAATGAAATGTGGACATATGTAACCGTTAGACCACTTACCTGAGCTCCGTTTGCACATGCCAGACTCAACTCAACGATGAAGACAGTCTCGGAGGAGATGAGTGCGTCTGTCGTCGTGTATGAAGACGGAGAAATCACTGGGTCTGTGCAAGTCTCCGCTAAGGAAAGAAAACACTGCTCACACCACAGTCCTTACGAATAACAGGTTGTCAATTTTGCTCGCTAAAATACATAAACCACAAATGTTTCTAACAGATAAGTTAGCTGTGGTAAAAACGGGGCTAATTCAATGTTAACGACACGTTAGCTTGAGGCATCTCGATGTTAGCCGGACGACAAGCGAGAAGATTGAATGCCGTGAACTGAACCATGCTGTATGTCGAACGCTAATTGAAAGAAAACGGAAAATTACCTGCACAAAGGCTCAGACAAAGAGCCAATATCGCTGTTATAACTCTCATCATGTTGATCCCTGGGCAGCTGAATCCACCTCTACTCACTCAAACCTGAGGAAAAAGACCAGCGCTAGCCTTCACCCAATGAAACGCAGACAGACACGTCACCTCAACAGAAGAGTGACGTGTCTGATCGCGAGAGCGCCTCTGGTGAAAGCCGCCGGTACTGCAGAGCATCAGCTCACAACAAGCAGATGTCACCTTAATTAATAGTATTATTAATACATCTAAATAGTCGCACTTAAGTAAAACGCTAAATCGACACATGCAAATAGTTTTTCCTATTAATATTTCTTTTTATTAAACCAAATAAAGTGTTGGAAAATGAGGTTCCTTAAAGGAAAAAAGCAAGAAAACCACTGCTGTGAAAACTATTTGAAAAATTGTGAAGACACTCCAAAAGTAGCTGTAATCTCTGGGATGCAGACATTTTAAGCTGCATCTTATAACTGGTAATATTTGCTGGAAAATTATATTTCATATCCCATCATTAGTACTTTTTACCAACTGGTCAAGGGGCTTTTTATTAAATGTATTTTGCATTGTTGTTTTATTGCCATGTAATAAATATTTAAAATTCATTTAATATAGGTATTTAAAAATTCTTAAATGTTTTGCTTGTGCAGTCAACACAAAAACATAAAATGTCACTTTTTTGAAACTATTGCAACAAGAATTTGCAAATATCAGTATACATGTTTTTAAATAGCATTTCATTTAATCAACATAGAATGCAACTGAAATCAGACAGTGCTAATATTAATTTTTATATTAATATAATTAAATACTATTGGTTCAAAAAAAAAGAAAATTATTTTTTTTGGGATTTACAAAAAATTACAGTTCATAGTTTCTAGGTAATTTAAAAGATGATCTTGTGGATAGTTAAATATCCAAAACCTACTAAAACCAATAAAACATAAAAAAATCCAATCTAATCTATTGGTTATAATAAAATAATTATTTTTGTAAAATCTTGACCTTATTTCTACCAAGGCCGAGAGAGCTCAGCACGCTGCAGTTTCCAGAAAACACATGCAAATAAAAAGAAGCACCACCAAGTCAAGAAAACACCTTAATCAGTTTGACAACAGGGGCTGCAAATGTTCACATAATTTTTTCAGGTCGTGTCTTTGTTTGTGTTGTGAGTATTTGCAGCGCGTGTGGTGTCAAACTGATGTTGTCTTATTAATTTGCAGATGTTTTTTTTCTATTTGCAGCACATTGAGCTCTCTCAGCCACCATATTATTCAGCTACTTTTAAGGTTTTCTTATAAACATAGGAGATTTGTAACTAAACAAAGTCTTCTGCTGCACACGCGCGCTTGACAAAAGAAAAAAACATACATATTCATACTTTTATTTCAATAAATCTCTCCATAACAATAGTCTGTACAAAGTTATTCACTTTGGCCGAAATAATACACAATATTAACACAGGCGGGCATGATTCCTCAAGAGTGTGTACATCCAGAGAAACAAATACCACAGTTATACAGGAAACATTGTCGCTGTCAGAAGTGTGCAGACGTAAAGCAGACGCAAACATTCACACGTGCAGTACATTACACTACGCTGTCACAGAGAGTACAGATAAGCGTTTTTGTAAAGAGATACACACACTAAGTGTACAGAAATACATTGGCTGCTCTATAGCCACATGATATAAACATCTGCTATCCGTCTACTTCAAGTCAATCTGCAGCAGGATTAAATGTTCAAAGTCTTTAGATGGGTCTTGTGTTCTTGTTTCTAGAATCTTTTTGATTTTCACTTCTCGTTTTTTTATGTTGTTGTTGTTGTTGTTGTTATAGTTCTCTCAGGAGTCAAGAGATCACCTGAACATCTCTTCCTCTCACTGGATACAGTCCATGACGTGAATCTGCAGGGTGTCCATGTCTGGAGCCTTGTACATACATTTGGGACAGCAGTAATCAGGCAGCCCGTCTTGATCTTCATCTCTTCTGCGAGCAGATGGAGGTTGGGCGGGGTTGAACATGGCAGCTCCTGCGAAAGGTGCTTCAAAAGCAGAAATTTCAAGTTGAGACCCCAAACATGCTCGGTAAAGATTATTATAATATGCTTTAAGACGTAACTGCTGCATTTGTCATGTACTCAATGAAACTAACAACAATTACATTAAAACCGAAGTAAAGTGTGTGTTGAGGTGTTTTACCGGCTGGAGGAGGTGGGTGTGGACGAGGCCTATAGTCCTCCAGATGTCTCTGTTGCATCTCTTCAATGCGAGCTCTGTGAGGAAACAACATGTACATGTAACTCTTGGACATTTGGAGGCTTTTATAAGAATATATATATATATATATATATATATATATTCAATACAATTGATTTCAATTTAAATATATGACCCTGGACCACAAAACCAGTCTTAAGTCGCCGGGGTATGTTTGTAGCAACAGCCAAAAATACATTGTTTGGGTCAAAATTATTGATTTTTATTTTTTGCCAAAAATCCTTAGGATAGTAAGTAAAGATCATGTTTCATGAAGATATTTAGTCATTTTTTTTACCAAAAATATATTAAAACTTAATTTTTGATTAGTAATATGCATTGATAAGATCTAATTTGGACAACTTTAAAGGTGATTTTCTCAGCATTTAGATTTTTCTGTTGCCCTATCCATCTAAATCATACATCAATGGGGAGCTTATTTATTCAGCTTTCAAATCATATATAGATCTTAATTTTTGGTTTTGTTGTCCAGGGTCACATATATCAATTCACTGGCATACTATCTGATTTAATGAAATGCTGAACTGACATTACTAATACGAAAATAATAATACAAAAATGATCTAGTTTTTAGTTACATTGGTTCCATAACTTTAAATGCTTTGAATTGAAATTAGGCATTAAATATTGAGTACACAATTAAAAATCGGATATTTATTTTGAGATCTGCTAAAAACTAAAGTTATTGTTATTTAATGGAGTGATCATATCATCCCCAGTTAATTAATTTACAAGTCAATTACAAGTTGTGATATGTTGAAAAGCACAAAGAAAATCTTTTTTTAATTTTATAAAGTGTGTAAACCCTTTGTCTCATTCGGACAGACTTGTGTTCTGTGTGGAGTGTGTGCCACGTTTGTGAAACTGGGCAATTGTGTTGATAATGATAATTGAATTGTCAAACCAAGACTCACATCTCTACTTTTAAACATAAACATACTATAAACATAAAGCATAGAACGCCAAAACACAGCACCTGGTCCATACAAATTATAGATTTAATAAAGAACATTATATGATAGAATAGAAAAATACAGGAAATTAGCCATTGAACATCCAATATGACTGATATCAGTAACTTGAAAATAATCTGTATTAACATATCACACAGTAGTCACAACGTCCATCTCTTTTCCTACCTTGAGGTTCCTTCTTGCTTTAGTCTGTCTATTTCCACGAGTGCCTTACTCAGCTCTTCCTGCAACTCTTCCTTCTTTTGATTGAGTTTCTCTCTGGCTTCCCTCTCAGCTAGGAAGTCCATCTTATAGATCTCTGCCTGCAAAAATAAAATGTGCGATTGTGTTGTTATATGCAGCATGCCAAGCCAAGCGAGCAGAGCACTGTAACATTAGTGTGCAGGTGTTATATTCACCTGAGCATTCAGCACTGGTATAGTCTCTAATGCAGATTTCAGCTGCTCCGTTTCCTCCTTGAGTTTATCGATGAGATCTTGTTTCAGGGCCAGAGCTTTCTCAGCCTCTGCTAACCTGTTAGCTAGTGTATCTGCCTCTCCACTCTGAAATGGAAATTACCACATGTATATTTTCCGTTAGCAAATTTATAATGCAAAACATGCGCTGACCTATTTTTAAACCACAAACATCAGAGTTTTCAGGTTTGTAGCATTTAAATTAAGACTAGGGTTAATGACTTATATAGAAAAAAATATATAGGCTAGCTTATAAACTTAGTTCAAAATGTTTTATAACTACACAAATTTCAATGCCATATTTTCAGTTACTACAAATATCATGAATTATTAATAAATGTTTATTTAGGATTATTGACTACCACATACAATCACAAGAGTTTGCATGTGTTTTCTTGATTGAAATGTACATTTTTGCTGGTGTTAAACTAAAACTATTACCAATCACTTTCAATAATAAAGTCTGCATCAGAAAACATGAAACAGCAGCTACCTACCCTGTGATTGGCTTGCTTTTCATTTTTGAGTTTTTTGTCATAATCCTGGAACAAACATGTGTACGCATGCTGGAGCTGTGCCAGCTTCCTCCTAGATGAGGACGAGAAACAGGAATTGTCGGTTCATGTTACAACCTTAACAATGAAAAAAAGGAAGCTGTTTGATCCAGTGTTCTCCAGCTGTTACGCTAAACTCACCTCTCCTCCACTATGACGAGCCTCTCGTTCTTCAGTGCAGTCTCTAGGTTCTGTGTCTGCAGTAACAGATTGTCCACTGTCACACTGTGCTGCTTCTTCTGCTGCTCTATGTCCCTCTCTAAAGTCAGCAAGCGTTCGGTCTTCTTGCCCAACCTGGGAGATCAAACAGGTCTTGTACACACTGCGGCCAAATCTCATACACAACACACAAGCACAAGCACGAAGAGATGCACTCACTTATCTTCTAAAATTCGTCTCTCTGCTTCACTTTTCTCCAGCCAATTTTGTCGTTCATTCAACTCGCCGAGAAGGGACGTGACCTGAGCCCTCAGAGCTTCACTGTCCTTGGTCAGCTACAAAGACAAAGATGATGATCACTCTTCCACACTACCGCAAATGCTGCCACAGATTGGCATTGAAAGAAAAAGCATTTTGCATACTGAATCACAGGTGGTGTCTGCGTTTATGTACCTGAACAAAGTCCTTCTCCTTCTGTTTGAGTAGAGCCTCATTTCTGTCTCTCTGAACAGAGCTCTTCTGAAGACAGTCCAGCTTCTCCTGCAGCTCCCTGTACCTACATCACAGCAAAGACACAAACAGGGGTAAGTGTGCATCTTACTGCAGCTCATCACTAAACGCCCCATTCAATCCTTATTATCATTAGTAATATCACTGCATTTTATCAGATTAAAAAGAATAAAGTGTTACAAAAATGGAAGTGTGGGGCAAACATAATGACCAAAAAGGTTTAATCATAACTACCTCATATTTTCTTTGCCTAGATGCAAATTCTGGCCAACAGTGAGATTTTTGTGTATGCTAGGAACTTGTTTGCTGCATTTACAGCATTCACTATTTGTTCTAAATATCCCTATAAATACTGTTAAATTATGTCTTTTTTTGTTTGTTTGTTTTGTAAAATCTATGAATAAAACAATAATACCTTTTCAAACTATCGTTCAAAAGTTTGAGTTCAGTAAAAAGTTCTTATGTTTTCTTATGCTCAAAATGGCTGCATTTATTTTGATCAAAAAGCAACAACTGCAATATTGTGAAATACTACCATTTAAAATAACCTTTCTATTTCTAGATATTTTAAAATATATTTCAGGGATGACAAATCTGAATGTTCAGCTGCCATCGCTCCAGTCTCTAGTGGTACATGATTCTTAATTTGGTGCACAGTTGTGCTGCTTAATATTTTTATGGGAAGAAAACATTTGAAAACTTTTCTCTTAAATAAGTTCATTATAATGTACGTCTAATATTATAGATGTCTTTACTGCAACTTTTAAACAAATTAATGGATCCTTACTAAATAAAAGCAATAATTTCTTGAATGAAAATTAGATTTCTTCAGCAGAATTCCTCATTAGTGACTGTTTCTATGGGCTGTGATATGTAAGGATCTACGTCTATATCTATGTGTATATATCTATGTGCCAACGCATGTTGACGCCTCATGTGCTGGATGTTGTGAATGAGCTCAGGACAGTCTGAGATTTTAGTGTATAAGAGATTAAAAATTATATAAATACTGTTCAGTTTTGCACAGACTGGCCGCTTTGTGTCTTAACCACCTCAGTGTATCATCATGAGCCTTAGGGTTTAATTTGGTTTCGTTTTTTTTCTCAAAGACTCTCAAAGTTTTAGAACGTTTGGTGCCCACTGAATTTCATTATATGACTGACAGACTAAAACAGTTTGAGAATCTTCATTTGTGTTAAACTGAAGAAACAAAGTCAGCTACATCTTGGATGCCCTGGGGGTAAGCAGATAAACATCAACTTTTTATTTTGGGGTGAACTATCACTTTAAACTTCTAAAGAGTAGTTCAAACTTCTGAACAAAAGTCTAAATGAGAAATGTCAAAAGTCAATGATGCTAGTGCATCATTCCAGTCACAG
The DNA here is from genome assembly GCA_032361145.1 of Enteromius fasciolatus. Lineage (NCBI taxonomy): Eukaryota > Metazoa > Chordata > Actinopteri > Cypriniformes > Cyprinidae > Enteromius > Enteromius fasciolatus. The sequence goes on from JAUMHR010000084.1 coordinate 7,190,653, forward strand.
ACACTGTGGTTTTTCAACAGCAATGAAAGGAGAGACACACACGCACACACACAGTGAGATATAGTTCCCCTCACCTGCCTTGTGTAGCTTGAAGCTGCTCAGTTAGTTTACCCAAGTGAGAGCTAAGCAGACACATGGATCAAAACAGAAGACAGAAAAGAGAGATTCCAAACCATTCACATTAAAGAAAGGAAGTGAAGCACTTTTTTAAAATACACTCGAAGCATGCAGAGTTAATGGTGGATACGCTCTTTACAGCCTGCAGGGAGAGAGAGAGAGCAGTGTAAACTGAACATCTGAGAGTACCTTTCTGCAGGAACGGTGAGAGCACATGCCTGCTGGACTGACTCTTCAGTAACGCCCCCATTCTAATAAAGAGAGGATTAATCAGTTATCATAAGTTAAACAGATATATAAATACCATTTCGACATTTCTATTTTAAAGAATTCTGAAACAACTGTATCAAAATATTAAACAGCACAACTATTGATAATATTAAGTAATTTATCTTGAACACCAAAAAGGCATTATAAACTTGTTTCTGAAAAATCATGTGACACTGAATATTCAAGCAAGGGTTATTTTAAATTGTAATAATATTGCTGTTCTTATTGTGTATATGATTAAATAAATACAGCCTTGGTGAACATAAAAAAGATCTTTCCAAGCATAAAATAAATCTTACTGACTCCTAACAGGGCTGTATATCATTTAGAATTGACCTTAATAATAATTTGTATATTTTCATTAATTACGTTATTATGACCTAGCATTAATTAAACAACTAAATGGAAGTCTATTACAGTGTAGAATTATCTAAAAAAGAAAAAGAAGATGAATTGTTTATTTGTGAACAGCCTATATGAAATATGTAATTGTATTAATAAACAAATGGAACATAAATGCTGTACCTGACTGAGTTTGGAGCGTAACTGCTCTACAGTGGCGAGGAGATTTTCTCTCTCTTTCTCATTTTCCCTCTTCTCTTTCTCCAGCTCCTCATTCCTCCTCCTCAGTCCCTTCATCCCTTCCTCCAGCTTCTCTTTGTGGCTTTTCAGCAGTTTCAGAAATTCATTAGAGCCCTCAGCAGGCTGAAGTGAAACAATATTTGTACAGATGAAGGCACTAATACTTCAAAAAAACAACTTGATCTTTAGCTATGTTTGGATTGTACTTTAACACAGTGAAGCAGGAGGATGAAACACACCACACCCAAAAGAAGTCAAACCACATTAGCACTCAATGCTGATAAAGCTCTATTGTACAGATATTGCACATATTGACAATTATGGTAAATTACCAAACTTTGAGGCATCGTGTGTCTGTAAGCATCTCCTTCAGCTCGGTCTGTCAGTACAGCTTCATTTAATACCTGCGTATTGAAACAATAAAGGGCGGGTTTAATTCAACGAACTGACAACTTTATGCAAGTTCCAAATGAACCTACTTCTGGTGAGTCAATGAGAACATTCTTCTCTACATTAGTGCACTTTAGCTCTTGGTCCTGTCCTTGATTTCCATTCTCTTTGGAGATGCCAACACTTGGACTCCCTGTTTGACTGATGCTGTGGTTGAGCTGTCCCAACAGGTTCTGGTTTTCCTGTGCGAGTCGCTGCACTAAATCTCTGGCCTCACGAAATCTACAGCTCAGGAACTCACGCTCCTCTCTCGACCTCCTCTGCCACCCCTCCATTTCTTCACACCTTTCTTTGAGGGCATCGTTGCTTCGCTTCAGAGCCTCTGTGGAATGTTTAGAGTTGTTTATGCATTTTTTTATGCTATCAATGGGCAAGGAATCTGACATAGACAATCTCTCAAGTCTCACCTCGTAGCTGATGATTATCTGTTACGAGTCTGTGGACCACTTCATTGCCCGCTAATTCAGGAGGGACCACCACAGACCCCTGTGAACTGGCCATCAGTGACCCTTGACCCCTGGCACCCACAGTCTCCTCTCCAGTCAGCTCCCACTGCAGAGTACAACCACCTGATGGCTGCGGCTGGACCATGATGCTGAGAGAGAAGACCAGCAAATAATTAACATCTAGAGCTGAACATCTAGTAAACATCTAGTAAAAGCTGAAAATACACATATTTTATTATTATTGTTACTGGAATTTGAATTATTCTGCAATCGAAAACTAATTTATTTTAATATGATTTGGTCTATGAAATGTTAAAAAGTAATTGTCCAATCAATCAAATTAATAGGAATACAACTGTTATTTGTTTCTTAAGTGTCAGCTCAGGTCCATTTTACATCATATTAAAATAACTTCTGATTTTTTAATATTTTTAAATAAATGCTGAATTTAACATTAAATAAACTGAATAAAGATGAATAAACTCTAAAGTATTAAATATTTGTCTTTGTAATAATGTAACGTTAACAAAATTTACAGCATTATTCTTTTAATTTTTTTCAGTGCTAGGTTATATTTTATTCATAATTATAATCTCACATGAAGTTTAAAATTCTAATGGATGACTTGATGTTTTTAATTACACTTTCACTTTACAACAAGGGCTAAATGGCGACATTTTTGTCCTAAACAACGCTACGGCTAAAAAAAAATCACTTCAATTCCAAAGCATAGTTTTTAATAATTCCGTTTTATAATCATCTTCAAAAACTATTTAACGTTAACGTTACTGTTTCTCAGCGCGGTGTTGATCCCAAAGACAAAGACACACCTCAAAAACACTGTTAAATACAACGTCTTGCTCATATTTAATTCTAATCGACACGTTTTTTAAACAACTCCTCACATCTTCTGAAAGACAAGATTCAATGTTTTGTTTACAGGTTTCTAACAGAGATAACTGAGCTAACGACACGACTAGCATCAGCGCATTTAAAACCTTAAAACATTCAAAACCACACACTAACACGAGTCAAAACAACTAGACATACATCAGTTGTGTCATAAATATACAGTAGGGTGTAATAGGAAGGTAATTACTACCTTATTAAGCTTTTCGCAGTGTTTAACTAACACAGCTAACACGGATCCACGGTCTGTCGGTCTTCCGCCAAGGAAACACGGCCCGGTTTACAGCCAATCATCGACGCTAAGGCCGGCAAACATCTTCAGCCTCACCAAGCTGGAAAGTCAGAATCGAGTTTTATATCGTGAATTAAAAATAAATGCCTAGAAAAGCTCGGACAGGTACAGACTCCGAGGAATTCCCCCTCGATACTTCCGCGCTTCATCACACTCTATGCTGTTTCCGGGTGGGGGAATTATGGGAAGACAAATTAGAGTAAAAAGTCACGAGGAACTTCGGTGGTTTGTTATTACAGATACAAAACTTTGACATATTTTTCATTAAAAGTACATTACAGATCCAACCTATATTTTGTTTGCTTGTTTGTTTTTTACAATGAATAATTATTTCTGTTTTGACACAGTAATAACTAGCATATAGAACATAACAATGACAATATAAGGAAGCAATTACATCAGTGTTTCTCTACCCTGGTCCTGGGAGCCCCCCAAAATGGCTCCTTTATCTGACACATTTGAAGTTCAGTCGCATAAACTTAGCCTTCGTGTTAAGACTAGAGCTAGAAAAACCAATCAGCATTTAGCCAAGAGTAATCTGTTTTATTTTTTGCGTTTACCTTAGACTGATATACATTTTTATGTAACTGAATTTAAAAAAACTGACCAGTCTTAAAGAAAAATTTAACTGACTAACTTTTAAGACTAGTCTTAACCTTTTATGCAACCGGCCCCAGGGAGAAACACTGCATTATGAACGTTATCCCCCAGTTTAACAGACAAGGCTTAAGATAGTCCCAGACTAATGCATGTTTGATCTGCCTCAGATGAAAATATCTTGCTCTTACGTATCTTTAAACATGTCAGTGTCATTGTTCTGTGTAAAGATGCACACCTGTAATATTTTCTTATAAGGTATTTTTTGTAAAAGTTGCATAAATATCTAAATATCTATCTTTAAACTAATGCCTAGTCCTGGCTTAGCCCCGTTTGGCCTATGAGTATTATTTTATGTTTTTTATATATATATATATATATATATATAAATTTGTGGTTGTTTGTTTATTTTATTAGTTGTTCCCCTCTCAATCAATGCTTTATAGTTTAGGATTGATATTAGGCCTAAGTTTGGTAATATGTTAAATAATTCTTCTTTAATAATACTATCAATGTTATTATTAATATATATATACTGTAATATTATTATTATTTGACTGCTAGATTATATTATTATTTACTTTGCATATAAACACTGCTTTAGAAATCGACTTAACATTGAGTTTTCATACTGTGCATCCTGTTGAACAGACCTATTCCAGTTGATAGGAAAATTGACAGTTCTGCAAAGATTTATATATATATATATATATATATATAGGCTATATATATACTTTTATTCAGCAAGGACACATTAAATTAACCAAAAGTGACAGTGAAGGCTTGTTACATACAAAAACAGCTTCTTACATAAGAGTCCTGAAACAAACATCTCAAAAATATTAAACTGCACAACTAATAATATTTAAGAAATGTTTATTGAGCACCAAATCAGCATAGAGTGATTTCTGAAAGATCATGTGACACTGAAGACTGCAAATGAGAGTGCTTGTGGTTTGTATTTACAAGATGCAGGCTGAGTGGCTTTTTTAATAAAACACATGTATGGCATGACAACCATCAAAACAGACATACGTGACAGTTGTTTATTTTCAAACATTAGAAAGAGAGAGAGAGAGAGAAAACAGGCCTATCAACAGATTGTATGAAAAATTTAAATTTTGCATATGACAAACCTATGCAAAATGTATTGTAAATTATTAAATATATGTATATGTATATATATACATGTAATGCTGTTCTTTCAATGTCTCATGGTTATTCCAATACAGCTTTAAATAGAAAAAAAAAAAACAATTTCGGTATTCCATTAATTGAGAGAAAAGCAGTTTGCTAAACTTCTTCAGATTCCTCCTTGTGTTCCCTCACTCTTTGGAGAAAACTACATATATCCCACTGCAACAGCGAGCCACAGATGTGCAGAAGGGAGCGATGAAGATATTGACCACACTCATCCACAGTGACCTCACACAGGGCAGGCAGCTATGAAACACCTGAATACAGGGCATCACACACCTACGGCAAGAGACAGTACTTTGGATTAAAAAAGTTTTATTCCACTTATGTAACGGGCTTTATAAATAATCACCAAAATGAGCGTACCAGATGTGCATACAGGCCAGTAGGGCAAAGAGACAGCCGCAGAGACACGAGAGCGGAAGCGCACAGAACGCTGTGAGGCATCGGTAACCCCAGAGCCGTGCAGACTCGAAGCCGATGCCGCTGTACACCCACACGCGGTCGTAGCTGTGTGTGGACGCGGGCTCCGCCACAACGTCGCTGAACTCTATCTGGTGTGTCAGAACGAAGACAGTAGAAAGTTAGTGGTACTTTATTGATGGTCACGGTCGGGGGGTGAAAAGTGGCACTTAATTACCTGGGCCCTAAGTGGGAGGAGGGCCCCTGAGGAGTGAAATTGTATTTTTATTTTAAGATCACAATAAATGTCGTTAATTAATGTAAATGCTAATATTTTGGGTAAATGCATCAGTTGATTGATGTATTAAATGGTGTCGTAGGTAGTTGTGAACCTCGAGATTACGGGGCCCATGGCCACTGCTTGTGCACAAAGCCCAGAATTTGGTGCTACCGTTATTTCACTTACAACCTCCTAAAGAAGAGACAGCTGTGCTCACCTTCAAGTGTTTGTTGAGGCCACAGGGATCCCTGATGTCACACTGAGTGAGGGACGAGGTGGAGGAGAACTGTGGGGGAGGAGGCGGAGACGGGTGCATCTTCTTCAATTCATCATCATCATCATCATCATCATCATCATCAGTATCCTCTTCATCATCATCATCATCAATATTACACTCCACCAAATACTCGTCTGACATCATATTGACTGCAAAGCAGACCAGACTCTTTATGCAATTTCTGTTGCGCATCAGTCAGAACTAAACAGTAGTCTATCGAGTATTTTTAGTATTATTATTATTGAATAGGTTTTTAGAATATCTGTGAGTTAATGGTTTAATTTCAGTAGAGAAACTACAGAAGTGGTTCTCAGCATTTCTGACTGTTGGATATTTCTGTTGACAGATGCTCATTTTTTTAAACGTTTTGTTTACAGAAACTGGCAATATAAATAAAATTAAATAATTAGAAATAATTGAGTCTTATTTTCCCAATAACTGAGAATTGTTCATGGTTCGCACTTATTACTATTTAACATGACTTCTCTTGTTTGTAAATACATTGTTATTATAAAAATGTATTCTTGCAATAAAATTTGATACCAATTTCATAAAAAATGAAATTACTTTATTTAGAATATATTAATTTCTTTTACTTTCTATGCATATAAATAAAAACTCCCGAAGTCTCCAGGTTGGTTAAGATAGTAAGAACTTGGTTTTTATGGCTATTGCTAAGGGCGGAAAAATAAACTATTTTAAGTATATGTCTTGCTATTTTAGCAGTTTTTGCTTATTTTTAGTTCATTTGAGCCATTTTAGTAGTGTGCAAAAAATGAGGGCCCCAGTCCCACTGAACTAAGCACATGTGACAAATATAAACTCATATCAGACAAGACACACCCTGGCAACTCCTGCTTACTGTTATTACTCATTACAGTACTACATCATATCGTAATACTGCAGTAATCGTCTACTGAGAATTGAACTCAGTACAGCAGGGATGTAAATGTCAACATTTAACATTTCATACATAATTTTGTTTAGAAAATTAACTAAAAAGTATTTTAGAACTAAAACAACAATAATAATAAAAACAAGCTGCATTTAATTTTATAATAATGAAATATGATGATGATTATTATCTAAGTATTATTACTAAGAATTACCCATCAATGCTATGCAATGTAATTTAACCAATTATGAATATTTATCACTTACCCTATTTAACAGTCCTGGTCCAAAATTGTAATTCTGTCCAGGTCAATATAGCAAATTCAGCAAAAGCAACAGTTTTGATCTCTCTCCATATATCTGGATGTCCACATCTAACAGATCAATCTGTGGCCTGTATTAAACTATTACTGTGAAACGTCTTTCAGTGTGGAGGTGTGCCTTGTGTTTTTTGCCATAGCATAGTGTGTAGTGTGTCTGTACCCAGTGAAGAATTAGCAGGCTGAATGTAGAGTTATTTTGGGGAGAGGAATGGAGAGGGCACCGCTGATCAGGTTACGGGACAGGCTAACCCTCCTCACACAGCCAGTTTCCTCACATATCATCTCACGTTCAAAACAATTCATCATTGATAGTTTTAATTATTATTATTATTTTTTTTTTTAGAAAACATACATTGGTCTTCAAAAATGTTCACTTTAAAAATGTATGTCATTGTGTCACACAGTTTTGTTATTGCTAGGTAATATTAATTTCACTGTAATCATACTGTAATGCTATTTGCTGGACTGAGCGGTGAGAAGAACCCATTACTGTATCGAATAGAACATTTCATAAATCAAACTGCTGAAATAAAATAAAAGGTAACACTTTATATTACAGTAACACCTTTTTAGTTACTTCTAGCATGCACATTACTAGAATATTAGCCAGTTATTACTGTTAATTAAGCACATATTAATGCCTTAAGCAAAGAATCGCAGTGTCCAGAACATAACTAATGATAAAGGACAGAGAAATTATGTTGTTGGAAATCATTTTCAGAGAGATTTTTACCATTGACAACCAATCAGAATTAATAATGCTATCATGCACTTGAGATTTTAAAGCAGCAGACGCCCTTGAGCTTATAATGTATATTTCTACATGACCTTTTTCAACATCCCTAATCTTACCTAGTACCTAAACTTAACCAACTTATCATACTAACTATTAATTAGCAGCAAATTAAGAATTTATTGAAAGACATAGTTAAACAAGTGTTACCAAATAAAATGCTACTAGCTGAAAAACTAACTTTAAAAATAAATGAAAATTAGATACAAGTTGAAGTATAGTCCTATCTATCTCTAAAATTACAGAAGCACAAATTATATAACAAACTAATAATAAATTTAGTATCTAATTCAAATTAATAAGGAATACTAAATAACACTGGTTGTACAATCCAATAGCAATGCACTACTACCCAAGTAATTATTATGCATGATGAAACACGTGGCAAGCCGACAGCATTTTAGAATCTATATAATTTATTTTGATATTATTGTAATCCACACATCAATGATGACATCATCTACCAGAGACACACACTGCTAAAGGGAATGCTTGGGTGACGGGCTGGACGTCGAGGGAGATCGGTGACTAGGGGCACTAATAATGTGCAGCAAAAAAGGAAGTGAGTGCCATTGGACTTCCTGCGACTACATGAGCTGTTTCACAGTTTGATCTTTTCTCTCTGGCTTCTCTGTTCCTGAGCTGCTCTGAGTGGCACTTGTCTTCACAGTTGTCTTTCCAGTTTTTGTATGTGGCAGAGAGAAAATGGAGCCGTCGGGTAAAAGCGGCTACAGAGCTGTGCTTATTTTGGCCGCTCCACCTGTTCCCACGCGAGACCATCCGCGTCAGTGTGTTTGCATGCATGTGTGCTGGTTCCTTTATGATAGAATGCTTTTTAAAGAATAATCCAATGCAATGCAAATAATTGTAAAAAAAAAAAAAAAAAAAAAAAAAGTAATGATATTAAACGTAAAAAAATAAAATAAACAAGCCTTCTAAAAAAAAAAAAAAAAGAAAAAGAAAAAAGAAGCATTTTAATATTTCGTACCTTGACCTATTTTCATATTTGCATATCAAAAAGCAAACTGAGCACAATGAAATAGAACCTTAGGTGGCAAACATCTGAGGTTAACGTTGGCCTTCAAAAATCTCTTGCTACATTCAGGGAGACACGTCTATATCTAAAATAACAATGTGGAGTCTGTCTGTCATGGACGTCATTCCCACAGTTCACTTGTCCATCTGTATCGATGAGCTTTGAGGGGCTCAACACTTGTTTTCTGATACATCATCAGCAGATACTTATGTTTCTCCAAATGAACACGGTCTACACTACAGTCAAAAAACGTCAGACACATTGGACATCACTGCGATTAATGATTAGTTAAGAAGAGGGAGATTCTTGTAGGAGGACCAGATTAACTGTTTTCAAAGCTAAAACACAAATACAACCAATAATAGGATCAATGACTCGGTCTCACGTGAAACAAAACCATATTCAGTCACTGTCAATTGAAATCTTTTGAATATACTTTAGCTAATAAGGCGTGAAGAGTACCATATATTGTATGTCTGGAAAAATATATTCATATCTGTGACGAGTTTGCCGTTCCCCCACAACACTCATACTCAGATTCACTCGTCTTGGGGTTTGAAGAGACCTCTGCTGCGCAGGCCGAAGCCTCCCTTCTTCACCTGAGGTCGAGCAGCAGCAGAGGGCACTGAAGGGACAGACGCTGGAGGAGAGGAGGGAGGAGGGTTCGAACCCGAGGCTTCCATAGGCGGCTGACGGGACAACAGCTCCTTAAAAACTGAGTTCATCTGGCGACTGACCTCCTGTAAGAAAAAGAGAAACCTTTATTAATATATATATATATATATATATATATAAGGACATCTTTTAGGGCTTACAAGTGCTAGCTACTCATATACATGGATAGAAGCTTACATTTATTGTCCAAGATAATATCCCCCCCATGTCATCTACTGTAATGATGAAGCTTATTTATAAAGTAGCAATATAATAATTTTTTTTTTATATTTAGCAATTACAGACATTTTAAAAACAGAACTTTACAGTAGTTTATGGTAGCGTAGTGTATAGTAGTGTATTTTTATAGTTTTTTAACCTGAAAGGTTTTCCCACCTGAAAAATATCAATTTCTCAGCAATTTCTACATTATCTATAAAATGTTTCAAGTTATAAAATCAATTCCAAAATAAAATATTCTAGAGACATCACTATGTATGTAGAACGATGCATATGTATATTCATTATAGACATTTTTTCTTAATATTTTATTATTTTCCATCACATTTTTACCCAGATTTTGTGAAGACTGTGAGAACCATGTTTCTTAAATAAAAATAACATTTGTTGAGATATACAATATAAAATGATAGACTGTAATGTTAGTTCATATCCTGACTGAGGAGTACAATCAAATGTGGCCGAAGAGAAAAGACAGAGATTTGAATATGGTTCAGTAGATAATTCAGATTTCTAAGCCTTCTTGCAGAACAATTTCGATTCATTATATAAACTACCATGACTGTTAAGATTTTGAATATATATGATATGTTCATGACTCTCTCAACCCTGCAAAAGTATTTTTGCAATTTCCTAATACATCCAGATATTATCCATAAGTATGAAAACCCCAGTATGTATTATGGCATTGCCAGTTCAGGTTTGATGACTGATGTGCTAAATTTTACATACACAAATTCAAATTTGAGAGCTACAATAAGAGGGCAAGATTGTCAATGAACAATTATTTACATTTTGTTCATCTCATAAAGCTTTCATATGAATATAGACCATGATGAGCCATAGGGCCTATTATTCTTAGGGCTTTATGGTTATTCTATGGTACTTTTTGTTATTTGTCGACCTCCACATAAAGAAGTTCTTCAAGACACCTCTTTCCTGGTAAATAAATACAGAACTTAGATTTTTGAGCAGTGGAAATATCAGCAGAAGAATCAGACCTTGTCAATATGTACTGTCTGTCTGTCTGCCGGTCCTCCCACTGGCCTCAGACTGTCTAAAGTGTGTCTGCGCTCCTGATGACTGAAAAAAAGACAAATTAGAGAATGATGAAGAAAACAAATAAAAATGTTCCATTTCAGTAACAATATACACTACAGTTTGTGGTTAGTAAGATCTTCTTTAAAGATGTTTATGCTCACCAAGGCTGCACTTACTTTACTATACGTTTCACCTATCTGCCTTTTTCAGGGTAACAATTCATTGTTTCTCAGAAATAGAAATGAATAAACTCTGAACTATTACACTGAAGAAAGCAGATAGCTGAAAAAACTTTTGTGATTCAGTTTTTATCCCATGCTTTAAAGAGATAATTCACCCCAAAATTTTTATTTCTTAATTACTCGCACTCATGTCACTCCAAACCCGTAAGACCTCTGTTCATCTTTGGAAAACAAATTAAGATGTTTTTAAGGAATTCAGAGAGATCTCTGACCCTCCATAGACAACAAGGATCCTAACATGATCAAGGTCCAGAAACGTTGCAAGGGCATCAGTAAAATCAAAAAAATTCAGTACAAATCTACAAAAATTCATCATAAATATCTTCAATTGTGTTCTGAAGATGACTGAAGGTCTTGAAGGGTTTAGAAATAAAGGTAATAAATGACAGAATTTTCGTATTTGAGTGAACTATCCCTTTAAGGAAATTCTTTAGAATGCAGATTAACAAATACAGTAAAAGTTTTATCCTTTAAAATTACATTTCTAAATGATTTTTTTTAGAATAATTCAGTGTCACATGATCCTTCAGAAATCATTCCAATATGCTGATTTATTGCCCAGGAACATTTTTATTCACAATCATTTGGGAATCTTTTCCCAATTTAAAAACTTTTAAGTATACAAACACTTTTGATCAATATAATGCATCCTTGCTAAATTAAATAATTTATTTGCTAAAAAACTTCTTGTTGAAAGAACTTTTGTTTTGTCATCTCCTGAATAATTCTGTAAACTCACTGTGGTTTAATGGTGGTCATACAAATTATCATACACAAGACCTTCAGCAGCTGGTGCCATCAAAACGGCACCTTCTGTTCTCCTACCCTGAGAATTGGCGTGCAACTGCAGTTGTCTGAGGAGGAAAGATGAGCCGTCCCTCAGGCACCTGCAGGATCTTCCGGATGGGGCTTACATTCCCACTGTTGCCTCCACTCATACTGCTGCCTCCGCTGCCGGTCCTCTGCCGGCCGGGCAAAGACGCGCTGTCACTGTTCACTCTCATACTGGGGGATGACAGCAAACATGATACAGTAAAGGTCTCACTGGGCCTGTGATGAACATTTGAGGTTCATTACTATCAGCAGTCTAAATGAATCTACCGAGTGCTGTGTTCAGACAGCTGCTGTTCGTCTGACAGGTTTCCTGTGCTGCCCCCTCTGCTGTCCTCCTTCTTTCCCCGTTCTTTACGCTCTGCCCTGAGAATGAGAAGACAACAAAATGAGGTCACCAAAGCTAGTGGTTAGGTTATTGCTATCAAGATATTAAGCAATATGTTTTAACTATAATGATTTTCCATAGTCACATGTCTTTGTAATGGTTTGCTAGCCTCAAGTTAGTGTAGACACCATATCTAATTTGATCTAAACAAAAACAGGAGGAATATATGAGGGCTCCATAAATAAAACACAAGCTCAAACTCAGTCATAAATCCATTCTTATGTAAATGGTTGCAGTGAAATGAATGTGATAGTTTATGTAAAAATTGATTTAGAAATTGTGATTCTTTTTGCATTTTCTGAATGAGGCCTATGGACTGTACTTCTGTCCCTGACAGTCGTGCTTGTGTCTGTGTCAAATTAAACATGGCATCTATTCTGAACATTTTGTGCTTCAGTTGTTTTCATATGGCAATGTAAAAGCAGATTATTAATCATCACAGCTGTTTTGTTTAGCAAATTGTACTCATTAGCATTGTTGCAAAACCTAATGAGTTGTCGAGTCTAATAGATTATTTCACCTAATGTTTGTGTATGCCATGTATTTCTGTTCTTACACCAGTGTACAAAAGTTATTAAGATTTTTTTGAAACACTATTGGCACTCTTTTGAATGCACAGAGAAAACTGACACAGAAACTGTTGAATAAAGTCATTATACTGGGTTTCTTTGTACATAAAAAGTGGACCTTAAATGTGTTTATGATGCAAGAAAGCTCTCGAATTTCAGTAAAAATCTTCATTTGAAGAATGAAGACAAACTAAGGTCTCTTGGTTTTGGAACGGCATGAGGGTACATAATTAATGACAGAATTTTCATTTTTGGGTAAACTATTCCTCCAAGTCAGGAAACCACTGCAATAGTTATATCAATGAAATGTTTGAAGAAACCTCATCAAGTTTTTAGTGAAGTTATGTCTCACCCTTCTACCACACTGATGTATTTATGGGGGATCAGGCCTTTCACTCCTCCTATTTCCCCTCTCCACCAATCAGCAGAGGCCTTGCTGTGTAGAAGGAGGTGGTCACCCTGCTTGAATGACAGCTCGGCTGCAGAGCGTGCAACATAATCAAACATGGCCACAGCCTCCCACTCTGCTCATACAATGCACGCGCACAAACACAAAGCATGGCAACAAAAATGCCACATATGCCAAAATCCAACATGGAATGGCCACAATGCACCAACAGGACACAAAAACCCAACATGAAACACACATAGACACATTTAGATAAGCAATTAATTACAACTCGAAACGTTTAAATATATTGGCATGATGTATGTGTTGTGTTGTCTTACCATCTTCACTGGGAAGATGTTCAGCGTCTCCCTCGCCCTCCTCGGTGATAGGTTCACTGGGAAAAAAAGGTTGGAGTTACATAACAGAAAGAAAAATTCTAGTAAAAACTGCTATAATAAGAAATATTGTTCTGGAAAAGAATGCTAAATCCAAGCTGTTCATCCAAGATGTAAATGAGTTTGTTTCTTCATCAGATTTGTAAATTAATGGATCCTCTGTAGTGAATGGGTGCCGTCAGAATGAGAGTCCAAACAGCTGATAAAAACATCTCAATAAACCACAAGTAATCTAAATGACTGCAGTTTATTTCAAACTAAAGTACTAGTTCTATGCGCATAACATTGCATTCTCCGGTCATCCAAAACAATTCTAATCTAAACAAATATACCAGTGGCTTTTGATGCGTGTATACAACAGGCTTCTTCACTGGAGGAAGCAGTATTATGGATTATGAACTTGTGGTTATGTGGTTAGATATGATGGTTCACAGTTAAATGCCTTAATGATGAATTCATTCAAAAACTCACCACTTTTCACTTCAAGTTGTGTGGATTATTTGTTTTTATTAGCTGTTTGGATTTTGATTCTGACGGCACCCATTCACTAGCAAGTGATGTAACGCTAAATTTCTCCAAATCTGATCCAATGAAAAAACCAACAAACTCTTCTTTGATGGCCAGAAAGGTGAGTAAATGTTTCAAATTAAATATATATCTATAAAGCTATATCTTTCTTTTTTTTTTTTTAATATGCTAAAATTAAAAAATCTTTGGAGATATAAAATCCTACTCTATAGGTACTCAATATTAAGATGCGATTGAGTGAAACTGTGTGTGTTATGTCCGCTTTAGTACTCACCAGTACTCCTGCTCTAGAGTCATGCATTTCTCATAGACGGGGCCCGGGAATTCGGACGGCCCAGGGAAAATGCTCTCATGATGGATGATCATGGTCTTAACAAGGTCATTGATCTGAGGTGCCAGTGTCACTTCATCACCACCCATCTCCACCCCTCTGAGCAGACTGGGCCCGAAGCACACGGCCAGGTTATATGGCTGCATCATGTTCTCATCGCTGTACTGAGAGACACTGAACAGATGCCAACAAACCAGGTTAAGAACTGCATCACTGACCTTAATCAGGTTTAGAATGATTACAAAGGCCTTTAAAAAAAGAGAGCAGGACTCACTGATGAAGGAAGGCGAAGAGATACCGCATCACTATGATGACTGGTCTGGGGAAGGACGAGACTATGATCTTGATCTGCGCTACTTTTTCTGTCATGTTTTCCATCTCTGAGAGAAACACGGACAGATATTAGTTAACACATTGTATTTAAGACTAAATAACAGTAACTTATTAAATTAACTAGATTAAAGTGATACACTTCCATTTAAAAGTCTGGTGTCTGGAGTATGTTTCACTCATGTTTTTGAAAGAGGTATTGTATGTTTACTATGGCTGAACGTATTTGATCAAAAAATACAGTAAAAGCAACAATGCTGTAATTTTACCATAATTTTAAATATGATATCCCTTTTAATATGGGAAATTTAAATTACATATTAAAATATAATTTATTTGTTGTGATGGTAAAGCTATGATCCTTCAGAAATCATTATAATACGCAGATTTACTGCTTTTATTATTAATACTACCAATATAGGCAACTACGCTGTGCTCTTATGTTATGTTATTTTAGAAATCATAAAAAAATCAGGTTTTAAATAGGTTTTTAAAATGATTTTTGATTAACGATTTTAATGAGATCTACATTTATTTGACATCATTTTACACTTCCATTTACATTACAGTTACATTTGTTACTTTGATGACTGTAACACTTCTATATGGGAAAAAAAACCCAATCATTAAATTAATTTATAAAATATTTTCTTGACTCATCTCCTCACTTACCTTTCATAATTTAAAAATAACTATTATTTTATATTGAAATAGTCCACTTATTTGCTTGCAGATGCCACTATGATCTGATATGTTGTTACCAAATGCAAATTAAATTTCCAAATACTGTTTTGGGTGACTGAAATTGCACCTAATCACACAGAAGCAGAGAGAACACATGAAAAACATCTTACGGACACACTCCATGAGCTGGCTAAAGCTCTCCTCAGGGAACAGAGGTTTCTCTAGACCTCTGAAATAGAGCTTCAGAACCCCTGCCACTGAATCAATGTCACTCTCGCTGTCAGTGAGCGGGTCCTCTCCTGCAAAAAACAAACAAAAAAAGATATGGAAAGAAAGAAAAAGGAGGCATATTTGATAATATTTTAATTAGATATTTTCTTTTTTTTTTCTAAAGAAGTCTCTTATGCTTAACAAGGCTGAATTTGTAACAGATGCAGCAAACCAGTAATATTGTGAAATATTATTACAAGTTAAAACATTTTCGGTTTCACATGAACCTTCAGAAATCATTCTCATATGCTGATTTGCAAATGCATACTTCTTGCTACAAATATAATAATAATACACGTGTATTCATCAATTGGATCATGACTGTACCTCTTTCAAAGGCATCCCTGATGTGATTGACTTCAGTCTGTGATCCAGGAACTCTAAAAATGCCTTCATGATGCAAACCTGTTTAAAAAGAGCATCACACTTATCCAAATGTGCACAAACATACTTAGTCCTTACATATTGCGTTTCATTATTTGTACAATCATTTAACAAGGAAAAATGAGAGTCCAACTATAAGGCAGCATTGTCTTGTAATGCACAGTTTTACCGTGCAGGTTGATGAAACGAATGCAGCTCTCCACCACCAGAGGGATCTGTTGCCCAGAGCTCTGGCAGAAAGAACGAAGGGAAATTGGAATATGATTATGAACATTTGAATAGGATTAATTGAATAGATATCTGGAATAAAATAAAACAAATATACATATAAAATACAGTAAACAAAGATAGAGACAAAGATTGTAGAGAGCGCTGAAATACATTTACCCACACAAACAGACGCATGCATGACAGGGGAAATAGCTGTACCTGAGTCCTTGACATCCGTCTCCTCCTTCTACAGTCACAGGCAGCCAAGCAAGAAAAGAGAGAGACAGGGGGGACGTGTGAAGCAGGAGTAGATTGTGTGGCATGATCAGAAGGAGTGGAACACGAAAAATGAAGAGAGAATAGCAAACCAAAGCAAAAGCAGTCAGAAGGAGGGGAGAAAAAACAGAGTGAGGGAGAAAGACAAAAGCAGAGAACAAGGAGTTTAGATGAAAAGCAACATGTTAGTGATGAATGTTTTTAATTAAATTGGGCTTTATGGGAATGATGTGCTTTACATCAAAATTTGATTAGCCCATGTATTCTTATTTATATGCTAGTGTACTCTTGGACACAGACAAAATACACTTTTAAACAGATAAATAAACTACAGTTCAAAAGTTTGGGGTTAGAAAGTTGCTGTTTTTTTTAAAGAAATGTACTGTTTCATTAAGCATCGATGCATTAAACAGATCAAAGTGAATGCTTTGCAACATTATAAATTGTATTATTTCAAAAGTTGTTTATCTGGGCTACGTTTCCCGAACAACGATGTAACTCGCTGATAAACCACCATAGTACGCTGCATTGTTTTGGAAACGAACTAGCGACAGACGACTGTTTCCCGAACACGGTCGCATTGCCGTCGTTTAAACCACGTTAGTTAAACAACATAGGGCCATTGTTAATGACGTCACACGCATGTCGTGAAGATATACCTTCTGCTATTAAACTGTTTAGAGATCTCCAAGACGCTGCTGTATTGAACATGACACATATTGACTAATTTATTATATCTGTTCACTGTAATTTTGCTTTATTTGATCTTTGAATCATCGTGGGTTCCCTCATATGTCATACTCCGAGGTTCCCTTAGCCTTTTTTGCGCATGCGCACTTTTAAAAAACAGCGTTTAGAACGGACGTGCAAAAAAACATAATTAAATCGCTTTTTATATTCCGATAGAATGGAAGATAAAGATAGTAATGCATGTTAGTTTGCTTCTTGCGCCCAAGAGCATATATATTAAAGCCCATATATCTTACTAACAAGAAACTATGCTTCTAACCACAGGTCCAGTGCTGTAGTTCAAACCACGCGCGTTTGTGACGTTGACTGCGAATGTTAGTTTGAGCAATGCTTTCGGGAAACAACGACTTGTTGAACTATGCTGGTAACGACCAAACTTGCGACCATAGTAGGCTAACTATGCCTTTGGGAAACGCACCCCTGGACTGCAGTAATACCATTTGACTAGTTTTTACTGTATTTTACTGTTATTTGACCATCGGCATCTTTCAAAAAAATCTTACCAACCCCAAACTTTCGAAGGCTTTTGTAAGGTTGTGCACATTTAAAATTGTATCCTTTTTCTTACAGGAAACAGACCCATGACTCATCCTGCACCACACCAATTTTTGTCCAATGAAACTCTCTCAAGAATAAGAATGTGCCTCCCCTAAAAGCATGTCCCTTTTTACTTTATTTCCTGAACATATCTCACACAACCACCCAAAAATTTAAAAAGACACAACTATGCTTGTTACGAAATGTAGGATATGTTTAGTGTCAAAAACAACAAGTTAGCTCAATGCCAACCTTGTTTCTAAATCAGATTTTAATCTACTTAGCCAAAAAACTGTCGATTTTACTGGGCTGCACCCATTGATCAACCAATTGAGACAAAAAAACGTGTTGTTGGCAAAGCAGTTCTGTGGCCTTGACTGCATTATCCAATTATTAGCGGTGCAACGAGAGTGCACATCTCATAGATTTACTGCCCACTTAAGATGAAGAGATACACCAGCTATTGCTAATGCAGGATGTAGAAGACACTGTTAGACACTCCACCACAATAGAATAAAAGTGTGAGAGAATGGCAGCGAGTGGACGAGGAGAAGGTGCAGAGAGCCAGATGGCAGAGCAGTGCTCTACAGGCCTGAGCTCCCAGGAATAGAGAGGGACAGAGAGAGACACGGTGGGAATCTAAGAGAATAGAGAGCACCCTGCTGAAACCACTAGCATGACCGCTCACCAGCATATGCTGTCTGGTGGATGCTGGCATCCCCAATAGGCTTCTTAAATAGCTTAACCAGTGAGATTACCACTGCTGATCAGCTTCACCAGAAAGACCATGCTGGTTGACCTTTTTGACCTCCAATGTTTGCTATACTCAAAGCCAAGATTAATTACCCTCGACTAACTAAAGTTGTACTAATGCTTTTTAAATTCTCTTGTCACACTGCAGGACAACTTTAGTCTTTCAGCAGAGTGGAGTGTTGGTGGTCTTCAAAGGACACTGTTAATGAGTCAAGGGCATCAAGTGCAAGACGACAGCAAGAATAACACATCATAGATGTTGCAGAATTTAGTGGGCATTATGCACAAGGTGTTACAACCTTATGCTTTACCGCCTAGGGTATGCACTAAAAAAAAGGAAAGTGTGAAGTCTGGAGTTCCCCAGCACTATCAGAGAGCCTCATCTTGAGTCTTGTTCTCGGTTTGTCAGCAGAGCAAATGAAAGTTAATCAAAGGAAGCATCATATATGGCTAATAAAATCCCACGTGCTTTTATAGAAGCCACAAGTGTCATTTTAATGTTATTCAAATACAGGGAGCTCCAGCAATCACAAAGAAATAGAAGAAGTGACAAAAGAGCACAAGAGCAACAAGAGCATTTGCGTGTGTGCGTGTATATATATATATATATATATCTATATGGGTAGTTGATGTATCAATGTGTCCAATGGTGCAACAACAAAAAAAAACTCTAACCCTGAAGTTCATGTACAGAATTCTAAGAATGAAAACACATTTTGCTCATGTTATTTTTATTTTTTAATTTTTGCTGTCACACCATAGTCCACAGTCCAATTTTTATTTGTCAACCACCAATATATATATATATATATATATATATATAGATATATATATATAAATAAAT
>JAUMHR010000084.1:7217828-7262577 GCA_032361145.1 Enteromius fasciolatus
TTAGTTACTGTTGCTACTATGCCTGTCAAGCTTTAGCGTCTATTACAGTATGTATGCACCGGTGTCAGACATTCCCAAAGAGATAATTAGTCATTTTTGGCGAATAGGTGAGATATCTGAGAGAACAAGACAAAAGGGACTGCAGTATGCATGCAGTATACCCACGACATAATATGCAACCAATTAGAAAATTCTTTAATCAAAATTTAATCTAAAGCCTATAACGTTAGTTCACAGCGTAAGCAGCAGCCGCCTCATAGTCTTACAGTCTTGTGAAATAACCACAACACATTTGCCTGAGCACTTTGCAATGATAACATTCTCCCGCTTATATTTTTATTGGGATCGCCAGATAAGGGCCTAATAAATGAATTTTTCGACTTTTTTTTTTGCCTGTAGCTCAAAATTGTCTGTCTGCATTAACACTCATTTTACCAGCACAAGTCACAAATGACCTCATTAAGCCGCAGAGAAGTACCGAACTTAATGACGTACAGAACACAATGCCTCTGAAAATCCGATCTGCTTTTTTACACGACAGCTGCATTGGCACATATCTGATTTATATGTGATTTATTTCCACAGATGAATGAGCCTCATCTGTGCTAAAAGCATGATGATACCTCTTGGTCTTCACAGTGAACCTCTCACTGAGTTTCTCCAGAGAGCGAGCATACTCCGCCTCGATCTCCCCCCGTCTGCGCAGATACTCGCTTAGATCCTGCAGCTGCTGCGTCTTGACCTCCAGCTGCGCATCTAGGATCTTTAGCTGCTCTGAGAGCTGACCCCGCACCTCTGAGCAAAGAGACAGAAGGGAAAGAGATCACATATGAATGGTTTTCAGCACAAAAAGTGGCGTGAACTAATGGCTTTGTATCCCCCCACACTAGTGTCCCTGGCCTGGGGCTGAGAGCTGATAGCACGAGGGAAGACAGCTTCCCTAATGCTGCCTATAAATACATCACAGTGCAGGCCTACATCTCACACATAGAACAAACATTACATGTAGAATCTACACTAACTAGTCAAGTGAAAGAGAAAGAAAGAGCATTAGATTTATTTATTAACCTTTGATTTGTGTCTCATACTCCGCCAGACTCCCCTTTTCCTTTCGAAGTTTTCCATGTGATGTCATGTTCTCCTTTGCTGGTGTAGAGCTCCTGTTGACTTGTTGACAGCGCCTCACAGTCTGAGATGATCACGCAAAGGTTTGCTCCTTTTCAAAAAGCAGCTATTCTAATTCCAGTATCAATGTATTGGGGTTTATTTTTGCAAAATGAGTTCTATTTCCATTATAGCGCAGAAAG
Source organism: Enteromius fasciolatus (assembly GCA_032361145.1). NCBI lineage: Eukaryota > Metazoa > Chordata > Actinopteri > Cypriniformes > Cyprinidae > Enteromius > Enteromius fasciolatus. The sequence continues at coordinate 7,219,136 of JAUMHR010000084.1, forward strand.
GCAGGCCAGGTTCAGTCTGGAGTTCATTCCGAGCTACAAAAAAAAAAAACAACCCTTTTCACTCTTTTCACTCTTTTTAAATCTGTGCTCTCAGCAGAAACGGAACAGGGAAGTCTCTATGTGCACGTGTATGTTTGCGCGTGTCAGTGTTTGTGAACACAGAGGGAGTTCCAATGCAAGCAATTCTCTCTCAGCACTGAGTCTGTGCATTTAAAGGTTCGTTTTTAGAGCAGAGAATGTTGCAGGGGCCTGTTTTTTGCTACTCTTTCCTGAGACTGTGGTTAAATGTGATTGTCCTTGCCTGTAAAAGAGAGAGAGAGAGACACAGGAAGAGAATTATGGTAAGAGGTGTGACGATGACAAAGTACAAGACAGAAACAAACCATAAATGGAATATGGAAGTAAATACAAGCTTAGAGAGAGAGGAGAGGAAGAGACATGTTAATTCAGTATGACGTGTCTCTGGCACTTCCAGAAGACAAAAACGGTTAAACGAAGAGAGCACACCTGCCCACATCCTGTTTGTCTTCTATGTGTGCGTGTATGATTTAGAAAGATTCTCACATCAAGACATCCTGTCAATCCTAAATTAAGTATCCTCACGTTTAACTGTTTCTAAATACAAAATGCAACCTGTCCATGTTGCCATCTGCCTAGTCTGGCTGCTTCCACCAAGCGACAAACGAATTTGCATCAGAAATAGAGTGTAATTGCACACGCAGTCTTTGAACTATATCTTTCTTATGCAGTCGGTTTGTTTTGCTATGCTAACATTTTATTATTTGCATTTAGCATCTTCAGTGCGGCTTACAATCCAATCAGACAAACCTGTGACCCAGTTTTTTGGTCGCAACCCACTGCTCTAAAGCATGGGCTAATGAGTCAAATTAAAGGCCTTAAACACGTCAGACAGGGAAAGGAGGAATGTTTAGAAGCTCTGAGCTCTGTCTGTGTGACTGATTGTTTGTTGTAGGACGGCAGGCTGAAGTGTGCTAGAGCTCCTGTGAGTTGCGCCAGTAATGGCCGTTGGTCTTATGAGAGGGTGGAGGGACCTGAGTCATCATGGCTCTTGGAACAAACACACACACTCATAGTCAGACCAGAGAGTGCTGCTCTAGCACTGAGCATTAAGAATTTAAGGTACCACACATATTTGGTGAGTAACCTGAGAAACGCACACAGAAACGCTCTGCACATTGCAAATTATTGGAAATATATTTAAATAAATGGGTTAAAAGGGCTTCTTTCTCAACATGGTTATTCATCTCATGCATGCACTTCAACATGCTGGTGTGCATTTGAGATTTTAATATTTGAGATGGGAGATTTTAGTTAATATCTATTAACCAATCTAAAAGCATATGCACATTTTCAAGTTTCTCTGATGTTGGTTAACGCCTACAACATGCTCGTAAATAAATCAACAAATATACATATACCCTGTGTCTGCGTGGGTTTACGTCGGGTACTCCAGGTTTCCTCCCACAGGCCAAAGACATGCATGCTAGGTTAATTGAAGACACCGGACGTGTATGAAGACTGAAGACTTGTGTAAGAAACTTGTGTAAAGATTGACTGGTCCTCACCATGAATATAGCCTTAAAATAAAATACATTTTATATATATACACAGTCTAAACAATAAAGACTACATTTATATATATAATGTGATTATGTTGAACTTGGCCATTGTATAATATTAGTATACTGTATGCCTGTACACTTCAGAATTCTTCCGGCTGCTTCTGTCTTGTCACATCATCACTAAACAGCAGTAACTCAGTGGAAGCTGGAAGCCAATCACACTGCTCCACTGTGTTTCACAGATTATGTTGTATGCTTTGGTTTCGATCACGAGCTGTTCCAAGCCTTCTTCGTACTTTTTTCTTTTTTGCAGTCTAATCTGGCATTGTTAGCACCTTGTGGTGAACCCTCTGTATTTACTCCACTGGTGTAAATCCTCTCCTCATTGTAAACTTCGACAGTGACACGTCTACCTCCTGGAGTGTTCTTCTCTTGGCTGGATGTTGTGAGGGTTTTTCTTTACCATGGAGAGGATCCTTCGATCATCCACCACTGTTGTCCTCCGTGGACATCCATGCTTCTGTATGTTTTTGACCTCACCAGTGTGTTCTAGTTTTTCTCAGAATGTACCAAACTGTTGATTTGGCCACTATAAATATTCCTGCTCTCTCTGATGGATTTGTTTTGATTCTGAAGCCTAACAATTGTCTGTTTCACTTGTATGGCGAGCGCCCTTGACTGCATGATGTCAGGCAATAGCTTGCAAATGCCACACAGAATCAACTTAGAATAAAATCTTCTGCCTGCTTAATTAACGTAGAATTGACAAACGAATAGTCCACATCATACCATGAACTGTCAACTGTACAATTACTTCTGGTCTGTTGAAAAAGGGGGGAGTTATATATTAAAGAGCTGAGAAAACAATCAAATTAAAGCTAAGAGTGTGCACTTTAAGCTCATTATATGACTGATCTAAATATGTTTTAGTCAGCAGCTAAAATAATCAAAATTGTGCCTGTGCCCAAATATACGTGGACCTAATTGTGCATATATACGTAAACAAACACATACACACACTATAAAGCTAACCAAAATAATTATTAAATCTCCTATTACTGTTTTTAAGTAAATCTTTAACCACATTTTGCTCAACCGTCACATAAACACAAAGCTTTTCATTTAACAATAGCATCAAGAAAATACATTATAACTGTACATTATCCATAACACTAATAGTATTGACTATTTTTAAGTAACACATTTCCTTGTCAACCGACTCCATGCAAAAGCCAGATCATACGCTCTCAGTCATCGAATGGTCATGACAGTTTGCTCTTCACTTCCTCCATCTCACTGTTTAGAGGTCAAAAGCCTCAGCCAGCCAATCAGAGCTCAGCAGAGACTTCATTATGATAATGCCATTATTGATTCACAAGAGTTGAATCAGATTTGTGCACAATAGGGTTGAATTCTATTGCATTAGTTTATGCCGGCACTGCCGCATGTCAGTGTGTTTTTGATATATACTCTTGGCAGTAGTTTCTCTATTTTATAGAAAGGAAAGGATTTAAGCATTTTAACAGTAATCTATGCCTGCTTTTCTATAAATAAAACCCCACATGGTATCTACTCATCTAAATGGATAATCTATTTAGCAATTCACAAATCAGCATAATAGTGGTGGTAAATTCTATTTTTACATATATGTATACATAGACTATCGGCTACACATAAGCAAGCAAAGCGCATAAATTGATCCAGAAGTGGAATGCCTGCGTGAAACCACTCCGGTGTCCTGACTGAGTGAATGTGCCTGTTTAAACTTGATCTGTCTGCTGTATTGAGTTAAAGAAACTGAGGGGAATTGGAGATCCATGGGATCAATCCTGTTTCACGCTCCCAGTGGAGGCTGGGAAGAAGCTGAGCTCTGGTCTTATCTCTCCAAGCAGAAGACCACAGGGACCCTCACACACAGACACAGCTATAGCCACCACCCCTGAGACCCTGTGTTCTCTCATTGCCATGGATTGATGCTCTCACCACACAGACAAAGGCACAAATATTAAAGGGATGGTTTACCCCAAAATGACAATTACAGCATGTTTTACTCACCCAAAAGCCATCCTAGATGTATATGACTTTCTTCTTTTAGATAAACACAGTCAGAGTAAAAAAAATAAATAAATAAAAAAAGAAAGTATCCTGGCTTTTCCAAGCTTGGTAGTGCTGGTGGATGGTGGCCATGATTTTGAAGATCCATAAATCAGATATAGGCCTATACTGCATCATAAAACTAACCTATATGCCTATAAACCTATATCAGGTTTTAAAACTAGAAAAAAACATCAATCTGCTTTAAATGACCCCCCACCCCCAGGTCATATAAACCTAGGACGGCTCGGGGGTGAGTGAGATATGCCATAATTCTCAATAAATAAACACTGTATCACGAAACATTTATTTGAGTATAAAGCTAACTGCTTATTTGAGTATGTAGCTAACCCCAGTATTACAGTTCTAGTTAATTTACTAAACCTTGTGCTATTTTAAACCCGTGTTACCTTTTTTTCTTCAGTGGAACACAACAAGCTGAATGCCTAAGCTGTGCGGTTTCATAAATGTAACAGATATAACTTTCAAGACACCTTTATCAGTTAATAATCACTTAAATTTCAGTCTGGTCCTCACACAAAGCCACTGTATGTTATGGTTTGAAAAGATTTCTCATAAAACATGAGTTAGTCCTTTGTCGTTATTGGAGCTTGACATCTACTTTTGAATGCATGTAAAATTGCAGCTTGAACATTCTGTCCAATACCTCTTTTTACAAAAAAGAAAGTCATAGGAGTTTGAAACATCATGTTGGTGATGGTGAGACAGAATGACAACAAAATCAGAGCTACAAGTTAAATTGTTAAAGGATCCCAATCTCGATTCAAACACCCACGCTATATAATGATTCACCTGTGTCAAATCATATTGGCACATTCAAATCTATGTTCAGTCTGCCATCTACAAAGCGAGAAAACAGCCGTTAACAGTTAAAAAACAGTTTTCAAACTGTCTTTTCAACTACACAGTATTATTTTTGTCTTACATATGACCACTGAAATACTGGGATAAAAGCTTATATTTCGGATATAAACATTGAGGTCTATGGTAAAAATCAAAATAAGGCAAATCACCTTTTTAATGTAATAGCGTTTCAAACGATTATTTTTTTTTTACCAATAGGTGGCGACAAGTGACAGGTAAAAATGTACATGTCATTGAATCATTCATTCAAGAGATTTGTTCAAAAACAGGAATTCACCCAATAAATTAAACAAATGAAGTATTTATGAGTGAGTCACTTGATTTTAATATTAAAACTTGGCTTGAAATGAACTAAACACTAAAATAGTTCATCAATAAATATTTTAAAACATGTTGTTTTGTTTCGTTCAGAATCATGGTAGAAACGTAAACTTTTGAGAAAAAAAACGATTCTCAATAAGGTTGTAATCAGCGACAAATTCACATTCATTAACAGCACGATTTTGTGCAGCTCGTCAGTGAACAATGGCTAATTCTCAATTTATTCAGAACAGCTGTAATGTTCATTATAGGGGTGAACTGTCTCTTTAAATAACAACTATAAAAGTGTTCACGGTCACATTTGATTAATTTAATGCATCCTTGCGGAATAATTTTTTTTTACATCTTTAAAAAAACAAAAGCAAATTTTAATGCTACTGGAGATGCAAATCACAGCTAAAACACACAATGTATGTTCCCGCCAGCACCCACACCCTCGATCCTGCCAATATGCCAGTACAACACTAAAGTCACACTTTGAAGTGCAACATAGCCATAACATTAAATGGCATTCAAAATGGAAACACACCAACTCAAGTAATTACACAACAGTCAACCACAACATCAGTACCTACACAACAGTACAGAAACATGTGATGTGTCCATTGATAATGCATACCACATCCGTAACAGACTTACTCCTCACAACCCTGGGCTTTTTTTTGTTTTGTTTTTTTGATGTAAGCTACAGATTAGAGTGTCTGTACCCCAAAACTTGTTGCTAATGTTCATTATCTACAATAAATAATTAAATGGCATCACAATTGCACCAAGGGCCATTAAAGTGAGCATAATTTTAAAACATGCATGTTATGGACTATGGAGGAAAAAAATGCATTCCTGCAAAAGCAATTAGTAAATATTGCCTGAGACTAATAAGTTAATTAAGATATGCCTTGCTCTGATGGCTGCCAATAGGAATATCACAAATGAGATCTCTGAAGCATCTCAATGATTTTTCCAAGTCAGCAATGTGACAAAGTCTCCTGCATCTTAGATTTTTCTCCTGAGGAATGGGTAAAGTAATCACACTCCAAGAATCAAGAGATCTCACCAATGCCTCAGCTCATATTCCACCGTTTAAAATATGGTTGGTTGGGGTCTGTAAGTATCTTGTGTTCACAAAGGCTGTTTATATTTGATTACAGACAGAGTACATTTTGTTCAAAGTCTGAATATATTTTTTTTATATATGATGGCAAAGCTACATTTTCAGCAGCCAGTGTTTAATATGTCTGAGATCATTACTGAGATTTTAATTCACACAAGGCATGAAAGAGCAACTTTTGAGCAAAAACATTTTAAAAGATAGAGAGAGCTTTGAGGGACAGCTCAGAGCAATAAATAGGAGCCGAGTAGAGGTCATGCTGAGATGAGACCGCTTATTTGACAATCACGATTTCCTTTCCTGCAGTGTCGCCTCCTTTTCAAAATGTGTACATGAAAACTCACAGACACACACACACACACACACTCTAATCCCATATTAAGCAGCTTGAGTCACTGTAGTCTGTCCTGCACTTCACCTAAAGTCTGACATTATGATGTGCTCTGTAGGTACAGGAAACGCATCTCTTCTCTTCCGCTTATCTGCCAAGTTTAGCCTCTGAAGACTCATACATCTACCTTTTAGCCGTCTTTGTTTACTCATGCACACACTGTTCTGAAACTATACGATTTTTATTAATTGGAACACAAATGGAGAAGTTTAACAGAACAACATACTTCTGTTTTCCAATATATAAAAAGTGAATGATGACCAGACACTCTCTAGATGCAAAGATGACACACCACAAGTGGTGTATATTACTATCATTTCCACAATCCACACATTCCCTTTTTTGTGAGCAACAGACTGAAATGGAAGTAATTATTCAGCTCTTTAAAAATAACACATACACTTCACTCATCATGTAATTCCAAACCTCTATGACTTCAGTGGAACACACAATTAAATATATATATTTTTTAAATGTCTTAGTACTTATCTTGCCCATAAGTCTCGGTTTGGACCCCATTGACTTTCATTTGAATGACAATGATCAAAATGTCTTCTTTTGTGAAGAAAGTCATATAGGTCTGGAAAGCCCTGAGTAAATGATGAAAGAATTGAACATTTTTTGGGTGTAGTTCTGCTAAAGGGTCACTCTACCCATCAAATTAAAATTTTGTCCCACATGTTGTTCCAAATCAAAAGATATTTTGGATGAAATGCAGGAGGTTTGTGACAGTCCCATTGACTGCCAAGTAAATTACAAAGTTAAGGTCTAGAAATGCATGAAAGACATTGTCAGAATACTCCATCTTCTATCAGTGGTTCAACCTTAATGTTATGAAGTGACGAGAATACTTTTTGTATGCAAAGAAAATAAAAATAACTCTATTCAACAATTTGTCTCCTGCACTTCACCGTTCTGCCAGCCTTCATTCGAAAAGCAAACGTAGTATATGTAGCACTGTGTTGCAGCTGACACAGAACAGCGTACATAGTTTGCGTTCATCGGATAATATGCAGAAAGGTGCTGAATTGTTGAACAGTCATTATTTATGTACACTTTTTCCTCACACTTAAAGCCTGGCAACCACTCACTTTCATTGTATGGAAAAGAGCAGCATGAACACTCTACCAAATGTCTCCTTTTATGTTAGACAGAACTCGTACAGGTGTGAAACTACACGAGGAAGTGTAAATAATGCTAAAAATGTAATTTCAATGTGTACTATTCGTTTAAGGGTGATGGGAAGTGTGAAAATGAAAGGCAGGAGATTGTGCAGGAGGAAGAGAGAAAGCAACACAGAGGGAAACCCTCCACCAAATGACAACACCACAGAGGTAGAGGAGGTGAGAGGGGTGGTGATGAGGTGGAAGAATGAAGCAAAGAGGTGGGACGGACAGCATGATAACAATCAATGCTGAGACATACTGAAAGAGGAAGCAGCCCGCCAGTTAGCGGTTTTCTCTCGCTTTTTTGGCATTCATGCGCACAATCAGTCATGTATGCAAAAAACACGCAGCCTGTGCGTGGACGTGATGGACGCATCTGCCAAAAAACGCACGCAGGCACACACTCATTGTATTGAAAGGATAATAACGCATGCATCCAAAAAATGCCCGCTGTCATACACACAAACATGTCAGAGAGCCTCCTCTGCGTGTGTAAGGAGAGAACTGAGAACACATAAACACAACCGCTCATGCTGAGAGGACTACACAGTGAATTTACAGTCATAAATAATAAAGAAAAGCAAGTCTTACCTCATTCTCCTAGGTTCCGTCTCCCTTTCCCTCTCGCTGGACACAGAGAACACTGTGTTTGAGTCACACAGATTTCATGCAGCCAGTTTGATTTCACCCTCTCAGACACATTCTACACACATGACTCTCTCTCTCTCTCTCTCTCTCTCTCTCTCAGGGAGTGCATTCAAAATAAGGTGGAAGTACACACACGCATACACACACAAGCATGCATGCTAGAAAACAGCTCCCCTTCTTTGGTTCACACACACATGCACACACACCACACGCGCATGCTGAAACACAGCCTCTCTCTCTCTGTCTCCTCAGCTCTCAGGCAATCAGAGAGAATGTCATAACCGTAGCCACGCCCCCTCACCCCCCTCCCCGCAGGCTTACTATAAATACAAGGATGGATATGAATATGCTGTCTTGTTCTCTTAGACCCCCCCGTTTGGCTCATTCCTAATATTCCCTCGCTCTCCCCCTCTCTGTGGCCATGAAATGCTTCTCTTATGACCTTGCATTGTGCTCGCGGACTACCAGCCCCCCTTTCTCTGCACACACACTCACACACGCGTTCAGGATTAATGTACACTCGTGAATCTATTTAATGTTCTTGCAGATGAGCTATAAAACCGATACTAATGCCAAAACAAAATGAATTGAATGGGTAATAGCAGGAGCTGGGTAATAAACAAACAATGGCCGACGCTTCACTAACGTTACACACACACCTGCTGGCACTATAATGACCGGTTCACACAGAACGCCTTTTTTTCTCGGTCCACCGCGTTGTTGTTGTTTTTTTCTGTGGAACGTTGAACGTTACGCCACGTCGAACTTCAACTTTTTTTATAAACGTTCTTTCAATTCCGCTGCGCCTCGCTTTCAAACGCAACACGTTCTTTGTGAACCCACTGTTGTTACACCACGCGAGCGCGCGCTGTCATGTGCTAATGACTTATCTGTCACATCTAGCATGCAGCGCATGTGCAAATATTTGAGTAGCTCATTATATCCATTATGGTTATGCACACAATAAAAGCAGGGCATAACAAGTTTTCAGATGAGTTCGCACCTCACAGGAAATGGTAACCAAAAAACCGCAAATTTACTTGGTCACATCGTGACAGCAACAGCTTCAAATGCTAAAAGGATGCTGAGACGTGTTTGTGTGTGGGTCGTGACTTGTGAATGTGCCAAAATGATTACATTTGTTGTTAAAACATAAATATGCTTGGCTAATGAATTTAGAAGAGGCAGTTATATGCTTATATATATTATGCATGGGAACAAATTTAGATAACGATGAAGACCTTAATGCGATAGTTCATTCAAAAATGAATATTGTCACCCTGGTGTTATCACTCACCCTGGTGTTCTTGTAAACCATGGCTTTGCTTTCTTCTGAAAAACACAAAATAGGATTCTGATGAACTAAACAGACTTCCACAAAACACAGGCATTTCTCAAGATATCTTCGAATTTCTCAATCAGTCAATTAGCCTACACATTTTTGGACGAACCCCATTAAGCAATAGCAATGCTTAATGACTGCTCAGAACACACTATCTATCACAGTTAAAAACTCAATGTAATGAAACAAATGTAGCAATGTACTATGTGGTTTAATAGCTAATGGATAATTCAGTATTTCTAGCCAACTGTAAGCTACAGTAAAATTCCTGTCTTGAGTTTTGTAAGGTGCAAAGAGAAGTTCAACCCCTTCACCTCCCCCATCTTTCCTGTGCTTGTTTCCTTCCTCTCTCATGTTAAGCCTGTGTTCGCGCTCTTTCTCTCACTATAAAATCCTCAGGATGTGACAAATAAAGAGAAATTAAGCCCCTTAAATCCTATAATGTGAAACAAACACACACACTCACTCACTATATATATATATATATATACTAACACATAAAACCAGACAGAAGCACACACAGCTGAGCAAAACATCTTCAGCTGCAGTGCCGCCCAATCTCACCAGATATAAAAAGATTAATGATTATTGATCCCTAAAGAGAAATCCAGTGCAGCGGCAGCACTATTAAACCGAGTGCACATATAATGAAACCGTATATGCGTCTAGTAAGCATAAACAATATATATGGGTGTAGTTGGTCAATAAGGACTTACAAAATCATGGATATAATAGCTGTGACAAGGATTGTTGTACATGCTCCAGTTCCCTTGTGGCAAACGAACGGTCTACGGGAAGCATCACCCCACCCATGAGTGCTTGGAAAGGCGACTCCAACTGTGAGGGTGGCTGGGGGGAAGCCATGATGGGACTCGGACATCATTGCGACGTGAACATTACAGCATGTTGTCAGATTTGTGCAATACGAGAAGCGATTTATAGGGCCCAGCAGGTAGCAAACATATAAGCAGTTTGTCAGTGCTGCATCAGATACTATGGGTTCTACATTTGCTCCTATTCCCGCATCAACCCTTACTACCCCGGCCCGTCCTCCCTAGGGACAGTTCAGTTTCCACTTGGTCAGTCAGTCCTCACAGCTTTGACCTAGTTCATGTCTCTGGCTTCATATGCATACTCATAGACTCACACACACTCAAAACTGCACACGCAGCGATGCAAATGAATGCTGAGTGGTGATTACAAAGCTGATTTCACCTGCTGTGGTCTGACGAACACATCAACAAAGCTGCTGTTCAGAGATGCTGATTGACTGCACGATGTAGCAGTGACATAAACGGAGCACGTAGACACGTGTGCATTGATCATAGAGTGGGGTTCGAAACTCTGAAAATCAGTCATCAAGGGAGAGTTTAATTTAAAGTATTAAACCAGAAAAAAGAACGGATAGAAAATAAATTGGCGACACTGCAACATGTGACTCTCCACTGAAGCTCTTCGGATCATTTTCAAATCATGCTAGAGAACATGATGATCAGGTTTCACACGAACCTGTAGAGTTCGTGAAACTTGAGTGCCGCTGACATTAAAGCAAAAGAAGAACAAAGCAAATACTAGCATTGTTTTTTAGTTCAATGCGATACTTAATACAGTTTGTAATAAAGTTAGAAAAATAAATAGGAACAATGCAAACTAGAAACATTTTCACTAACAGATTGATCTCACACATTTTAGACCCCCCTACTTTTATATGTTTTCCAGAATATATAGCGTAGTAAATAAAAAATGCTTAAAGGGTATTGACAAATAGCCTTGTACTGTTAGTGTCAGCAATACAAATATGAACAAAATGTTTCTGTGTTACTTGCAACAAGATATCCTCATTTTTTGTCAGCAAAATCCTTTTTTAAAACCAGTTCTTTTGTAGAAACTAACATTTTTTGAAAATTGCATTTCTACTGTAGACAGTCATGAATTCTGTGGAACTGTTTCTTAATGAAAGGGGAAGATGAAATGAGCGTGGAAATAACTGTACTCTCGTTTCATCATTGATGGGTCTTATTTAAAGCTTTCTTAATTGTAACTTTGTCGAACACTAAAGGTTATGTAAGACATTAAGTTGGCCATTCTCTAATACTAGTAATACTATTTGTGGTCTGCAACACTGGTGCAACCAATAGCGTGAGCTTTGGATGGGGGTGTCTGTCTGCTAAGCAATTAGGATTAGGAAAAAGTAATTATGTTTACAATTCTATCAAATGTTTTTACAATAAAATAATAATTAAAGCAAGTTGCAAACAGACATGCTCGTAAAATAGGAAGTCTGGTAGTGCAACTCTGTGGCCACTCTAAGTACTGCAAGTGTGCTGTGATTAAAACCTTAGCTTTGATATAAATTTAACAAAAATATAAGTCTTATAAGCGGCATGCACAATATCTAACTCTCATCAACAGATCTGATAAATTCAACAAATAGTATGGTAATAGCGTATAAGTCTCTTATGAACCTCGTCATAAATAATATATTATTCATTTGCATGTGCAAATTATACCAGCTCATATTAACAACAAATTAAATCGTTATGAGGTATAATTATTGCAACATCCCACAGTATGTCTAAATATATACCAAACAAAAACAATCTCAATTAAGTGAATTTAGTGTCACACTTGTTTTTGGTTAACAGTTAAGGCCCTGATCCTGAGAGACACAGAATCTCTACAGAGAGTACACGTTGTATATGGTTGAATCTGCATCACAGGGTAGGATGAGGACAAGAGGGAGTTTCTACTGGCAATGAGGGGGGTGGGCTACTGTGATGTAGCTGTGGCCCAGGGGTGAAAAGGCACCGCTGTGTAAACTGATGTCAGTGTGGATCACCACTGCGTGTGTGTCTCATCTGCTCAGCCTGTTTCACAGCCTTCTCCAGCTCCCCCTGGGACAGCAGCCCACAGCGCTGCAGGGCAGAGAGCAGCTGCGCCCGAGAGTTGCTGATGAACGAGTGGGACAGGAAGTAAGGGAGACCACCTCCATTCTTGAGGAAGTAGAGGGGCACTCTGACCATACCTAAAACCTGGAGACAGATAAGAAAGTTGCATAATAAGATTTTGTAGGTACATTTACACATGTGAAATATAACACAGTTTTAACCTCTAATCCATGGTCTGTGGCTGTAGCTACAGCTGCTTTCTCGATCTCTATCAGCTCTGACTCTGTCATCTTCTTGATGTAGAAGTGCGTGATGAGCCTAGGGCAGGATGGAGAAAGACAGGAGGACACGTGATTATCCACGCCCACAGACACAGCCACGCCCACCTCCTCGTGGAGCTCTCTGCTAAGCCCCGCCTCCAGCGTCTCCACAGACGGGTTCACCAATCTGATTATAAAAGACACCAGAGCCTTCATGAATAATGCAGGTTCATTTGTAAACAACTTAAAATTCATTCAAAGTTTATTTATTTGCATGAAGAGTAACTCACCCCCCCGGGAAGCCCAGCAAGCCATCAAAACGCATCTGCATCTGAATGACAGTAACGTTAATCTGAATTCAGGTTCAGGGCGTTTATTTACATATTATTTTTAACTTCCTGCTTTAGTATAGTGCACCTGTCGTAGTCACACTCTTCACATAAAGGTAAAAAAGAGGTGCAGGTCAAAGTCAGTGCACTCTTCCTTACCAGTACTATATGTTTGATTGGGATTTTCCCGAAGAGCTTGGCACTGGAGTCTCCGTACAGCATAATATGACACGCATGTCTGAAGCCCTCCCGTGTCAAGGCATCTTCTCTCGTGATCTGTTCCGCCATTATAGGACGAGCGATAGACAAACAAATCAACCAGCCAGTTGTACATTTAATAACGCGTATTGGTAATAAAGGAGGAACACAAGACACTATGTGGGTGTGTGTTACAACTACAAGCAATAACGTGCTACCATTTCATAATAATAGTCCATTGCGAACGCATCTCTAAATTTTTTCCATAATTTTTTTTTTTTAAATACTACCACAATACACCATATAAACTCGACACTCAACACAACATTTTTTATTTATTTACGTCATCTGTCAAATAAAACTATAAAAATGAGTTAATTTAAATTTAAAAAATAAATTAAGAAATACATTTTGGTAACAATAATTGTTTTATGTAGTTTTTTTTAGCCGAGAATACCATGGCAATTATTGTAAGTGATTTATTTATATATATATATATATATATATATAGCCCTATACGATAGGCTTAAACAAATGTTTATTGGTATTATTTATAGACCTATAGTGGATACATACATACATACATATATATTATATTTATTTATATATTATTATTATTATTATTATATTTAAAAGTTTTGCACATTATGAATTCATTACGCAGTTTTTATGAACTTTTCAGACAACGTACGTCTGATGTCCTGTAGATGGCAGTAGCAACTAAATTGTGCACCTTAAGACAATAACATTCACTCAACAAAGAAAGAAAGAAATAAAGAAAGAAAAAATGTACTTGTTGAAGGAAGAAGCCAGAGGAGAAAGACTAAGTGGATATAGATAAGAGTTCTTCCCTTTCTCTTTTATGTCACTCCAAATCTATGCCACCTGTGCATAGCACTAGAAATAACCTCTTACATCTAAATGCAGAGTGGCTTCAAAAGCAAAGCCGATTCCGTTGCCATAACTGTTAATTCCTCACGCATGCACTGACTCTAGTTTCATATTGCCCAATTAGTTTGCAAAGAACCAATGAACTGCTATGGCCCTCAAATAGCGTTGCAAGTATCAGACATGCTATTTCTGTGATGACTGTGACAACCACAACAACAAAACTAATATAAAAGTTATTCTTATTGTATTTACATTGAAATGATTGTACATATCCTGTATTGTAAATCCAAGTGGTTAAATAAGTAATTTGTTTCATAAACAAACTATTAAATATCCGAGTGTTGTAGCAGCCCTGAGGGAATGTGCGTCAGACATCTCAAGAGTGTAAGACTACACTGCTTCCACGCCATACAACACTTGACAGGATTCTTCAGCAGCCTTATAACAGCTTTACAAGTTACACCATGATGCTCCTACCATCTCTCTGACCTTGTGCATTGCAAGGTGATGACTGGAGGAAATATTCTGTTTCACAACCACTCCCTTTTTCTTTTCCAACAAATATCATTTGTCTTCTCAACTCTTGGGCCAGCTGGACACAGATAAACACGATGCCCTAGCAAATAATACAATGAAGTTTATACATGTAAGCATTTTTAAACAGCTGCATTTATTTAGCATTGGTGAGCACTCTAGTAGTGATGGTAAACATACAGCAAATACAGATTCATTACAAGGTGAAGGATGAGAACTGTGGGTAAATATGGTACTGGCGTGTGTGTGTGTGTGTGTGTGCATTCTTCAGCAGTTGTTGCAGTGTTGGCTAATGTGGGTTTTGAGTCAGCCGTGTGAATGTTTCCATCAATCCCTTGGCCTTATCTATGGCAATATCTATGGGAGACCGACTGAATTAACCCATATTCACTTCCCATTCCAATCTGTCAAGGTTCCCATTGTCCAATGGTAGGAGACAGTAAGTTAATGTAGAGATGTGCAGGTGTATATAAGTGGGGCTGACAATTTTAATTGCAGGTTATATGTACTATTTAAATCGGACTGATGTTAGTGTAAGACTATACTGGGAATGTTAAGAGACAATGAGACAGATGGAGTGATAAGCACATGGTCACATTCATCACAGCTCTTGTTT
This sequence comes from Enteromius fasciolatus, assembly GCA_032361145.1. Taxonomy (NCBI): domain Eukaryota; kingdom Metazoa; phylum Chordata; class Actinopteri; order Cypriniformes; family Cyprinidae; genus Enteromius; species Enteromius fasciolatus. The sequence goes on from JAUMHR010000084.1 coordinate 7,234,390, forward strand.
TTTTCAGTCACTGTAAATGTATAGCAATTAAATATCCTGATATATAGTAAGCTGGAAAAGCAGTGATTTACCATAAGTATTTATTTTATTAAATTTAATTAAAATTATTTAATGATTAAATTATTAAATTAAAAAATTAAAATGATGAATTATTGTTACACTATTGAATTGTTCCGTCAGTTAATAGTTCATTAGCCTCGCTGTAGGTTAAGTAACAAAGCAACTCTATGCTTTAATATAGAATTCAACTGATTTGCCACAGACAGGTGTGTGTATGTGCATTCATACAATGGCTTTAAACACGGTTCATCCAATAAAATTTTAAAGCTGAAACAATTAGTTTTATAAAATGCAGCTGAAACTTTAAGCATCAGTGACCCATAGACTTGAATCAGGCATCTAGGATTGTTGAAGTCAGTGTTGATTCAAGGCCTTGTTAACTCTGTCCGTCCTCTCTGGGCTTACCGTGTGGCAGGGGATTGCGCCAGAATGGCTGCGCTATTCTCGAGCCTCAGCGCTTTCTAAGTTTAAAAGGTTTATGTGAGCTGCTGGCTATTGTTCTGGTGAAGGCGTCAGGGATTGTTATGGGGGATCTTAGGGGGAGAGATATAGTGCTGTCAAAATCCAGACTAAAATAAGCAGACAGCTGTGGGTGCTCATATCTAGGTTATGTGTTTGAGTGTGTGTGAGACTGATGGTGTAGCAATGGAGAACTAACACAATGCAGACGGGCCATGTGTCGGAGCCAGATGGGGGAGAACGGCACTGGTTGTCTCCATCCAATGAGTCACTCGCTAAAAGACTGATTAGCTTACATTATAGCTGATTTGTGAGGACGGGCTAGCTGGTTATCCTGAGATTAGGACATCTAGGGATTCCCAAACTCTCCTACTCTTCATTCTCACTCTCAGTCACACACACAGGTGCAGGGGGTCACTGTGTGCCAGGGTCTCACACCCACTGTCAAAGGCAGATCGTTGGGAAAATTGATGTAGAATCCTGAATTGTGGGGAGGCGATTGCTGCTCAGCTGGGATCTGGTTCAGATGTCTACGCCTGGTGGATAGATCACACAAAGGATTTAGAAGACCAGGAGATGCTGTATGTTTTGATTGGCAGAGGAAAACATTTATTAAGAGGCAGTTTATCTGTATTTTTCTTGCCCCCGCTGGGAGTGTATATAGAATGCGACCACCCTCTTCCACCTCTGACCTTTTAGCCTCTGTGTTAGAGCTCTGTGCCACTGGATAAGAGCTGATAATCTATAACAACTGCTCACCATGAGTACAACTTCAAACCCTGGTTCCTGGAAGCTGTGCCATGTCAGCCACTTTTTTATGGCACTGTAATGAATGGTATAATATTGGAAGAAACTATCTTTAAAGTACATCACTGTTCTTAAACAACTGATGAAATAATCAAACATGTTTTCTTAAACGCTCCTCTCTCTCTGATGTTTAGCTTCGGAAAGTCTGATTCATTCAATGGTTCATCTTAAATGGTTTTCTCTGTACTATGTAGCAACAGAAAATCTAATTAATTTAAATAAACCCTTTAAACTTAAACGGTTCTCTCTATTCTATGTACTATTTTAAGTCTTTTTAATAAATCGATTCATTTTTAACAGTTCTCTGTGTCTCTTCTGAAAAGTCAGATTCATTCTAATAAATTGGTTCTTCCAAACAAATAGATTATGAAATGATTTGCATATTCAAATCCTTGCTCCATGTAGCCTACTACTTTCTATGTATGTCAGTAGGATGTGCACTGTACATATAAATTGATGTTATAATATAATACTGCCACTCTGACTGTTAGAAGCCCTCATCGTTTTAGAGTTAGCTTTGATTAAATTAAAGATGACATCACTGAGTAGTTTTATTTTTCTCCAAAGACATTTTACACCCTTAAGTAACATCTGTATTATTATATCTAAAGTTTTCAAAAAAGGTTTCCTCAACTACGAATTGCAGTATAAAGTAGCCTAATTAATTACATCATCCTTGACATCAATACAAACAAACAAAAACAGATAAATACAATAATTTTAAATACTACAAGTATTTATAGGGTTGAGATAGTGTGTACGCTCTTTCAGTGTTTGATCACTGGCAAATCACTCTCAGTAATTTCTAAGGTAAACAAAACAGCACCGCCTCTTTAACCACAAACCCATGCCAGACAGCACGGCTATCTCTGCATGGAATGCCGGCTATTGCGAACAGGAGTTGTATTCTCTTCTATTTTCGGACTACATAGTGGGCTCTGGATTCTGCTAAAGGACACTTATCTCAGCTTTACCCCTCAAGGTCGACAGCTTCTGAGGCGCCTATTTGCTGAGGAGGATCCGATTGTATCAGTAACCGAGTATGAACATCATGCATATCTTGTGTGTTCTATTGAACATATCACTAATCTTTCAACTAGTGTGTCAAATAAGACAGATACTCTTCTAATACACACAGAAATAGACTGCACCAAGTAGATAAATTAATTCCTCATCTCAAAAGTTATAGGAAGCATTTAGTTATAGCTACAAGCTCAGACTGATTTCATCCTGCCATAACCTACTCTTAAAAATCCCCCGATAGCTCTTGCCTGAGCTGGCCCATGTTGTATGCTATGAAGTTAAAAACGAGTATTTATTATGTTAATAAAACTACACATATAAATACTACATAGCCTACATCTTTGTTTTGATACTGTTACTAGTTATGGTTATCACTTGTAAACGTGTCCAGTCAATAACCTTTGAGGTAACAGAAATATGGTCTACAAACGCTGTTGTATGCACGAAATAATCGTCTTCTTTAATTAGGTCCAAACCCCTCCACAGCCCAGCATAATTTGCACCCTAGATTCGCATTTTATTGTAATAATTTTCGCCACTTAGTACATCACCTAAGTCTTTAAAGAATAGAGAGGTTACGTATTTAACCTCTGGGCAGCAGTGTATAAATCACAACCAACAACAATGTCGTTTTAAAAATAAACCCTTACAGTACGGTTCCTCAAACCTGTTTGCCTTTTGTGAAGGCGCAGGGCCGGGCCGCACGCGCACACAGCCAATGAGCAACTGAACACACACGGACACATGGGGATATCTGACACATCTCCCCAACTCTGACCTTGAGGGAAACAATAAAAGAGGACCGGGCCACTTCTTTCGAGGCCAACCCGTTTAGACATTACTGAGGTCAGTATTCAAACGCATGTTTCCACGGCGCTGTTCGGATAGGGCGCAGCGCATTGCATGTGACGAAACGTGTAATTTTTGTTTTGTTTGTTTTTTTTACACAAATACTTACCAAGATTGTGGATTAGAGATTTTATTCCAGCACGACAAACACAGCAAGGAGGATAAAGCCTTCTTCTAACAAAGTTTCTACGACGTTACAGGTGTTTGAGCGCAGGTCCGGGACCAGAAGCGTTAATCATGTCCCGCTTTATGGAATTGAGGGATTTTGGAGATGCGGCCACATTTCTGCGTAAAACCAACCTGGAACAACTCGCTGCGCAGTCCCATGCGTTTGATGGTACTGTCACACATCCTGTTTGAAAACCAGATATTTTATTAGTGCACAAGCTTATCACAATACTGAATTTTAAAATAATATTCGATTCTGAATGAAAGGCTTACACATTGAAGCGAGTACGTATTATGCATGTGAACGCTAGAATATTGATAATTACTAGATATTTTTACATAACACCATCTGTTGTTTTTACATGCAAAATACATTTATATTATATCACACATAACGTAATAATAATAATAATTGTAGTATCTTTAATTGATTTAGCAGAAGCATAACATTTCCCATGTAATGAGTTAATTTCAGAAGTAACACATACTTCTGTGTGCAGGGAAGAAACGTGTTTGGATTCCAGATGAGAAGGAAGCCTACACTGAGGTGGAGATCAAAGATACAGATGGAGATAAAGTCATGGTGGAGACCAAAGATGGAATGGTCAGTGAAACTTTAATTGCTCTATTCTTTTCCGTGACCACACTTATAATAATAATAATGATAATAATCTTAATCACATTTATTTTTCAGTAAGTATATCAAGTACATCAACCAGATATATTTACTTGATAAAAATAAATAAGACAAGACTCGCTTGAAGAAAAAACACTTATCTTTAACTCATGGCAAATATGTTTTGTTTAGAATATTTTTGTTCGTGCAACAAACAAAAATGAAGACTAATCTAGTTTTTTAAAAAGGCATTTTTACTATAAAAGTGTCAAAACAATGCTGTGTATTATATTTAATTCAACAACTCAAAGATAAGTTAATAAGTAAAAAATGCATATTTCCTTGGAAGTAACTAAGCTTGATCTAAACAGGAAATCGAAAATGTATCACAAGGTGGTGATTCAATTTCTTTAATCTAATACTGACAGATGTTAACGGTGAAAGAGGAAGACATTCAGCAGATGAATCCCCCGAAGTTTGACATGATTGAAGACATGGCCATGCTTACGCACCTCAACGAGGCCTCTGTTCTTTTCAACCTCAGCCGTCGCTACAGTTTCTGGATGATCTACGTGAGACACCACATTATCATTTACTGCTAAACAGCTGTCTGTGACCAAAAGAGGTTTAAGAATTACTTGAGAGTCAAGTTATCAGTTTCTGTAACGCTCTTTATGACTTGGATAATTTCAGGGCTGTCTCAGTCTTAATGCTTGTGCTTTTGTCTGTCTGCAGACATATTCAGGGCTGTTTTGTGTGACAGTAAACCCGTATAAATGGCTTCCCGTCTATTCTCCTGAAGTGGTTGCAGCATATAAGGGCAAACGTCGCACAGATGTTCCACCGCACATCTATGCCATAGCAGACAATGCCTACAATGACATGTTAAAAAGTATGTTATCAAACAATGTCCTGTATGTCGCATTTATTTTGAGTCGGAATGCACTTACTGTAGATCGAAACATAACTGATACATTTAATGATCTTTATTTTTTACACATTTGTCCCTGTAGATCGTGAAAACCAATCAATGCTCATCACGTAAGTGACCCTCCATTTCTCCGTAACATCTCTATTCTACGACTATTAGGTTAAAGTGTTCGGAAATCCTTTTTCTCCTTATTTAATCATGAAGCGGTATAAAAAAATGGGTTTTTTACCATTTTGAAAAGTTTCTTTTTTTCTTCTTCACCACTTCTTGAATTGAATATTGTTTCATGTATATTTCACATAAATTTTGTCCATGCCTAGCGGAGAATCCGGTGCTGGCAAAACTGTCAACACGAAACGTGTAATTCAGTATTTTGCCATTATAGCTGCTCTTGGCGATGCTGGGTGCAAAAAAGGAGTAAGGGCAGAAACTTCACTTCTGTCTTTTTGTCATCACCCTTCCTTATCCTTTGTTTTTGTTCCCCTACATCTTGTTTTTGGGGATTTTTAATCATGTCTGAATGTTTATCTATTCCTTTTGGATTCACAGACATCCTTTTAACCGATAAGAAGTTTTGATACCCTAGTTTTGTATTCCCGTTCCAGTATGTTTTTACAAACCCTTTTTTATACCACTCTTTACATTGCCCTTTTCCCTTTTTGCAATGTCTCTCATTATCGTCTCGTTTTTAACATTATAAACTCCTTTTTGCATTCTTTGTCTTTTTGAAAACAAAAACCCAACTTCATCTATTTTCCCCTCAATCATGATGGATAATATTTCATTTCCATTGGTTTGTTCTGTCCCACTCATAGATGAAATTTTGGTGTTGGAATAAAAACTCACACATTCTTCTGTTTTCAATGTAAATAGGGTACACTAGAGGATCAGATCATTGAGGCAAACCCAGCTATGGAAGCGTTCGGTAATGCAAAAACCCTCAGGAATGACAACTCATCCCGCTTTGTGAGTGAACATCATAAGAGGAGCACATCTCATTTTCTCCAAATATTGTTCTCCATCTCACTTTCTTTCCTTTTTTTAACACAGGGCAAATTCATACGAATCCATTTTGGGCCAACAGGGAAACTAGCATCTGCTGACATTGACATCTGTAAGCTAATCTAAAAAATGTTCCTGCCTTTAATAGATTGTATATTTTTCAAACCCTGATCCGTTACCCATTCTCTTTTGTTTAGATCTTCTGGAAAAATCCAGAGTGATTTTTCAGCAAGCTGGAGAGAGAAGCTACCACATCTACTACCAGATCCTCTCACACAGAAAACCAGAACTCCAAGGTATTCTGAGGAATCCCCTACAGCATGACTACCGTTTAAACAGAAGTTTATACCAAGTATAGACATCTACATGTCTGCAATATTACATTCAACAGTGCGCTGTTTGACATAAAAACCAAACCTCTTCTTCCATCTTCCATCACAGACATGCTACTGGTGTCGTCAAATCCCTATGACTACCACTTCTGCTCGCAGGGTGTTATAACTGTGGACCACCTGGATGATGGAAACGAGCTGCTTGCGACTGATGTAAGTACTGCTTGTATGAAGGAGATCCCTAATTATTAAACCACTTACCTGTAAGAAAACTTGCTTTCCGTCATCTCTAGCATGCAATGGACACCCTTGGCTTCACCCCGGAGGAGAAGTATGGCTGTTACAAGATCGTTGGTGCCATCATGCACTTCGGCAACATGAAGTTCAAAGTGCGGCAGAGAGAGGAGCAAGCCGAGGCAGACGGCACTGAAAGTAAGAAGGATTCTGTCATAAGCAATGTTAGTATTTAGTGTCTTGCTTTGACTTAGCCCTGTAATTCTTTTTGTTTTTTACCCAGGTGCAGATAAAGCCTCCTATCTTATGGGGATCAGTTCAGCTGACCTCATAAAGGGACTGCTTCACCCCAGAGTGAAAGTGGGCAATGAGTACATTGTCAGAGGACAAACAGTTGAACAAGTCAGTTTGGTCAGAGTAATGATAAACAGATTCTCAGCTGTATAAATCTATCTTGCAATGAGAGCTTTTGTGTCTTAACAGGTGGCCTACGCTGTCGGCGCTTTAGCCAAAGCCACATATGACCGCATGTTTAAATGGCTGGTGAGCAGAATCAATAAAACCCTGTACACGGCCCTCCCTCGGCAGTTCTTCATAGGAGTGCTGGACATAGCAGGCTTTGAGATCTTTGAAGTAAGTTGCTTTGCATCGCATCACTCATTTTTTTCCCCATATGGCAATGTCTACTGCATCACTTTTCAGTGGTTCACAAAACAGTGACTTGTGGTACTTGTTTGAGTCAGACACTCATGAACTTTTAATGAATCATTTAACAAGTCACTCTTATAAATCATTTACTAAATGTGCTCTTTAAATTTGTGGTAACTGAATCAACAAGAATAATCAATAGATGTCTCTTATATAAGCAAATAGACATTGCAACTCATGCACACCTAAGTGAACGGAAATTAAAATGAATCAAAGTCAGATCCAATAGAGAACTTCAGGAAATGTTTATTGATACCCAACCCTATACGCTACTCACTTCCTCACTGTACCTTAAACTCTTTCTCTTCTTTTTTCCTAAACAGTTGAACAACTTTGAGCAAATGTGCATCAACTTCACAAATGAGAAACTGCAACAGTATTTCAACCATCACATGTTCATCCTAGAGCAGGAGGAGTACAAGACAGAGGGCATAGAGTGGACTTTCATAGACTTCGGATTAGACCTGCAGGCTTGCATTGATCTCATTGAGAAGGTTGATATAGAATGAAATATATATCTCTATGAAAGCATGTGTATGAGAAGTACACTCTAGTTGTTACATTCCTCTTGCATTGTTTGCAGCCTTTGGGTATACTCTCTATTCTGGAAGAGGAGTGCATGTTCCCTAAAGCCACAGAGAGCAGCTTCAAAGCTAAACTCTACGATAATCATCTTGGCAAGTCTCCCAACTTCCTGAAACCAAGGCCAGACAAAAAACGCAAATATGAGACTCACTTTGAGCTGGTGCACTACGCCGGAGTGGTGAGTGGAAATAACTTCATATTTACACACATATTTCAAGGCTATTTTTACCATAGCATACAATAGAGTCTTTATAAGCCACATAACTGGAGCCAGTGGAATTTGTTAAGCAATTTACAGTATGCATTGCTGCCATAGATTGGCACCATTTAAGTAACAGGGATAGTCTGGACCATGCTGAGGTTATTGCATGACACAATGGTGATAATTCAAGCCTTAATCGCTAGAATTGACTTACAATTTTAAATCAATTCACATAGAAATGTATGTCGTCAGGTGCCATATAACATCAATGGATGGCTTGACAAAAACAGAGATCCTCTGAATGAAACAGTGGTGGGAATCTTCCAAAGGACGTCAAACAAGTTAATGTCGAGCCTCTTCGAGAACTTCATCGGCTTAGATTCAGGTGCATATTCTTACAACCGATATTCAAGAGTTAATTCCAATGGACCTGATTGTACTGAGGTGTTTAACATGTATACTTACAAGTACAGAAGCAAAGCCAGGGAGCAAAGAGAAGAGGAAGAAAGGAGCATCATTTCAAACCGTGTCCCAGCTGCATAAGGTGGGTCAAATGTACCAGAAAAGCCACTTTTCACTTCTTTGAATATCAGTTAGAATTATATAGATATCGGAAATGTCTCGGAGAGTGAGCCAGTTAAGACTTGCAGTGATGTTTAGGTAATCTGACCCATGAACATCACTTTAAGTCTGTGCTGGCTCAGCTTTCACCAGCTCCAGACTGAAAGATGCAGGTAAGATCTGACCTAATAGTTAACAGTGTAGAATCAGTAAGCTGGACATGTTGAATTATGGACTCCATGTTGAATGATCTTTCTTTCTCTATCACTCTAGGAAAATCTAAACAAGCTGATGACTAATTTGAGAAGCACTCAGCCTCATTTTGTACGATGCATCATCCCCAATGAGACAAAGAACCCAGGTACAAAAAAAATATCACAGTGCAGAGGATAAAACAACAAGAACTCCATAAACCTACCGTGAACACATTGTCAGTCTTCAGCTTTTGTTCTTGTATCTGATAGGGATGATGGAGCCCTTTCTGGTTCTGCACCAGCTTCGCTGCAATGGAGTCCTGGAAGGGATCCGCATTTGCAGGAAGGGATTTCCTAACCGCATTCTCTATGCAGAGTTCAAACAGCGGTTAGTTTTTCTTCATGGGTCACATCTGTATTTTCATCAACACACATGGAACTGGATAATGATGGAATGACAGGAATAGAATTTTACCCATCTTTGTATATTTGATTTTCAATTTGAATGTTACCAAAGTCCCTTTGAAGGAAAATCTGTCCACTTGGCAGCCACATTTGCAATGCCTCTATTTCGGGCATCCAAGACCAAGTCCTATCTAAATGAATGGGGCAATCCTAAATTCTCAAAGACAGCTTAACTCACAATATCATTACTTATTTCAAATCGCCAACAAAATCTTAAATGAAACCATTTAATGCACATGTGAAGTCATAAACGCGAGTCTGGTTTCTGTGAGAACCTGAGCTTATAAAAGCCACGGCTGTGACTTTACCACTCAGCGATTGGCTGTTTTATTCAGAAGGCGGGACTATTCCACCATATTGCGCATTGCGGTCTCACCCGTTCTTAAGCAATAGGAGTCTTTGTATACCGTATCTATAGTCTTTGATTCTATTCATATTGAACTTGCAGTTCTGTATATTGTTTACTAGCTTCATGAAAAAGCAGCAATTTAAACAACATTAAATGACATTAAACCTTCATGATTTACCAGCTACCGTATTCTAAACCCTTTGGCCATCCCAGAGGACACATATATGGACAGCAGGAAAGCTGTGGAAAAGTTGCTTGGGTCTCTTGATATCGACCACACGCAGTACAAGTTTGGCCACAGCAAGGTTGATGAATTTGTCTACTTTCACTCTCTTCCTACTCACTATATTCAGTCCCCGAAACTCACTCTAGGCTACACTGACCTCTGAATCTGTGCTTCTTCAGGTTTTCTTTAAGGCGGGACTTCTTGGGCAGCTGGAAGACATGAGGGATGAACGTCTTTCTGAGATCCTCACCTTGCTGCAGGCCTTCTGCAGGGGCAAACTCATGCGGATGGAGCGCAGGAGGATGATGAAAGAGAAGTATGTGCCTTCGGATGTCAGTGGTTATAAAGTGTCCAAATAGTTGCTATTACTCACTAACTAAAGAAAGTGCCGTATTGCAGATCTCGCTTACTTGAGCCCGTTGTAAGCACTGTGATAAACTGTTGAGAGCGTGCACAGGCCTGTGAGCCTGCAAATCTATGGGAGGAATGTCCGAAGTGCATGCGGACTATCCTGTGGCGTGTGTCCGGCGTGCGTCTGTATGTTTTGTACGTGTGTGTGCGGTCACTACAGAAAAAGCCGGTTAAACCCCCTCCACCCCAAATGGCATTTCCAAAAGCAGGTGTGGAGGTGGGTCATATATCCCATGAACAGCACACATACCAGTTGCTGACGGTTCCTCACCAGAGTTCCCCCTCCTGTCTTTATTATAAATAACCCTCTTTTGTCTAGAATGGATATGGCTGGGAGCAGGCTGAAAATTGCTGAAATGCCATCCCAGGTGACAGAGGATTAAGGCCTCTTGTTTCTTCAAATGGGTTCAGCTTTAGATAATCAACAACCTTTGCCTGACCTTTGACTGTCCCTGATTGTGTCGCCGCTTCAGCAATGCGGAATTGATTTACTCTTTAGGCATGTTCAGTATCACGGTGGGATTACTGATATAGAACACACGAAACAATGGCGTGTGGCAGCCTGGCCCTATTTGGTGCTAGACATACTGAGCTAATTTAAAACAACAAGGGCAGTGTGAGGTGCAGGCTGCAAAATGCATGGGGCTTCTTTTATTCTAGTGCAATAGAGGAAAGTTTGAAAGAGTTTTTGAAAAATACTCCTCAATTAGGCTTAATCAATAATAGATTTTGTTTGTAGTATATTCATCTGATGCTTTATGTAATACTTTCTAGACATGTCTATTAATTCCCTTACCGGTGTCAATAACATGATTTACTTTAAACTAAATCAAATTAAAATGTTTTAAATGCAATTGATTCACACAGTGACTTGAATACACTGTTTCTGTGATACAAATTTGAAGAAATCAAATTCATTTTGATATTTGATAGTACCTAAATATTAGTGTTACAACTGTCCTGATATGAGAAGGAAAAACAAAATGAATTTAAATGAATTAGATTCTTTTTGAAGAAAGGTTTGTAGTGCAATCAACATGCACAGAGAAATTAGGTTAAAAGTGAATTAATTTAGAAATATGTGATTTTTTATTATTATTATTTTACATTAAATAAAATATTTTTGGAAAACAATAATTAAGATGCATAGGAATTTTTATTATATTATCTCATTATCTTCACTCAGGGAAGCTCTGATGGTCATTCAGTGGAACATACGTGCTTTTCACGCCGTCAAGAACTGGCCATGGATGTGCTTGTTCTTCAAGATCAAACCTCTTCTGAGGAGCGCAGCTACAGAGAAGGAGCTGGCTACACTGAAGGAGGAGTTCCAAAAACTAAAAGAGGCTCTCGAGAGGTCTGAGGTGAAGAGGAAGGAGTTTGAGGAGAGACAGGTCTCTCTGGTGCAAGAGAAAAATGATCTCTCTTTACAGCTTCAAGCGGTTAGTGTCAAGGTTGATTCACATCAATTAAGCAAGTCACAAATCAGAATCACATAGTTTCTAACATCATGATTTCTTGATGGCTTCGCGATCATATCTTGATGCACCATACATAGAGTCGAATACATTTTACCCCCAGGAGCAGGATAACCTGGCCGATGCTGAGGACCGCTGTAACCTGCTAATCAAGGCTAAGATCCAGATGGAGGGGAAAATTAAGGAGCTGATGGAGAGGCTTGAAGACGAAGAGGAGGTTAATGCCACCATCTTGGCCAAGAAGCGCAAACTTGAGGACGAGTGTATTGAACTAAAGAAAGACCTGGATGACCTAGAGATTACTTTGGCCAAGGTGGAGAAGGAAAAACATGCCACTGAGAACAAGGTAAGAGACACATTCATGAATGAGTAAATGTCTGCATTTGATGCTCCAATGATTACAAATTTTTTACTTATCTCAGGTGAAAAACTTGCTGGAGGAAATGGCTGTATTGGATGAAACCATCCTCAAGTTGACAAAAGAGAAGAAAGCCCTCCAGGATGCTCATCAGCAAGCTCTGGAAGACCTGCAGAATGAGGAAAACAAAGTGAACATGCTGTCCAAGGCCAAGATCAAACTTGAGCAGCAGGTGGATGATGTGAGTATGAAGTGGACTGAGCTAAACCCTACGAGACAAACTTTAGAGTCCGTAACAATCAAAACTTCTTACTCACAGGGCAGATTTACAATCGGAAATAAAATTATTATTACACAACTCAATGTTTATTGTTATTTCCTGACTGAAACAGTTAGAGGGATCTTTGGAGCAAGAGAAGAAAGTACGTATGGATCTGGAGCGAGCGAAGCGGAAACTTGAGGGAGATCTAAAGATTTCCATCGATTCATCCATGGATTTAGAAAACAACAAACAGCAGCTAGAGGAAAGACTGAAGAAGTAAGATTTTACAGACATTATGCATAACATGCTTATGTTGCTATGCTTTATGATGAACATGACTCTAACGGAATCTGTACATGGTCTTTTCTGAAGGAAAGACCTTGAAATGGTGCACATAGGTGCGAAGATTGAAGAGGAGCAAGCCTTGGTTATGCAACTGCAGAAAAAAATAAAGGAATTGCAGGTAATTATTTGGCTAGTGACAGAGAATTCAGCATTTGCATAAGTTATTGCTATAACGGTATTATGGTAAACTTTTTACAGACACGTATTGAAGAGCTTGAAGAGGAACTTGAGGCTGAAAGAGCAGCTCGATCAAAGTCGGACAAGCAGCGTGCTGATGTATCGAGGGAGCTGGAAGAGTTAAGTGAACGTCTGGAGGAAGCAGGAGGTGCTACGGCTGCCCAGATCGAGATGAACAAGAAGCGGGAGGCCGACTTCTTAAAAATGCGCAGAGATCTGGAAGAAGCCTCACTGCATCATGAAACTACTATGGCAATGTTGAGGAGAAAGCATGCGGACACTGTGGCTGAGTTAGGGGAGCAACTGGACAACCTGCAGAGGGTCAAGCAGAAGCTGGAGAAGGAAAAGGCAGAAATCAGAATGGAGTCTGAAGATCTGGCATCTAACCTTGAGCATCTCTCCAGAGCTAAAGTAAGACATCTCAATGTGCTTTTCATGGTTTCTGAGACTCATCATGCCACTGTCTTATCATCCATGGTTAAACAATACAGAGTAAACATGAACTGGGTTGAAAAATACTTCATTAATTGTTGTTATATGACAAATGAGAGAGTTAACAGAAAGACTGTTGTTTGCAGGCCACAACAGAGAAAATGTGCAGAATGTATGAAGACCAGCTGAATGAGTCTAAAGCCAAGGTGGAGGAACTACAGAGGCAGCTAATGGATGTCACCTCTCATAAAGCACGGGCCCAGACAGAGAGCGGTCAGTATGAAACCAAATAAACATGAGTTTGAAATAAGGAAGTCCCTAATAAAAATTCTGATTTACATTTGTTTTAGAAATGAGTGGCAAAACAGAGCTTGAATAATGTTGGGAAAAAACCACATGCACTTGGTAAAGGCTATGCTTTCTCTTTTTGGTCTTCCTGTTAACAGCCGAGGTCAGTCGCAGACTGGAAGAGAGAGAGGTTCTGGTTATGCAACTGCAGCGGACAAAGAGTGCTCTGAGCCAGAGCATGGAAGAGCTGAAGAAACAGTTGGAAGAGGAATGCAAAGTGAGACCGAATTCTTATTCAGTGTTTGCTGAAGAAAGACATTAAACATAACAATAGTGTGGCAGACAAGAAAAGCATTAGGGGGGAAAAAGCCTTACTGATGTATTTTTACACTACTTATTAAATATTTGGGACACAAAAAGTGACACTAAAGATTTTAACAGTGTTTCTTAGAACCAAAATCTGCATAAAGAGTGATTTCTGAAGAATTATGTCTGGAATTATGAATGCTGAAAATTCTGTTTTACCAAATGTTTTAAAAAAATATACATTTCATTTTAAATTATATTTAAATAAAAAAACTAACTTATTTTAAATAGCAATACTATTTCAAAATGCTACATTACTGTATCTTTCATCAAATAAATGCAGCTTTAGTAAGCATTACATACATTATATACAGGAATATCAAAAATCTTATTGACCCCAAATGTTTGAACAATAGTGTTTATTCAGTATATATTCATCTCAGATGCATTACAAAAATATCATACATTTAATGTTATACTGGGTTTGTGTTTACGTACCAGGCAAAGAACAGTTTAGCTCATGCAGTACAGTCATCCAGGCATGATTGTGAGCTTTTAAGAGAACAGTTCGAGGAGGAGCAGGAGGCCAAATCCGAGCTGCAGCGTGCTCTGTCTAAAGCCAATGCCGAGATTGCACAGTGGAGGACAAAGTATGAGACTGATGCCATTCAGAGGACTGATGAACTAGAGGACGCCAAGTAAGAGATCACTATGTTGTCAATCGGTGTAACACCATGTCTTGTTCACAGATCAAGCAAATTTGCTGCTTTACTTAACACTGGTTTATCTTCCTTCAGGAAGAAGCTAGTTGCACGACTCCAAACGTCTGAGGAGGCAGTGGAAGCCTCCAATGCCAAATGTGCCTCGCTGGAGAAGACCAAGCATCGTCTGCAGACTGAGATTGAGGATTTGATGATTGATTTGGAACGCTCGAATGCTGTGGCTGTTGCTTTGGACAAAAAGCAACGTAATTTTGACAAGGTCAGGATGAAAGGATTTAAATATTTGATTTAACCAGGCACCGTTCATATTTATTTTCTACTAATGCATATTACTGCGTCCAGGTCCTGTGTGAATGGAGGCAGAAGTTTGAGGAGACACAGGTCGAGCTGGACAGCTCTCAGAAAGAGTCCCGTAGTCTCAGCACAGAGCTTTTCAAGCTTAAAAACTCCTATGAAGAAGCCCTAGACCAGCTGGAGACTATCAAAAGGGAGAACAAGAACCTGCAAGGTACAAAGACTGTACATAGGCTTCAGAACAGGGCATATGAAATTGCATACATTAATAATAAGGCGGCAGATTTGATTTTGGTCCAGACTGATTTTCAAAATGAGCCCAACCAATATGCTTGTTTTGCAGAGGAAATTTCTGATTTGACTGATCAGATTAGTCATGGCAACAAGACCATCCATGAGCTTGAACAGTTAAAGAAGGTGCTGGACCATGATAAGAGTAACATTCAAGCAGCACTGGAGGAGGCTGAGGTGATGAACCTGAGATACCATACAATGCTGACCTGTGGACATTCATTATTCTATACTTGGGTAAAAAGCTAATGCGCTGCTAACTCTGTGTGACTCAGGGCACTCTGGAGCATGAGGAGAGTAAGACCATACGCATCCAGCTGGAGCTCTGCCAGACCAGAACTGAAGTTGAAAAGAAACTCGCAGAGAAAGATGAAGAGATTGACAATCTCCGGTAAGGGAAAGACAAGAAAACAAACTATTAAAATTCCGGCATATTATTAAATCACATTAAACTGTTTATCAATGCAGTCGAAACCATCAGCGGACTCTGGAAACCATGCAGACCACGCTGGATGCAGAGATCAGGGCACGTAATGAGGCAGTCAGGGTTAAGAAAAAGATGGAGGGAGATATGAACGAGATGGAGATCCATCTGAACCACGCAAACAGACAAGCAGTGGAGTCTCAGAAAATGGTCCGCAACCTACAGCTTCAAATCAAGGTGAGACAGAAGGAATGTTTGGAAGAACTAAATCTTAAACAACTGGAACCGCAAGTAATCCATTGATATTAAATATTTAATCTTCCATGCACATTTCCTTTAATTTTACATGTGGATTGCTTTTGCTGTCATCTAATGTTCATTTAAAGTTCATCTTTAAAAAGCATAAATCATGTATAATGTAATCTCTAGCAGATCCAAAATTAATATCCATTTTCATAATGTGCATAATAATGTTGCAATGCCTAATTCACTTGTAGCCTTTTTAAATTAAAAGAAAATGTAACGGCTACTTTTTTATTATTATTATTTAGACAAAATCGTATGCATTTTAAATCTTTGACTTAACATTAAAATAATTACCAGCTCGTCTGTATCTACCAGTATTTTAATAATCAACGCATGGCTATTGGTTTGTATAACACAAAATGAAATCGATATAATAATTGCAATTTAGCATGTTAGTGCTCTTTTATCCAGTGCAATTGGTTTGTCTTCTCAGGACCTGCAGTTAGAGTTAGATGAGACTATACATCAGTGTGAGGACCTGAAGGAGCAGGTGACGGTCACAGAAAGAAGAAACACCCTGCTAACTGCAGAGCTGGAGGAGCTGCGTGGAGCGGTGGAGCAAACGGACCGCATGCGTAAAGTCGCTGAGCACGAGCTTCTGGAGTCCACCGAGAGAGTGAACCTGCTGCACACTCAGGTAAGACTCGATCCATTCAATTCAAGTTTATTTGCAATGCAAAACGTTGCAAAGCAGCTTTACGGAAAATGAAGAGTTCCACATTATATTTAGTAGTAGCTAATCAGTGGTGACATCAGACAACTTAGCAATAATTATACACCACCTGTCGATCCATTGATCTTTACAGAACACGGTGGTGTTGAACCACAAGAAGAAGTTAGAGTGTGATCTGTCCTCACTGTCTGGTGAGGTGGATGATGTACAGCAGGAGTGTCGTAATGCTGAAGAGAAGGCGAAGAAGGCTATAACTGATGTGAGTTCCTACTAAAACTTTTTAAGCCGTATTGGTTCCAGAATAATTTTTACTGTTTGATGTTATAGCTTTTGACCAAATTTATGTCTTATTAGGCAGCCATGATGGCAGAGGAACTAAAGAAGCAGCAGGACACCAGCAGCCACCTGGAGAGGATGAAGAGGAACATGGAGCAGACCATCAAAGACCTGCAGATACGTCTGGATGAGGCTGAGCAGACTGCGCTGAAGGGGGGAAAGAAACAGATTCAGAAACTGGAAATTCGGGTAAGCAGAAAAATGTCTGGTCGAGACTTGTATGTAGCATACTTTACAGGGTTAACCTACATTTGTGGGAACATTTCAATCCTCAGGTGCGAGAGCTAGAGGGAGAGCTGGATTGTGAGCAGAAGAAGAGCGGAGAGATTCAAAAAGGAATCAAAAAATATGAGAGGAGGATTAAAGAGCTCACTTACCAGGTATTACTCACAGGACACGTGAGAAAATAAAAACACTGTGATCTTCAGCAGGTTTAAAAGATTGTTCTGTCTGTAGACAGAGGAGGACAGGAAAACTCTCCTGAGGATGCAAGACCTGATCGACAAACTACAGGCAAAAGTAAAGAGCTTTAAGAGACAAGCCGAGGATGCAGTACGTATCTCCTGTTCATTTACGTTATCAACTTTGTATATTCATTCTTTTTGTGTTTAATTGGGCCAAAATAGTGTTTGAAAAAATGTATTAAACAACATGGCATTGTCCATTCTAAGGCTATGTTACTGTTGTATGGCAGGAGGAGCAGGCCAACTGCAATATGTCTCGGTTCAAGAAGATCCAGCATGAGCTGGATGAAGCCGAGGAGAGGGCAGATATAGCCGAATCTCAGGTCAACAAGCTGCGTGTGCGCACCCGAGAGACTCACGTCGTCAAGGTAACACACACTTAACTGATCTCAGATGCTGAAATTGATTGATCGCCCGAAAATTAGATTTCTGTCCAACAATAAGACATTTCAAAATATGCTATTCCACAGAAGAAGTTATACAGGTTTGAAAATAGGCTCATTTTCCAACTCTCCTAGAGATAGAAAGTTGAGATGTTTTGAATCCATTGAGCCGATCTCTGGGTTGTAGCTTAGCATAGATCATTGAATCTGATTAGACCATTAGCATCACGCACAAAAATTAGTTAAAATTTTTTCTTATTTAAAACTCGACTCTTCTGTAGTTAAATTGTTTACCATGACCGACAGAAAATGGAAAGTTGTGATTTTTCAACCTGATCTCACGGCAATTCGTACATATTTTACGAGGTGGCTAATTCGTACGAATTTGTACGGCCTGACTCGTACAAATTCATACGATTTATTCTAAATCGTACGTATTTTACGAGATGCCAATTTGTATGAATTTGTACGAATTACCTTAACATAACCCCGCCCCTAAACCTACCCATCACGTGGTTTTAGACAAATCGTACGAAATCGTATGAGCGAGTTCGTACGAATTGGCACAAATTTGGCACCTCATACGAATTGCTCGTGAGACTGTGTTGGATTTTCTAGGCTGATATAACTAGGAACTATAATCTTGTTCCGGCGTAATAATCAAAGAACTTTGCTGCCGTACCATGAGTGCAGCTACTTCAGGTGCTGTGTAATATCATTGCGACTACTGCACTCATGGTACGGCAGCAAAGTTCCTAGACTGATCCTTTGGTCATTTTTGAGTGTGATGCTAACAGTCTAATTAGATTCAATGATCTATGCTAAGCTACAGCTAAAAGTGCTACTGCCAGACTCGGCAGAACGAATTAAAAAAAACAGTAAAACTCGAACTGTTGAGCTCTATTTCAAGTGGTGTGTTCCTTTAAGTGTAAATAAATTGAAATAAAAAATAAAAGCAAGTCATAATAAACATACTTTTTTTTTCACAGGTCGTGGAGTGAAGACTGACTTAAGCCAGATGACTTTTAAGAGTCATGTATCGTGTGACAAGTACCTTTCCTTTCTTTTTGGTAAAATGCTGCAAGGCACAAAGGTTTGGAAATGTTTAATGCTTACTGAAGGTCAGTGCAAGCTGATTTTTCTTGTTGTGATTGAAGCCTTCAAAACATAAAATGCTAATTTTCAGATGTCAAACAGTAGTCTTGCAAAGTTTTTTAAGTGTTTGTTCATATGTCCTTCTTGGGAAGATCTCAGGCTGCAGAGCTCCTAATTTGCAATGTTTTGGAAAATCAGTGTCATTACAGTAAAGCTGAAGAGCAGGACGATGTGCCTCTCGTATCTTTCTGTAACAGCTGATTTGAAACTGGACTGAGTTTAAGGACCCACGGGATATTTGAAAAGCTATTTGGACATGATAAATAAAGAGAGCTTAAATGGAAATGTTTGCTTGATCATGTCAAGTTGCACTGAAATTCATTTGGAATAAAAACGCTAAGAATGTGTTCTTGTTTTTCTGGTCCATCTCAACCCGTCACTAAATAATGAACCAAACCCACTCTCCTAGTTTTAAACAAAGTGAGTTAATTGATCACTTTTATGTTGCTTCCAGAGATGAATGGTTTTTTGCTGTTAGTGTCCTAGAATTGTATATTTTTGATTATGATGATTTAAAATATAATATCTGTCTGCTACGAAAAATTTAATTTTACTAAGCTGGTCTTTCCATTACTATTTCACACACCGTTGTAATCGGCAGGAGAATGACAAAAGACAAATCAGAGTTGTAATTATAATTTAACCTAATGGGGTAGATCCCCAAAAGTTAAAATCATGTCATTAAACACTCATGTCATTTGTTGTTCCAAAGATGCAAAACCTTTGTTCATCTTTGGAACATAAATTAAGATATTTTGATGAAATCTGAGATTTTTCAGACCCTGGATAGACAGCAGTGCTACGGACACATTCGAGGCCCAGAAAAGTAGTAAGGACATCATTAAAGTAGTCAATGTGACATCAGTGGATCAACCTTTATCAAGCTACGAGAATGCTTTTTGCTCACAAAAAAAAATTAAATAATGACTTTAACAATTTCTTCTCTTCAATGTGCATTTACAAGAGTACCATGCTCGTACAAAGTCTTAGACATGGCGTTTAGACATAAAACGCCATCTCTCTTAGTTCATTGTCGGTTATATATTCTGATTAAAAAAGTAAGGCTGGGCAAAAGTTTCAAGCATGTCTAAATCTATGGCTTCATAAAATTAAGGTTGAACCACTGATGTATCATGGACTATTTTAACAATGTCTTTACTACCTTTTTGGGCCTTTAATGTGGTCTATGGAGGGTCAGAAAGCTCCCAGATTTCATCAAAAATCTCTTAATTTTTGTTCCAAAGATGAATGAAAGTCTTAACAGTTTTGAATAATATGAGGGTGAGTAGTTAATGACAATTTGAATTTTCGGGTGAACTATCCCTTTAAAAAGTAACCAATATGAATTTGACGCACAGATATTATATAGAAGGTCTTAAAATCACTTTTTAATCTAACAAACGTAATTAATTTATCATATCAAGTAAAAAGTACCTCACCTCATAAAACAACAAAACGTGCCAATCCGGCCAGAGTTCCTGATCGATGCCAACTTGACTCAATAAACAACCTGGTCAGACTGAAGAGAGACGAAAAAATAACAGACAAGTAGAAGGGGCTGTTTATCAGTATAGAAAACAAAGATTGTAGATTACATAAAATATAAAGTAACCCCAGAAACTTTAAAAAAATATCAGATTCTTTTACAAAAATAACCTTAAATTTGACTCTAAATCCCTACACTTCCACAACAAACTGACCGATGAATTATAGCCATACAGACAGCCACATGCTTGTGATAAAACAAGATCTTTATTTTCTTCTGTCGATTTTGTGTCGTCAATCTGTGAGTTTGGGGATGAAAATTGTAAATTTTAGGTCAAGTGAGTACTACATACATAATAACATAAATATACAGGCAGTATGTAAACTAAGCCAATCACCATTATTAGACATTTTAATGTCCCTGAATTAAAGTCTTTTTTTGCAGTAAGGGACCAGTGGGCAGTGAGGCTCTTTCTGACTACTTCCAGGAGTTTGTCATGTCTGAAAGCATAACTGACACAAGCCAACCTACAGGAGGCGAGAGAAATCAGCACTAGAGAACAAGGCAGCTGTAACTCTACCAGCTAAAAAACATCCAGACCCTAGTGCCACTGCAAACACAAACACACCTACAGTGGCATTACTTATTCCCAAGCACATTCATTTCACATTTAATACTTTGAGCCAACATACATTCATGCTATTGAACACGAGCAGATCCATTCCCCTCAGCACCATGAAAACCCAGATACACTTGCATCCACACACACACACACACACACCCCTAATCTGTAATGCATCTGAATGGACCAGGTCTTATAAACTTAGACATGATGTAATTCTGATGTAAAGAGAGTCTCTCAGTCTCTATAGTCACAGCTCCAGGAAGTCTCTGTCCAGGTCCCTGTAGGCTTCATCAATGTAGGAGGCAATAGCACAGTGTGAGCTTCTTCCAGAGCCCAGCAGTACTGAGACGGTCTCCTTCCAGTAGGTGAAGGGAATACAAGAGCTCTGTTTTTGGAAAGAGATAGAAAAGTTTATGCTTTACGAGCTCACAACCTGAGAGAGGATATCTGTGTTTGGTCAGTGGAGCCGAGCTCACGTTCTCCAGGCAGGTGCTGTCCTTGTCCTTGTTGAGGTAGTGGTGCTGCCAGAAGCGCAGCAGGTTGTGGAAGTTGTTGAGCAGGCAGCCGGGATATTTCTCTGCATATTCTTTTTCTCGTAGAGCGCTTAGATAGAAAGGCAACTTACCCCGCCTCCGCGCCAGCATCAGAATCACCAGACTGGTGTTCAGACAGCTCACGTTCTCCTGCGATTGATCAAAATCATGCCATTCAGTTTAAAGGGTCGAATGTATATAATAAATAAGACATCTTATTTTATGGTGTCATTCTTGCTACATGTACTTGCTATAGTAATAATTATAAATTATGCATAACTACATGCAGATAACACTAAACCAAACATTCATCCTAACCCTGATCATACAGTTAAATATTACTCAGTACTTAAATTACACTGTAATGAGTATAACACAAGGAGCCGGGAACCTTTTTGTTTTGAAGACATATTTGGAAAGTGATATTTTACTGATCATTTTTAAAAGGGGCATAACGCAGTTTCACCCAATTTCATGTTCATCTTGAGTACCTATAGAATAGTATTGCATCCTTCGTATCTCCAAAAAGTCTTAAGATTTTATCATAATTATAAAAGAAAGATAGAGCTTTATGAAGAATATTCACAAACTAAGCATTTTACGTAAATTGTGAAGATTGGAAGGACTTCAGCTACACCTGAATAAGATGCATACACCTCTCTTGCTACTGCTCCTGTGCCCTGTGTCAATACTGGCTTCCAGTCGACCCCCCACAAACACACAAATCGTATAACTTGCCTGAGTGAGGGTTTGAACATTGATGATGCTGGAGAGTCTGAAAAGGAAGGACAACCTGTTTTCCACTTGAGCCATGTAGGACAAAAGGCGACACTCTGAAAACACTTCAACCACTGAGAAAGAGACAAAGACACACGTTTTTAATGCGCTTATCCATCTCACAATTAACCGTTCAGTTGTTCGAGTCAAACCTTTCACATCTTTCGTCTGGCTCTCAAAGCGGTCCAGAGACAGGACGATACATCGCACCAGCATGTTAGAGTCTACCAGAGAGCTGTTGATCTGAGTCAGGAACATCTGAAACTGAGGCGCCAAAAGGGAGAAAGACAGATTTGAGATCTATGGATTATTTCAGTGTGAAAACTCACAAAGAGTCTGACTGTAAGCCCACCTTCTCCTCTGTGTTGACATATTTGTTAAATCTTTTGAAGGCATCAATGTTGAACTTCATAAGTTCACCAAGAAGGTCGAAGTAGCTCTGAAGGACGTCGTGTGACTTGCAGCCACTGTCGATGATGCAGTATAAAATATGCTGAAAAAAGAGAATCATGAGATGAGTTAATAGTCTTAGAACTGTACACCACCATTCAAAAGATTTTTAACGTTATGGACAGAATTATCTAATGCTCAACAAGACAATAACAATTTATTTGATTATACATACAGTAATATGTTCACGCAGGCAGTGTAATGTAAAATTGCATATTTGTCTTACCTCCAACAAGCCTCTTCTGAGAAGAAACACTTGATCGGCATATGATGGCGTTCCTCTCAGAAAACTCTCCACGGCTCTTGCCTGCCAGAACCTGAAGCGAGACATGAAGAAATGTCAAACTCGAGACACAAGATGTCTATTATGAAATAGCAGGATCTGCAAGCGTAAGAAAATATTAGAAAATGTAACTAAAGATCTCACCTGAATGAAGAATCGATTGGCTCTTTCTTCATGACTGAGATTAACCGTGTAAGAAGACCCTTTTTACCATCACAGACAAGGTTCCTTTAACCCAAAGAATATAAACCAATTAATGTGCAGTTCAAAACTTGGATATGGAAGAACTATATAAGTAATATGATATAAAAAGCGTCCCCATGCCTGTCTGTGTTATTCAATGCCTCCATTTCAAAGATGTTTGCATTCAGGTAGATGTCACTCAGTTCATTCAATTCCTGTCCACTTAGAAGAAGGTATTTATTCCTGTGAACAAGAAAAGTTTCCTATCAGACCAGAACATTTCCTCAGTTTTTGCATCTCTTTGTGATACTCACTCATGGTGGTCACTGAAGCTCTGCAGAAGCCTGAGGAACTGGATCTTAAAAGAGATCTCCTGATGTAGAGGGGGAAAGAGCTGTAACCATCCGTAGATAAGAGTCTTAAATAATTCAGAGTAATAACGGGCTGCTTCTTACTGGACTGCAGTCACAGTTCTGGTTCTGCCGATGTAGGACGTGACCAGAAGGCTGCCTTCTCCAGATCAGCTTATCAAACAGGTTATTGAGTCCTGGAATTAACTTGAACTCTGCCAACATCCTGTGAACCTGCCGCAAGAGTAAAAACTTATGAAAAAAAAGCTTCAAAACATCATTCCAAAGACTGTACAACGCCATTGACAGTGCAATGTCATAATACGAAATTGATACAATGGTATTAATTACTTTTTAAAAATATATCTAAATAGAAAAATGTTACTTTAAATTCAATCAAACCTCAAACTCTAAATAAACACACTAGTCAGCCAACATTATTAAGTGATTATTACCAGGACATCATCCTGACTCATTCCATGTCACATATATTATAATTCAACCCTATCACATTACCTGATTTCTCTGTCGGCCCATAAGCAGCACACACAGCACATAGAGAACCTCCACTTTGTACATGATCTCGTGTACGATCTTCATAGACTGGGGCAGCCTGTGTCTTAGCGGACTAGAGGACAGGGAGCTCTCATCAGATGACTCTGAAAAAGAGCCAATCAAGACTTGGTGAGACCAAATAACGCAACTAATAAGAAATAGCAGAGAAAGGAGGGTCTCACCTGTACTGCTCTGCTCTGCTTCCTCAATTGCTAACTGCATGAGAGCATCCAGAACTAACGCATTGTCAAGCCAGCTGTGCCAGTCCTCCAGCTCCAGTCGGGCTGAGGCATCCACCGCTTCTGTAACTTTCCGTGTGGCTAGCCTACACAGTCGCTCAATAAAGCCTGGGATATTCACCAGAGTCACTGCAGAAAGATCACAGTGCATTTATAACCCTGTCAACATTTCGTGTGGATTAACTGTAGTTGTGTTTTCTAACCCTGGTTGCTCTCTGCACGTGATGGGCATGTGCTGGTCTTTTGCTGGGTGATGCGGGCCAGGAGAGTGTGTTTGTCATCTACACCCACGTCTGGCTCTGATATGGTGACTGAGAGGATACGACAGAAGTTGGCCAGCTGCTGCTGGTTAAAGCTCTGGACCAGACCGGCCAAATTGGGAATTTCTTCAAGCTGGATGATTTCCTAAGATTAAAACGACCAAAAAGTGATTAACTGCATTGCTAAGGTTCAGCTAACAACCCCCCAAAAAGATATTTTAAAATGTGAAGTATTTCTGTAATGGCAAACTGACTTTTTAGCATCATTTCCCCGGTCTTCAATTCTAACATGCAGATTTAATGCTCAATTTCTTATCAATTTTAAAAACATTTGTGCTGTTTTTATTTTTTGTGGAAACTGATACATATTATTGTAGGGCTGCACAATTCATTTATTTTCTAATTGCAATTACACATATGTAATCGTTCAAAGTCTACTTATGTTATTCTGGGAGCTTAAGATGTGTTTTTTTTCTTTCTACAGGTTATCTTATGGGTGTTTCCATTGTTTTAATGCTAGTTTTATTCATAGTTTTGCTTTTTTTATTTAAAGAATAAACCAATCCAATGTATAATTAACATTTGAGGCTTAATACTATAGAAAATCAATACATTTTCCGTTCGTGTAAAAATATGGCAGTTGCTTCAAAAAATGCTATAAACATCATTCAGTGTAAATTGTGATAAATATAATTAATAATTGCAATTAACAAAATGTTACCGTTGTGATTTTTGTCATAATCGTGCAGCTCTGTTATAGTATAATGTGTGTCAGTTTACAGAATTTTTTAAAATATGAAATAATATTAAATATAAACATTTTTTCACAAAAAAATAATAATTATACACAATGCTAGTATTTAAAATAAAAATCTCTTGTAACACAAAAGGTCTTACTATCAATTCTATTTAATGCACCCTTTCTTAAAATAATGTAATAAGCATTATTTTTTCCAAACATAACTATCCTGAATCCAAACCTTTAAGTAACAGTGTATATGCTTTGGCTCATACCTTTCGAACGCTCAGAATGTCCTCAATGAGAGTGGCAGTTTGTAAGAAAACCTTTTTATTGGACATGAGAGTGAACAGGAACGTGACAAAATCCTCCCTCCCTGCAAGGCTTTTTGTAACGCGCTCTGTCTGTCAGACAAAAGCAGAGGCTGTTACTCATAAGGAAGCAATCTCAATAATTGAGAACTATTATTTCCGGACTCATACACATTGTTTTATACTTACACATATACAGCAGTTGTACAGAACGCTTAGACAATCCTTGATGAGATCATCACTCACTGAAAATAATGAAGCAAACCTTTAACGACTGGGACATCATTAATAAAAACAAGTATTATTTCTGTACTTAAATTATGGAAATACAAAAGCTTGGATTTATTGTTTAAATAAGCTTACATATGGGTAGGTCTCCCTGTACTGTGAGCGTTGGTCGCATCAGAATCTCTACAAATAACTGTGGATGAACGACAAAAGCGTAGAGAGTGACTAACAAATCTGTATTCTGCAATTATGATAATTATGGTACGAGTCAAACTGGTTGGTTTATAATTAACATGTTTCGATTCAAAGATCAGTTCAGTTTCTGCTGTTTTTTCACACTGTAAGAGTGGAATGAGAAGACAAAGCTACGAACATGTGACAGCGCTTGATGAGAAGCTCTTGCCACTTACATTCTTGTGAGTATCAATGTCATAATAAAATACCACGCATTAGAATATTTACAGACAGATAAAAACAGAGCATGATGATACATTTCACAATGGAATGATGGGAAACTCAGTATATCAACGTAATTATTATATGTAGTATAAACTCTGCTTTTCTAAATCTACAGCTAGCTACTGAGCTGTTAATATCATAAAATAACTGCATTAATGTGTTTTTAAAGTCGTTCAAGTATGCAGATCTATTGCTTAAGAAACGTCTTATTATTAATGTTGAAAATGTTGAGCTGTTCAAAACGTTTGTGGAACATCTGATACATTTTGTTCAGGAAACAGAAAGTTGAAACAGCATTTATTTGGTTAGATTTTGTTTACTGTGTGCGTGTTTACTGTCAATTTTAGACTATGTAACACTATTGACCACAACATTCTTTTAAATAGACTACAAAATGGTGTTGGCATTAGTGGACTTGCAATGGTGTGGTTCAAATCTTACTTATCTGACCATCATCAATTCGTAGCAGTGAACGATGAGCTGTCATATCAGTCACAAATACAGTATGGAGTACCACAAGGCTCAGTACAAGGACCGCTGCTTTTCACACTTCTTGCCTTCTTTACAATAGTATATGTTCTTACAGGCTCCCAGAGCGCTTAATTAAATATAATTAAAAAACTAAATTCAAGACGAAGAAATTATTAACATGAATGCCTTCAAACTGAATACAATTAAAATGCTTTTAATCAGGATTAGTAAGGAGTAATATTTTACTACAAAACAAACTCACATCAACTCCTCCAAACAAGTCAAACGTATATGTATTTGGAGAAATCGACTCCTGTGGCGTTTTGTGCTCCTCTGTGACAAATGACATAGCCTCCATAGACAGCAGCGATGACAGCTCCTGCACAATCACAAAACAACCCACTTGACATCTGATATCAAACTATAGCGTGAACATTCTGCGTGTATGGACAAGAAAGTCTTGAATACCATGGCCATGCTGTGAATCTTGGAGAGATCACTGTTAGGATGACTGCTCTCGTGAAGTCTCCTCAATAACACCGGTATCCCCTGCCACTGAGCTCTTTTATCCCTCTCTCCCAGCAGAGCCACAGGAAACTGCATTTGAGAGCAAAATCATAACACTTGTCAAGAACTGCAAGTAAGTGACAAACAGGTCAAACACTATATTTTTACTCTTCTTATTAGCATCGATTATTTTACCACTAAGTAGCTTATGCAAGTGATATTGTTTAAAAGCGGTATATTTTTGTTTGAGACCTGTTTTATATTAATTTCTCTTCAGGCCCTCGTATGTAAACAGTGTCTAAGAAACGCTTTGAGGACAGTTTAGCCCTTCGTGTTATTTAAGATCTCACCTGAGACACTCTGGTCAACCCAACGCCCGTGATTTGGCCTTGTCGGATTTTATTAAAAATGTTTTTACATGAGTTTCCTCTGCTTGTTTGGGTCCGTGAAAACCCAGAGCTCCTCGTCGCCATTGCTGTTCCTCTGACGTTGAGACGTTGCGAAGTTTACACGAGCCCAGATGTGTGACTGACGGAGTTAATACTGCCCCCTGCTGGACTGGCGTGGAAACCACAACCTGTAGAGCAGCCCTGAGGAATTACAGCAGAGATGACCCGCTGAAACGCTGTCCATTTATGTGCCTGCCTATTTATGACACATTATTGACAAAGCATATGTGATTTTATATTCAAACATGCAGAAAAGATATTTTAAAAAATGTTGCCTGTTGGAAAGGCACTAAGACATTAAATCATTCATACTGTATGGTCTTAAACCAAATCCCTTCCTTATGATTTTTACTCCTGATGCAAGTACTATATATATATATATATATATATATATATATATATATATA
>JAUMHR010000084.1:7287179-7298410 GCA_032361145.1 Enteromius fasciolatus
TCAAATCTGATTGGTTAATCAAAATGTTGTTCCAAAGACGCCACACTCAGCAAAATAAGGTTCTGTGGCACCCATTAAAAACATTGAGACATCAATGTAAAGCCCTTATTCCCACAGAAGCAATAACATTAAGAGGTCAGATTTTTGCTATTTCTTTATTCTAGCAGATAACAGTTCATATATGGTAACTGGATGCGATGTAAATGCCTGCTAAGTGAACAGACTTTTCTTAATAGAGACTTTACAAAAGCATAGATGCTTAATAGGTCAAAGTTCATTCCCACCATCGATAGATTGTGATGCTTAAGACTGGCCAGAACTGACATAGATCTACAGCTTATCCCTCTGACTTCAGCTGCCGACAGTCTGCTCTCTAAGCAGATGAGTAGTGAGGGTTAAGTGGCTTTAGCTCAGTGAAGAATGAGGCTGATGAGAGCAGACTAACCAATACTCAAGGCACATCCAGTTAGATGCACGGGGCAGATGGAACTGTGTATGTGTATCTAATCAGCTTACAACCACATATCCACCCGACCGCCTGTGAGGGAGCCCATGGGTCAGGCAGTGACATACATTGGCGGCTGCTGTGCTTTGTGATTTACAACGACACACCGCATGCCCTGCACTGAAAATAAAAAAAGGGAATGATTGTGCATTAAGACTGTCTTATTTTTCCTGCTTATGTTCAGCAGATTTGAATTTGTTTGTTCTGCTGTGATGATTTCTCATTTGGTCTCCTTTTCATTCTCTCGCATGATTTTAAATGACTCTTATTTTGTAATAAACTAAAATAAAAATAATGAAAAAACAAATTGTGAAGTAGAAGCAGCACACGTAAACTTCACTAATGGTGACAAATCAACAAACTTCAAAAGAAGTGCCAAAAATATCTAGCAAAGATGACAAAAACTACCGCATCAGCATAAATACAGCCAGTAAACAGCCTATAAAGCTAACTTTATAATTTATTCATGCTACATCGAATGCAAGGTACTTCCACATTGCAAATTCAGCAACATTGTTCGCAGTACATTTGGGAGACTATCATTTGCCTCACATGCTTTATAATTCACATTTCTCATTCTCAATTTAAAAAGCCTCTGGATAAAATGTAAGTGCGTTTTGCACAGCCTCAGTGGTGCAGTCTCAAGAAAAGCCACTACACACCAGTCTGAGAGAAAGCATGGAAGCACTCGAATCTGATTACTTGAGCATAATGCAGTCAGTTATGAAATTGTAACCAAACAAATTCTTCTCATTATCCAAAAGTGAAAATTAAAATACATCGCCGGAGGCTCACAGGTGCAGATGTGTTTACTGTACTTTGTGTGTTCCAGAGGAAGGCAGCTGGTGAAAGAGTAAACACTATCCCTCAGTGTCTCTCTCGCACTATCATCTTTCTACAGGAGCTCACCGCACTCACCAAAAAACACACTTCACCCCAAACCACCTCACTAGGGAGCATTATCATAAATCGTACCCATCCTTACACCAGTTTCATTTAAAATGGGAGGTTCTTCAATAAAAACATATCGGCCTGTAGAAGATGCTGTTAATCACATCTCTGGCCTCTTCTTCTAACATGGTCACATCCCCCTCTCTCCCTGGCTGTAATTCTCTACTTGTCCACTCAAGGTTGGTCATAATTCACAGGTGACGGGAGACTGTAACAGAGACTCAGACTCATCCTCAGCGGACAATATTTTATGAAGTATAATGTTTGGAGGCAGAGGTCGTTCTGTGTCGATTCTCTCTTCTGCAGAACCCAAAGCGAGAGTTTTTTGACGATACAATAAAAGTAGAAGCACTCAGATGATGATCACTGTAGCCATTGTAACATTTTAAAGCAAATAAATTGTTTCAACTCGTTTCTGCAGTAAGTTGAGCAAATCCTTTGTATAACAACATCAGTTTAGGTTTGGATTTTGCCGAAATATTATATCTGCTGCCTTTATATTCAACACTCTCGGTTTCAAGGGACAAAAAATTGTAATCATATTCAGAACGACATCTGTTCTGGTTCTTCATGTAAAGTGGCTTTGTAATATGTCGCACCCTGGATTAAAATGTTTTTTCCCAGTAATCTAGGTCAAGTTTTAAACTACTCAAATCACACAGAGAATAAAGAACTCACAACTGGTTTTCAAAAACATCATATCTTTATTGACATCTTCAAAGGACCGACTTTGCATTCGACTCTTTCCGAGTCAATGGTAAACTTCAGAGAACAAGCAGAACCACCATTTCACGCTCCTATTTCATTAACTACCGCACTGAACTGTTTGAGGGTTTGTACCTTTGTGTGTATTCTGTCTGAATGTGCTGGCAGAGCAATGTACTTTAATCAATAAATGTTTTGCGTTTAGCTCTTCATGCATTTATGGCTATATTTAGATTGCACAGTCAAGGGAAAAATAATATTTTGATTATTGTGCTTTTTTAAATAAAGCAAATCTTTCTTTCAAAAACTCTCAACCAACAGTGAACATTTGTGTGGCCTCATGACTTGTCTATGTGCACTTATTCCACCAGCTTCCATCAAAATAGCATTTTTTATACAACAAGTATACTACAAGTGCGAAAACTCCGCCGTAAACCGATTTAACAGCTTTGATTCCCCTGAGAGTATCGAGCCGAACACTCTTTCTCTCAGTTCTGTCAGCTCTCAAACCTTACCTTTCTTACAAGACTGTTTTAAACATAACCTGAAACACAAAAACAGGCAGAAGGAACAGTCACAACAAACAAAACCCACACAAATCATAAACATTAAGCTGAATGGAATGTACGTCCATATGTTTTGGAATGCATGTTTGAGAAGTGCACATCGTGCAACTGTGCCTTGCCACGTACAGTTATACAGCTACGTGTGCATGCTGACGAAAGGCTCTCACATGCTTATGTTTTGTACTTATAAACGTATTTTCAACATAACAGTCTGCCAGCCAGGTTTACAGAGGAGCAGCACCCCTGTGGAAGCACTGAATTCTTCACAGTATCATAGTCTTGCCTTCAAAAAAACCCAAAAAGTCTACACTGAACATCTGACGCACTTGTGAATTTGACACCTATGGAGTAAATGTGTGTGCACAGTGAGCAAGGGGTTCAAATGTGTCTCAGTTTCTACATGCGTGCAATTTAGGACTTTGCAGGTCGTGTCTCTGTTCTAGGTGTGCCTTTATTAAACACGTCCCTGAGGTCTTACTACCACCGACACCAAATGATGACCTCATAAACACAAGCATCCAAAAATAGGTTCATTCATTCTCCAAAGATTTCTAAAACTAGAAAAGTACCTGCTTCATCTCCAATACTATGATGAACACAACGGTTCCTATAAGAATTAGCTTAGGCCACTGGTCCGACAGCACTGCTGTTATACAGACTTTGTACCTGAACAGCACCAACACAACAGATCGACTGCTGCTTTCATCACTCTCATCATCATCATCATCCACTCTTTAGTGCCTTTAGCATTAATCTTATTGCTTAAAATCAAAATGTATCAAAGTCACAGTGCTGTGTCTGTAGTATTCCGCATCTAGAGGTACGTCATACTTGCAGATAATCAGATACTCGAAAAACAACAGGATGTCCATTAAAATTCGATGTAGCAAACATCATGAACATTATCTGTATAGTAAGGCAAATACAAACGAAACAAATATTTGTCAGAGCCTTTAAACATCTTCGAACAAGAACATAATAAATATTAGGTGTGTGATAGACATCAATAGAATACTACAGCAAGTCTCTGTCTTATTTATATTGTCACTGTCTGAGTAGACAACCAGCGAGAAGCTTCTAGACATTGGAGATGTTTTGCGAGGCATCCCGTGCTTGTCGGATACCGTAGAGCCACTTAATGACGCGTGCGTTCCTCTCGATGACCGAGATGCCGTAAGGAACACGCTCACTGGGCTTTATAGGCCTGTCATCATCTTCGTCATCATCCTCCTCTCCTCGCCGTCCATCCCCGCCGTCCCCGCACTCTGAGCTAGGAGTACTGACGCTCCGTAGTTTGGAAACCGAAACTATGTCCGAATTTGCCCGAGCGAATCGCTCCACGCCACCCATTCCTTCAACCTCATCTGGGTCCAGTCCACAGTAATTAAAGAAGCGCTCCAGGTCAGCTGTGGCCCGAGAGTAGCGGTCGCTCAAGTCCGACTTGGAACGGTGGAGGGAGGGATGCTTCCGAGTTGAACCGGGACGTGACCCCCGAGAGCTTGCT
This sequence comes from Enteromius fasciolatus, assembly GCA_032361145.1. Lineage (NCBI taxonomy): Eukaryota > Metazoa > Chordata > Actinopteri > Cypriniformes > Cyprinidae > Enteromius > Enteromius fasciolatus. Next base: position 7,291,411 of record JAUMHR010000084.1, read on the forward strand.
GAGGAAATACGGGTGAAAGCAGGGGAAGCCGGGGGTAGGATGCCAGCACGTAGAAGCAGCGGGCTGGAGGGGATGCAGGGGGATGCAGGGAGAGTTCCTGAAGGTTGCTGCTGTGTGGGAGGTGCCTGTGGCTGGGCTATCTGTGGTTGAGCTACTTGAGCTTGTCTAGGTTTGGGTTGAAGAGGCAATCTCTGAGGTTTCCTGATCTCTGCGTGCGGGCGCACATCCACCCGTCGTACAGTTACGGAGTTGGGGGTCCCGTAACTACCTTGTGGTACCAGCCGGGGAGCCCTGGCTGGGACCGGAGGCGGCCTTCGGCTGGGCTCAGCAGGTGAGGACTGATTGTTGAGAGGAGAGGAGGTGCGAGAGGAGTTGGGCGTTGAGCCAAGGTGTGCTTTAAAGTTAATGCAGTGCTGAGGTTCTGCAGATTGTCCACTACCAACACTTTGACTTCCGGAAGAGGGCGAGGAGGCTGAGGGAGAAGGAGAGGACAGGGTAGGCAAGGATGCAAGTGGTCCGTCACAGACGTTGATTAGATTATTAAGTACTTCAAGGTTGAGTTGTGGTCCTCTGCTAATACCATGGTCCGGACCTCCGTTCTCCGTCTCAAGTATGCGCCGGGTAACCTTCCTCGCTGGCGGAGTGTTTATTCTGCACTGCATCATCATGCTTGGTGATAACAGTGGTTTGCGAATGATTGGGGGCTTCACAGGTTCTTGTTTATTGAGTGCTACTTGCTGGCTCTTTACGTACTTGGCCTTGTCAGCTTCCAGGCGCTCAACTGCACTCAGCTTCCGCGTTCCTGGCTCGGGTGCTCTGCGGAAGTATTCCGGGCCTTTGTTGAGGATTCGGAAAGGCATGGCAGAGGTGAATGGACCCCCAGTAAGACGGCCATCTGTGGGACGAAGGGTCTCCACCGGCATGATTGTAAGCAGTGGGATTAATTTTAGAGGTGAAATGAAGGCTAAGGGTCAATGTTTCTGTTGCTTTCAAGAATGTCTTGCAGGCCCAAGAAAGACTTTTGTTGTCACAGGTCTCTTTATTCCTTTTCCTTTGTATATTTTTCCCCACCTTCAAGGGCCCCTTTAACTTTCTTACCAGTCTGAACACTCCTGCTGCTGTTACTTCACTCTTTTTTGTGCTTGCCTCTATTATCTGTTCTCTCCTGAGTCCGGCTCATTAAATAGAGGCCCGTGGGATGGGGTCATAAAGGGTCGCATTCCACATCGGTCCGGCTGAGTGACCCACCAGGACGGGGCAGATCCTAAAATGAGCTCCTTGCAGCTGAAATGTTAGCAGAACAGTTCTGGTGAAGCACGGTGACTCCTCTCAAACTCCAGATGTTCCAGACTTGTAAAATGCTCCTTAAAAACCTGATCCTCTTTTTCTTGTAATCCCGGACTCCTTTTCCTGGAGGAAGGAGAGAGAGAGAAAGATGCTGTCAGACATGGGTAGGCAAAGAGAGGACCTCCTCTCGCTCCCTCTGCTCCACACATATAACTAGAGTACTCTAGGGCAAATGGGGGCAGACGTTTGGTTTTAATGCACTGTCTGGCCCCTCCTACTACACTCTTAAAGCCTCCAGATGCTGCATGTGGGAGCAGCCAATCAGGGAGGAGAATAGAGTTCCAAGCACAAGAGGAGGAGAAAGGAGTAAGCCAGCAGCCGATCTCTGATTGGTTTAAGCTCGGAACACTGACCAATTGTACCCTTCCCCCACTCACAACAAACACTCCTACTGAATTTTCATTCAAATGCGATTCTTTGAAAAGAAACAAAAAAAGAAAAAAGACAGAGCTAAAGAACAGCTGCAATCTTTTATATTCGGTTGCATCAAATAGTGGCGTTTTATGAAAATATTTAAATGTCCTCCTCCACTCAGTGTTCTTAAGTGCACAAAGGCGCTTTTGTGTAGTATCTTTACAAAGTACATTATAGGCAGATTATCATCTTTAATATTCTGGTCTCAGACTAGGCTCAAAATCTGTCTGAAACACTCGTGAGCATAAATACAGCGCGTCTCAGAAGAGCTAGTTTTATAGTAAAACCCTCTCACTTTAAGAATTTAAACAGAGCGCTGTTCTCAAATCTGTGCTGGCTCAAAATTAGACATTTTCCCCTCACTCTCTTTCTGTTCATCACAACTTCTGATGCTTTCATATTCCTCTTGATCCTTATTGTCGAGGGACATGGGACTTTTCCCTTCCCTATTCTCCTTTTTGTTACTGCATTAAAGGTTTGGATTACATCAAGAGCGCTGATAGGCTTGTTCCTTGCTGTTCATCTTCACCATCATCATCATTATACTCAAATACACATTTTTAATTAATCTTTTTATAGCATGACTTCTAGTCTGGGCCCTCATCCCCGTTACGCTCCCCCCTCCCCTTTGCACTAAGAAGATAGAAAAGACTTAACACAATAGAAAGAATCCTCCAACCAAGAAACAGTTCATTTGAAATCATAAATATAGTCTTAAACTCTAATTGCAGAACAGCGAATTGCCTTTAGAGAAACCTACTAATAATCTTTCTGCCATCTGCCAGAAAGAGTAAAATATAAGCAGCCTAAATTGCTTAAATGAAATCAAATTTGACTTTCCTAATGCATATTCCTTGTATTAATGCGAACACTTTATCAGTGCATGTTTATCCAGACACTAAAATAGTTTGGTTTTATAGCAATTCTTGCTTTTCCTTTAAAGTTTCAGGCTTGAATGTTTCATTTTAACTTCACTGTTACGCTGATTACCATTTAAAATGTAAAAAAGTTTAGGGTTATTTGCTGTTTACTGTTGCTAATACTTCTATTCTTATTTATGAATCACTCAGATATGTGACTCTTCACTTACATGACTATGAGATTGAAACAGCAGAGAGACAGACAAGTTAAAAGTAGGTTACCACTAGAGAAATTAGAAATGTGTTGTAATGTTTCCATTATTGTGAAAATAGATTTAATTAAACATGTTTGGCATGTTTCTATCCATTAATGTGTCTTATAAGAGGCTTATGGACAGAGTAATGCAATAAATGCTTATCCAGGTCAGATTCTTTGATGGATTTAGATGATGCACCTACAGCTGTCTCTCAATGGCCAGGCTTTTAATAGAAGGTGCAGTTGCTCGGGACCCTGCTATGCTGTAAGGGGTGAGGCAGCTCTAGTGTCAAAAAGCCAAAACGGATCATCATTCTTTCCCCTCCACATCTCTGTATTCCCCTGGCCTTTACCAAACACCAATATAGAAGAAACCTCTTCCACAGGAACCATAGACCACAAGGATGAAGGCTTGTACATATATGGATAACAATGAAAGCTATAGCAGAAATTCTAGGCTTGTTAAGTCATCAGAGCACTTTCTCAAAACTATTTAACTACCTCATGCATCAGTGAGATAAGCAGCACACAGGCTATGCAACATCCAAATGTGGTTCCAACTTGAACAATTATACTAAAGACGTGATTTTGGGACCATTATTACAGGGATTAATAATTAATTACTGATCCTCATGTTGTTAGAAACCACTTAAATTCATCTTCAGAACACAAATTAAGATATTTCTGATGAAATCCGAGAGCTTTAACAGCATAAACAGCAAAACAACTATCATGTTCAAGACCCAACAAGGTTGTAAAGACATAATTTAAATAGTCCATGTGACACTGGTTCAACCTTAATTTTATGAAGCCACGAGAACACATTTTGCGCGCATAAAGTGACTATTTTGAGGTCCTCAGAAAGCTCTCAGATTTCATCAAAAATATCTTAATTTGTGCTATGCAATGAAATATCCAAACTAACGAATGTGCAAAATAGGTTTCTAATATTGCCAGATGATATGCATAACAAAATATTGTACATTTCCAGTCCACACAAAACTTAATCTGAGCTTAAGCGAAGAGAAAATAAAAATAAAGTTCCCCCATGCAGACTGTAATAAGCAGGGTGTAGTTCTCAATTTTGGGTTGCAACCCACCAGCTGGGAACCACTGTTTAGAGCAATGATATACTCAGTCCAACAGAAGTTAAAATCGTACTCATCTTACAGCACACAGTGATCTCAAAACCATTAAAGTGTTTAGGTCTCATGTAAAGTAAGATCCCCAAACAGAAGCGAACACACGGTGGAATGTGAGGGTGGCACGAACGGCCCACAGCTATGGGCACAAGCGTGGTGTGAACTGATTGAGATAACAGAAGCATTTCAGCACTGAGCCAACTGGACCCAGAACACCGAAGACATGGGGAGAGCCAGGAATACACACACTTAGAGACCCACACACCCCCACATCAGACTTCCACAACCACAGAAACACACAGGCATCTCCAAAGCAAACCTTGCTGGGCACAAAATAAAGATCTGCTCCTAATTCCTAAGAGCTGATGTAATTTTCCCCACAGCGTTTAGTGGTGGACTGGACTGTTGAGCCACAAAAACGTGAACGGAAAATGTTTGCTAACGGCTTGAGCATGGCATCTAACAGTGATGTTTTTGTGGGTGTTTTTAAACCTGAATGGATGTGTAATGTTCGTTTTTAATAGCATGTAATGATTTGAGGTACACTAGATGAAGGAAAATGTGATGCAAATAAGCTCACGGTGAAATCCATGGACAAAAGCACTGGGAGACGGCGGGTCGAGCACGGCGGTCTACAGCTGCAGGGAGAAAGTAAAAAAATGACCTCACTAATTTTGGCTGAAAGAAACTCTGCATTGTAATTAGAGGGGAACTCAGCATGAGAGGACGAGTTGTGCTGTTTTAAAGATATCTTTCAATTACTGCTGCGACAACAGACCCAGCATGAGAGATACACGTGAGTAGGGAAAATAAAAAAAGAGCAAGGAAGGGGGTGGAAAAAAAAAAGAAAGCTAGAGAAAGTGAAGGAGAGAGAGAGAAGTGGGTCAGATATCTGAAAAACAGAGATAAAGAGTTAGAGACAGAAAGTTGGTAAGCAGCAATTTGAAACAGTAGAAGACTTTACCTTTCTAAAAGAAAATGAAAACACATCACCGCCATATCAAGCTCTTGCTAAAATGTCTGAGATGTGTTCATCAGGATTGCTAAGGGCTTGCTGACTCAAAATCAAAAAGCCCAGATTTTATGGTCCTCAGGCATGCTTGGATTCTCCTTTTAATGTCTGTTTATCAATTCAGCATGACACATCACACCTTTCCTCAACAAACTTCACAATTTGAGGCATCATTTCATGTTCATACCATGCATTACTTTTAAGAGACCGGATATCAGTAATAAAAACTCAAAATAAGTCATAATTTGGATGACAATTCTGCACTTTGGAAAAGAGAAGAATAGTAACGGTGAAGCTTGCCCTAGTTGTCGGGCTTGGAGAGCTGATGAGAAGCTCCTGGATGTCAAACTGTCTGTGTAGAGGCATGTTCGACTTTGTGACAGGAGACTGACAGTTCTAAAATAGATCAAAACCTACATTTCCTGCTCCTAGCAGCCTGGAAGGATTCACTCTGAGTCACCTGTGCACCTACGCTCCTGTTCTCCGGTCTACATACTTTCCATCCTTTAGCGTGTCAATACTGCAGGAAGCTTGTGTGAATGCCTTCAGGTATTTGGCAAGGACTTGAGCGTAGAAGATCTGACGTCACTATATGAGTAACGAGGGAATTCAAGAATCTCTCCCGACTGGAAACATGAGGCATCCTGCTGATTAAGCGGATGTTATGTAAGGAAAAAGGAGAAGGTATGTGTAAATCGAACTCAGTGGGAGACCACCACCACCTGTGCAGAAAAAACAAACACGGTGAGGTACATTTTACCTTTGCAGGGTTATTTTTATCTGCACGGCCCCAAAAGAGGTAGATCAGTACTATTTAGCAACAAGTAGCGATATATTCCCAGTGTTTTGTGTGACGGTTATCAATTGATTTATTGATAACGGCTTGTTTCGGATTGAATCGGAGTGACTGTGCCCTACAGATGAACCTCACTTAAAGATTTGACCTCTTGCGCTACACTGTGTAGGTGTTATGTGTAAGTACAAACTAACTAGCACCATTCCCAAGGGTTGTCTCTAACGGCTTTTACTGCATTGACAGAGTCACACCTCTCACCTCAGTGAGCACGATAAAGATGCCCCAAAGGACTCAAGCCTTTAGCCTGATAACCTTTCACACCGACTCCATCCGTAACTACCACAAAGCTCCATCGGTGAGGGACAGCTGGTTATAAAGGGTTTTAAACAGCCTTCTCTTCTCAATGTGTGGCAACGCACACCACAGCTGTTTTCCCTCCGTCCACAGCAGGCCAGGATGACCTCTCAACACAACATCATTAGACAGAGCTGGTATTGTACTAAACGGCCCACGGTAAGAACAGGATATAGCTAACATTAACTGTCTGAATGAGCCCTGAGGATATTATCATCATCATTCATCTACCATTTATAATGGCAGCTAATATATGGATCCCTAAAGATGTAAATACATTAGCCCTCATTGGCATTCCTCACACTCAAAGTTTACCCAAATAAATTAGGGCATAACATAGATTTCCAGTGATTTTAATAAAACCAAATTGTAAATATATTAAATTAAAATTTTTTTAATAAATGTATAATTACTACAGAGTAACTCAAACCATAAATAGCCTTATTTTAAATTTATAATAAATAAATAAATATAAATAACATAAAGGGCTGTACCAAATTTTTATTTTGGTAATAAGTTATTTTTTAATCTGTGAAGTATTTCTTTGTTTTGTAAGATAAAAAAAAAAAATTCTGTGTTTTTAAGAAAACATGTTATACTGTCATCACCCAAAGTTTGTGTATTTTATACGCGTATTTTTTTACAAATAAGCCTTATTAAAAATAAACGACATTTTGTCAGCAGTTTTGAAGCTGAAAGTTGAAAACAACTATTTAAAATTATATTAAAGGATATTAAAGAAAAAAAGCACATTATTTCATGATCAATTAATTGTTGCTGTCTTAATATGTTATATGTATATATATATATATATATATA
>JAUMHR010000084.1:7304335-7316250 GCA_032361145.1 Enteromius fasciolatus
ACATACTAGTACACACCATAATAGTTTTCATTAAAACCAATACAATTATTATTTTACCCATTAAATGCATTACATTTTTTATTGTGTTTTGGGCAGGGTTCTAGCACACACCTTCAAAAACATTAAAGTCTTAATTATTCGACATCTTTAGTTGCTAGCGTACAAACACATGTAACTGGCAATTTTATATGTCAAAGACAGATGGCGATATTGATGCCATCTAGCGTGAAAATACGTTTATATTCTGAAGACCAAAAGTTTGCGTGATATGTACTTTGTTAGCAAAAAGTTGTGTAGGACAGGATTTATTTTTTACCTCGGTCAAACAATGATTACAATGTAACAGAAAATGAGCATCAACTGTTAAATGAAAAGTAAAACTTGGTAAGTGTCAGTTGCACAAACACAGAGAAAACTTTCCATGAATATAGAGCTGTTCAGTTTGCAGTCATAAAACCATGAAGATTGTTAGCATTTTCCAGCTTTGAATTTCCCTCAGGAATTTGGGGGGTTTTAGGAGAGCAGCTTTAATTCACGAGTGAAATAAGGTCTGTTGCTATCATTGATTAGTGACTTTAACGTTTTACCGTAACAAACAAGTGTGAACTCTGCAATTATTAATAAAGTAAGCAGCATCTATCAGCATATGCTAGCTTGACAAATCACACAACCAGTGTAGTCGCTTCCTAGTGACTTAACACTAACAGCAGCACCAGAATAACAGTTTAAGTCACATTTGATTTTATGGTTATGTGTTTGAACAAAATGTCTTCAAGTAGTTCACCACAGACCTTATTTTCCTCTGAAGTAGCTATTCTAAAACCCATTGTGAATTCCAGAGGACACTGGGTTACTTCCAGTCTGGTTTATAAATCGACATCAACGGTTCAGAAGTACGATTTGTGATGCTGTCCTTTATTCCCGTATTCACATCACCAACAAAAGCCCGTCTTGTAAGCCTACGTAAAGGTCGAGCTTGCGAAATGCTCTTTATCACGTTCGGTCAGACTGCTGCCCCCTGTATAAACTAAGATGGTTTTTTGGCACCGTGTGAGGCTTGCTGCTGCCATCTTGAGGTTCCTGAAGGTCTGTACATGAGCTCTGCTCTTGCTGTTGTTTCCCAAAGACCTTTATGTCCTGTTCCTTTTAATAGACAACCAGTGAGAGTATGTTTTGATCGGTTAGTCCACTTGTTTACAGCTGGTGTGACAGCTTTAGTTTGAGTTGCATGCAAAGAAATCTGTCTAAAACCTGTCCTGCATTTTTCGTTGTTAGTTTGAGGAAAAAGTGACAGTGATAACCAATGGTGTTGTCATCGACGCTCACATGTAGCCCCGTTTCAGCACGATTGATGCTGATGAAGTTTTATTTAGTTCAAATTATCATATTTAAAATTGCATTTTTATCATGTTTACTGACTTCAAATGATAATGATTTGATCGTTTTAATCTTGCACTGCAACAAAATGCTTTTCAAGCTTCGATTTTTGTCTTGTTTTCAGTCACAGTATCTAGAAATTCTTTAATAAAGAAAGTATAAAGTATTTTGCTTGTACTCAGCAGCATGTGAAAGGTGGTGTTGATAGAGATTTCTTAGAGGCTTGTTTTTAACATTCCTTCAAGGCACTGAGATATCATTAAGATGCGTGGCAACATATATGTTGTTCATAAAGAAGATAAACAGGACACCTTGTTGAGGAATACTCTCTTGTCTATAACATTTACACTTACAGTAAAGCAGAGAGATCTGAGAGTTCAAAGAAATTACAATTAAAGACAATTTAACCATGATTGTCTGATCTCTCTTTAGATATATCTGACACTGAGTAGCTGGAATGTTTTACAGCAGGTTTGTCCTTATTTGACCCTTAACACGGAGTATTCCTCAATATTTCTCCATCTTGCAGTTGTGATTTAGCGGTGAAACATATTCCCACATGCACTCACTGTCAGACTTCAGTTCAAGTTGCATTGGGCTAAACCCAGATCAGGACTGGACATGAGCCACATAAACTCCCCGCCTCTCTCCCCCTCCCCTGGTTTTCTTTAGGATTGCTTCCATTTCCTCTGTTCTCTGAAAGTCTGCTTCCAAGAACTGTAATCATAAAAACAATTCTTTATGGGTTCAAAACCCAATATGGAAAAGAAGGGGGAAAACTGTCAAACAGATAAACAACAAAACCAGCACTGAGCCTCTGATATGTGAAGAGTTAAAAGTCAGCACAGACGTCCCAGTGAAGAGTGAAGTCACGTGGTTATCTCAGATGTTTACTTGCACAGTCTCTCACAGTTTAAAATCCCTACTAAAGCCAATACCTCCCTCTCTCTCGCTCTCTCGCCCTCTTTCCTTTCTCCACCCACCCCTGTGTTTTCATGGTCAGTTTGTGCCAACAGCCCGAGTAAGGACATATGCATAAAACAAAGCTGTTTTTTCTTTTCTGTTTTCCAGTTTTTTCTTATTTGTGATTTTTTCATCCTTATCGTCTTGTCTATCAGGAAAGCTGTGAGTACGATGAGAGAACTTTCTAGAAGTAGCAGGGGGAGAAGGATAGCAAGCAAGGACTGAAAAACAGGAGAAAATGCCTCTGTGCAGTTAAAAGCACATAAGTAGATCCAAAAATCAAATGTTTAAAAATTCTGCAGCAAAAGAGATCCGTCATATTTTTTATGCTAGAGAGAAATGGATGAATTGGTCAGCATTCAGCAGTCGCAAAACTGCGTGTAATGCATTTACATAATGACTTCTTTGCTTTTACTTACTGTTGTATGTGACCCCCCCCCCCCCCCGCCAGTACAATAGCACTGTATAGAGCTCGCCATATAGAATGGATGACTTTTATAAAAAAATATTTGCTGATTTGTTGGAGAGTGTACGGTATAATTGAACTCTTTATTTGGGCTTTTGCCAGTTTCATCCATTTTAATTACAGTATTTCTGGCTCTTGCTGAACATGGAGGGTGCAGAAAGTGCTTTACACAGTAAAGTAAAGAATATTGTATGACAGCAAAAGTCTGTTTTGTACCGTAGACACAAACTGTGAATGGTGAAAAAGTTGATTATATACCTTTATGTATACATGCATAGTAAAATTGCAGTAAAAGTCCTTATGTCAAGGTTTTTCCCTTTTTACTAAGTAATCATTTAGTAAACTGGAAGTGAATGAACAATACACAAGCATAAGGAGGTGCTTACATTAATGAGGATAGCGGTCAAAGTGACTTTAAGAGCATAGCAGTTTCCGAAGTGTAGATCATACAAAAGCTAAAAATTGAGTTCATTTAATATTTGGATATTTTTTCACTAGTGGGTGCACTATAGTTAATAGCAAAAAGTAAACTTTGACACATTATACCCCTACATTCTTCATACAGTGGAATAGCAAAAGTCAAACAATATTCTGACACTTTCACCTAGCCATGTTTTGCTTAATTTCTAATGAAAACTTTCCAAACCACAGACTGAACAGAATTAAAAATTGCTTGGTAATTGGTTGACCTAAATTGGTATTATCTAATTGTGTTAACAGCTGTTCATCCTGATTCGTTACATACCTTTCTATTAGTGTTATCTGACATGATCAAAGCTAACTTATTCTGACGCAGTTTAACGCTGACTTCTTGTCAAATTTAATAACCATTTTCAAATTTAGCAAATAGATAATGTGAGGTTTTTTTTTAGTTTGACTGTATTTCACCGTAGTCTGCCATGTATTGTATTCTTTCTGAGAGGTTGTGAGTGTGTTTTTATTTTCTCTTGTGGATCAGATGCTGCGCTTGACAGCCGGACGTGTAGCGGGGCTTTTGTCCAGACGGGGAGTAGCTGCTTTCAGTTCCAGCGCTGTCAAGATGGACAGTCATGGCCATGGTAATGTTAAATGTTATTTTAGAGAACAACATTAGTACTATGTTTAAAAAAACTATATATATATATATATATATTTATTTTTTATTTTATTTTTAAGTTATCCCTTGTGTTCCTGCATTTTCTATTCCATGTTTGTATTTTCGCTTTTTTTTTATTTAATTTAATTTAATTTAATTTAATTTTAATTTTTTTAAGTTATCCCTTGTGTTCTTGCATTTTCTATTGTTTGTATTTTCTCTCATTAGTCAATAGATCATTTGCTCTTGTTCACACAGGTGGGGTGACCGAACAGACGGACATGTCTGTACCCCTGTACTGTGACCGTCTGGACACTCCTCTGCCTGACAGACCATATAAAGACACCCTCAGTGCAGAAGACAAGAGCCTGAAGCAGAAGGAGAAAGGCCCCTGGAACAGCCTTTCCAAAGAGGAGAAACTTGCTTGTTAGTACTGCTAATGCTCGTGTGTCTGTGTTTATATTCAACACAATAGAGAGTTCAAATAGGTTTTATAAGCAACATAATCCAATTAAAGAGTTTTGTGGCTTTGATATTAAAGTGTTAGTGCTGACCCCATTATGCCCTTTCTAACGCCTCTCCTTAAAGAGTCTCCTACAAAACGCGGAAGTGGGATTCGATTTACCTTTTTTTAGATTTATTTTATTTCTTTAGATCTGAACCTTTATCTGCTGTGATTCTTTACGGCAGTGTACAGGATTATGTTTAGAGAGACGTACGCTGAGATGAAGAAGCCAACTGGTGAGTGGAAGACCGTGTTGGGCGGCATCTTTTTCTTCATTGGGTTTACTGGCCTGGTTGTTCTCTGGCAAAGGTACTTTGGTAAGGGATCGTCTTACATTTCTTTTGGTTTTGAATTCAGTGATTTGTTTCTGAATTACTATAGGTGACTCTTCTGTGCTCTCTCAGTGTATCCCCCTCCTCCTCATACCTTTGATGACGAATGGCAGGCTATGCAGGTGAAGCGGATGCTGGACATGCGGGTGAACCCTGTGGAGGGGTTTTCAGCCAAATGGGACTATGAGAAGGGCCAGTGGAAATAGATGAAAGGAACTGTGAGCAACACGTCAAAGCCTTGCTACCTATCGGCCATTCTCCTTTGGCAGTCTTTATGCATTACTATGCGGTTCTTTATGTGAACATTTGATTAATATCCAGTGGGCAACTAATGTTAAAATTTGAAGAAGTGTCCAAAACACTGAAGTGTTCCTCTTCACTGGTGGAAGTAAAATGTGAATAAAGTTTGGTCTTGTGTAACACATAATAATCACAAGAGAGGTGTTGTGAATTCAAATGGGTTTTTATTTAATTTAAATGATATCAGACATTAAAAAAGATCTAAGACATAAAACAATTATTCAGGGATGAAGCTGTTTAAATAAACCCAAAACCTTAAAAAAATAGTTTTCTTTTTTGTCCTCTTGTCAGGTTAAATTGGCTAAATATGAACACAATAAACAAATACACGTCAAAAGAAATTATAATGGAGTTTAAGGCCATAGGAAGGAACAATATGCGTTTACACCAAATATCATAAATAATATTTTCAAATCATCAAATGCCTTAAATATCTTCACTAAGCTATGATGAGCTAGTCTAATTGTCTGTTAAGTTAGCTAGTTTACATAGTGTCGTGCCAATGCTGGTACATTTCACTCTTAAGCATACTGTCAGACTCTAACCACACGGCATCTCTCTCAAACACACACACACACACACACACACACTCACTCTGCAACATGACAAACAGACACGGACTAAGCATGCAAGCAGCAAATTTTATAACACGGAATGTATTTTGTGAAATCAGTGTCTACAGAGCAGCAAAAAGTGTAAATGTCGGCAATTTTATTTTGAATTTTATTCTTTTATTCTCGCCAACTATATTATTGAACACTTCAGTCTGAACTTCGAAGTTAAAAAGGAGGGCTATTAGATTAAATGTCAAAATTAAAGTCAACATTAAATTAAATTTGCAACCCATTTTACTTATGCCTATCCTGTTGAAAAAACATATGCTGGTTAGGTACGTTTTGAAGCTGGGATGCTTTGCTTAAATCAGCTTAAACCAGCATCCAAGATTCATGACATACCCCTCCAGCATATGCAGCTCTTTCAGCCTCTGAATGATCGTGAAAGAGTAACGCGTTACCTTCCGAATGAATGGATTTTCATATTACTATTAATACGGTATTTTCATCGCCGTGTGTATAAAACGCAGTAGGTAAATGGGTGCATTTCGATTCAGTGTTGACTTTAAGACAAAACACTCGAGCTCTGGGAATTTCATTTAATAGTTCTTCCAGGAGTAGGTTAGAAATCTTTATTCCAGACCTGCGTAACGATCCGCGGAACGCTATAGACGCCTCTTTTCTGGGTTAGGTCTCAAAGGACGCTACGCTTATGATTGGTATGTTTTGACTGACACACCAAAGGATCTCGGCTTCCCCACGAGATCTCCAACACACCTGTACCGCCATAGCTTTCATCGGGTCCGTTTGAATTAACCCGCTCGTCAATCATTACAACTCGGAAAAGACAAGGAATATTCAACTTGACGTCCTATTTGAATTAATGATGGTTTGAAGCCTAAAGATCACTTCTCCACAGCTCCGAGCGCTTTGACACGAGCCAAGCATAAAGCAGCAGGTGCGCGGGAACTGACGCTCGCGCTTAACCGTTCTGACAGCAAAGCATTTTAAATGAAATTTGGCGGCAATCGGCTGCGAGCAGACGGATTTCAAAAACCAAGAAAAAAAATACTAAAGGTTAAATTTAAGTGTTACAAAAAATAAGTTCAGTCAAAAACGTAAGATTTTGGTTTGTTTTCCCGCGGCATCACCATGATTAAATGAAGTTGTGTCTGTCAGCCAGGATTCAACACATTGGGGACCATTACACGGTAAGGGTCAACTCAACAAATCCAACAATTTGTGTTGAAGTAACATTTACACTTGGAAACGTAAATGCTAAAGGGTTAAAACTGAGATTAGCATTTTAGCTTGGCTCTGTAAAGTTAAGTGTCTTCAACTTCTGCATACCAACAAAACAACTGTAAATGACATTTCATAAGTGAAACAAAAACTCAAAGACTATTAGCTTGTCACAACTGCTAGACCTGTATTCTAGTTACATCCTCATTCCCAAGACCATACCATCTTGTGGCAATATGGTTTAATCTAATGTCTTTATCTGCGTATGTATCCACACATACATCAGGAGTGACCTCCTTACTCCTTGTGTATGTGTCTCCTCTATCTCTAGTTACATCAATCTCAAAGGTATCAAGAGATTCATCTGAAGCTGAAGTTGGGTTTAATAAATCAAACATCAAGCTGCAATGAACATACAGAACTTTCTTTCACAACAAAACAAATGTCTTATAACTGTTGGTCCTTTAATTTAAATGTTTCATAGGATTTCACACCTGTCCGTGAAGGTTATCAAACATTTAGTCCTCATCAAATATACATGGGAAAAAAAAAAGAACAGAACAATATTTAGGGGAAAACACACACACAAACACACCGACATGTTCTTCACACTGTCCTCTAATGATAGAGAGATAACAGAGGAAACAGGCCCTCAAATGTAGTGCTTGGGGCCCTCTCTGTTCTCCAGCTGAGATCTGGCACTCCAGACAGTGACAACTTTCCTTAGAAATGTCAGTGCTGATTTAATGACTGAATGCTGCCGATTCAGTTTGGATTCAACTGCTTCTCTCTCATTGGGTCATTAACTCAAAAACAAGCTTAAATTAGATTCAAAGATAAAATGTTTGTATCCTTGTCAGTTTTGCCAATCTCTTTGAAAACGAGACAATAATGAGGATACTTAAAAAGATTGATAATAAAGCTGAAAATAATTATTTAAAACAAAAATTACAGACACAAAGAATGAAGATTTGGTCAGACATTCTTATTTTTTAGTCATTTTTCTCATTTTGTTAAACAGGGTTTAAGGAGAGGTGGGTTAGCTTGATCCTAGTCAGCTAAAAAGCAATGCAGTCTGGATCATGTGACGTTACATCACAGATGCGCTCCACTCAGTCAACAGTACACAGTGGGATGTAAACATGAAATTTCTTGGCAATAAAAGGGAAACAAAAATAAATCTGAAACAAAAGTATTTTTTAAGTTCCTTCATGTTAGCAGGAGGTCTAAATGTAGCAGTGGGTGTATTTGGATCTTCAGTTATCCTCATCCTCACAGGCGTTTCTGTGCTATGAATGACCCCACCACGACACCCGTGAGCAAGGTCATTCCCGCCAGCAACCACTTCTTGAAGCTTTCTTGTGATTTTCTGCTCTCTGCCGCTGCATCTTTCCCAAAAATCTCTGCGAAGCGTTCCTGCAAACACACACAAGACACAGCTTAGAATGGGATTTACTTCTATAGGAGCAGACTCATACACCAGTAAACACAGGAACACATATAAAAGAGTTAATATTATAAACAATTATATAAAAAATGTTACTTGAAATAAACATTACCACAGCCCCATTAGTAGTACAGTGAAGGTAACATTCAAATACTGTAACAGATATATTCATAGGAGGAGGAAAATATTACCAGGCTCAACCATCCAATAACTGACAAGCACATCATATCAGCCAACCATCGAGCTCTTTTAGTGCTCTTCCCCCTCAGGCCTTCCAATAATCCCGCCCTTCCTGTAAGAAGTTTGTGTGCACAGTATGTGCCACCAGGGGGCGAGATTTTCCACGTCTGTTTCTAAGACTACACTGACCACATTTCTCAGCAGGATTCTGTAGCAAGCCCAATTTTATCTGAAAAGCTGAAAGGGGATTTCAGGCTTCATAACGTAACCTGTTTCCTCAGGGAACACACACAGAAGTAGAGCGCACCAACTCCAGACGGAGGCTGAAATAACCAAACCGAAGCACTGCAGCAGAAATCTAACATGACTCATAAGCATGTATGCATTAATATAACCCAGACAATTTCTCTGAGGTCAGAGGCATTTTTTCCTTTGATGTTTTCTCAGCGGGGTCTTAGGATTCAGGGACAATACAATCTGTTACACTGGTATCGCATTTTTGTCATCGGTATTACAGCAATGCAGTGATCAAGCTGAAAATATTCTGTGCATGTAGCCGATTACAACACACACACACACACACACACACAAAACCCTCAAACACCCACCCCTGTTTTCCACTCAAGAAGACTGATGTCATCCTCCAGTCTTTCCCTTTGCCCTAGTTATCTACACAAGCTTGAAAATATGGGAAGAAGAATGTGGAGGACTTAAACGAAACCATCCGATGCATTCAAAAAGCGCACTATTGCAACACTTGTCAGTCATTTATCAGCATTTTTCATTACAAAGAAACAAAACTGGAGGAGATGCCAAAGCACGTAGCAGGAAGAAAATTCTTTGACTGTTTATTTAATTGAGATTTTTCAGAATAAATGGGAGGCTGACGGCTAGTATAATACGGATATATTTTTAGTCTGTGATACTATTATCCAAAGTTACAAATATGATAAAACACTGAGAACAAACTTTGATATATGGCCAAACAGACCAAATATATTAACTATCAACTATCAGCTGTCACAATTAAAAAGAGCATGCATAGACGACAATGCAAATGTTCATTACAGGACATCTGTAACAGTTCATATTATCAGTGGTTCAACCAGAATTTTACAAAGCAGTGAGAATATTATAACAACTTTAACAGTTCTTCTCCTTCAAATCACATCTCTGAACATAAACAACACGTGTGTGTGCAGTTGACGTAGAAAACACATGGGCTAAGCCTTGGTTACGTGCTAAGAACATACATGCATGTGTCATGGTACACCATGATGGCATTACAGGGTGACATGAAGGAGGGGAAATGTTGAATAAAGTTATTTTTGTTTTTTGTGCACAAAATGTATTCTTTCTGTTTTGTGAAAATTTGGTTGAACCACTCACGTGACATCATTAAAACAGTCACATGGACTTGCTACGTTTCTGGATCTGGGAACGTTTTACATGCATTGCTGTCTATGCAGGGTCTCGGATTTCATCAAAAATATCTTATTTTGTGTTCTGAAACCTCTTATGGGTTTGGACTGACATGAGGGCGAGTAATTAATGACACAATTTAGATGTTTGGGTAAACTATCCCTTTAACCATCAGGCCACGGCTCTAGTGCTTTGTCGCCATATTTCTGCAAATTAATACTCATCATAATCTATTCTAGAAAATACGCTGAACTCATGGATTGAGAATTCTTAAACGTTACAAATATCTTCGTCATTGAACTAAAAATAGTATGAGGAGCAGCTACTGTAGGAGATGTCATATGGGTGTCTGATGGGAGGACAATGGACAATCTAAATACAATTGATAAGCCTTGGTTATATAATCTGGGGTGGAGCTGTCAAATTTATTGACAGGTACTTTGTTTTAACCGACAATGAGATGAATGAGGAGAAGGAAGTAAGAAATGGTCAAGTAGGTGGAGAGTGTTTGGATATGAAATGCGTGACAGGTGTAGTCAAGGAGATGTCCGTTGCATAGCTGTGTGCAATGAAGTAAAAAAAGAAGACAACGAAAAAAAAAAAAAAAAGAAGAGTGATTTACATAGGAACATGATAGATTTCATAGGAATTGATTTCGTAAGCGAGAGGGAGGGGTGATGGGAGTGGCGGAGGCTGATAACAGACCAGCAGTTCCAGAGCAGAGGGGTTATCACAAACAGTGACGCAGCACATGACATCACAAGTCGAGACCTCAACTCACTATAACTGAAGGTTGACACAGATACCCAAAGACACCCACAAAAACACCTCATACAAGCACAAATCTATGATGCAGCCCTATTAATGATGTTTATGACCAAAATCATAATTGTTGATAATTCCCTTAAATTGTAATTGCAATTATTTATTATGATTATCACAATTTACACTAAATGATGTTTATACCATTGTTTGAAGCAACTGCATGCCACATTTTTACATGAACATAAACAAGCTGAAAAAATTGCTTTTCTGTAGTATTAAGTTTAAAATGTCCATTACAGATTGGATTGGTTTATTTTTTAATAAAAAAAGCAAACTTAGCACAAAGAATAACGTAAGTGGACTTCTGATTATTTGCCACTTTGAACGATTACATAAAAGATTAATTGTGCAGCCCTAATCATTAATAATAATAAATGACGATGATAACAATTTTTCTAATAGTTACATTGCTGTATTATTAACTATAGAACTAACAACTAGACTTTTACAATTCTGTAAAAAAAAAAATAAATTCTTGCTTAGAAAAATACCTGCATACCAACCCCACAAATTGATGTTTGATTCATATCCGTAACAAACAGTAACCCACACCACTGTACAGTAGGGCTGGGCAATTAATCGAAAAGTAATCGTAATCGACATTCAGAACCTATAATCGTTCAAATTTGTCCACGACGATTATTTCCCCTTTAAAAACAATACCGCGTGTGGAGTCACGTGACCCGCTCCGTTACGTTACCCTACGTGCGCAACAGACGCGACTTCACAGCAAACGCGAATTAGCGTCATGGGAGGGGCTTCTGTCAGGCGCTTCCAGTCTCTGTACATCGCAAAGGAAATAACTCCCTTGGCTACAGTGCAGCGAAGCAGTTTTAAACACTCGTTAAAACTCTCCACAAACTGAAAAGGTTAGCATGCTCGTGTTTCATAAGAACTTTGAGTAAATTCCTGTTCATAAAGTGACATAAGATCACTACGATAACCTCATGGAACCTACTTTCATTACAACAATCTGTTGTTTACATTGATGCATTGCACATTAAAATATTTGTTTACAGATGATGCAAGAAGTGCACTGTGTAAAATATTATTTACAGGTTATTTTATTTAGAAGAGATACTGCTTATTTTCTACTTTTAATAAGAAAAACATAGGAAATAATTTTATTTATTTTTTCTTTTTTATAAGTACAAAGTGACTGTTAGTTTTAGGCAATGTGTGCTTTAATTTCAGTTGTTCAACATTGATGTTTAATAAATAATCATA
>JAUMHR010000084.1:7366682-7376691 GCA_032361145.1 Enteromius fasciolatus
TGCTGTCAATCAACTATTGTGGGAGTGGCCTCTGTCTGTGTGACGCCACATCGACATGCATTTGAGAATGGCTTGATATCAGAAGGGGAAACTTATTCTTATTAACTCAAAAGAAAACTACTGGTGGATCTTTATCATTGTATGGTGGCTGTGTACACACATTCCCAAAACACATTTCAGTCCAAACAGCTTGTAAAAGTGCATGTGGCACCAGATGACCCCTTTAAAGCTTGCATATGTGGTGCGTTGAGATACTCTAAAATGGCGGAAGATGTAAGTCACGGGAAAAGAGTAAATTTTATTATTTTGATTTTATTTGCGCACAAAAGTATTCTTGTAGCATCACAAAGCTGAATTTGATCCACCGATGTCACATAAACTGTTTTACCAATGTTTTTGCTACGTTTCTGGATCTGAAATCATTTCACTTGTATTGCTGTCTATGGAGGGACAGATGGTGAGATCATCAAAAATATCTTAATTTGTGTTCCGAAGATGAACGAAGGTCTTATGGTTTTGGAACGACATGAGGGTGAGTAATTAATGACAAAAATGTTAATTTTTGGGTGAACTAACCCTTGAAGACCCATGTGTTGCAGTAGAGAACATTTTTCAACGAATGAATGTATCAACCCAATCTCACACCAGTTCGTACATGTTTGACAAGGTGCCTAATTTTACAAAACAGGATGTAAATATTCATTCAAATTAGCTACTTTGTAAAACAAGTACAAATTGGCCATGAGATACTCTGCTCTTCAAGGTCACGTGATGAATGATCATTCTTATGTGTTGATTTAGTGCTCAGTGTTGAAAACATTTCTGCTTAACGTTTCTTCTTTACTGAACAGACAATTCAAAATAACAGCGATTAACATAATGTTACATGTCTTGTAACATTCTAAATTCTTTACTGTCAGCTCTGTTCAATTAATGTGTCCTTGAAAGCATAAGAAAATGGTAGCGTACGTTTTTATCCAAACAATGTAAGACCTGTTGGAAAGCATTTTGTTTGCTGTTCTACTTTGGAGCAGCAAAGAAAATTTTAATAATAAAGAAAAATCACCCAGCTTCATGAAAAAAACACCTTGAAGCAGCCTTAAACATTCTCTGAAAATGTTTATTTCACATTCGAATGGGGTCACATCCCTCTCCTGCCCGCACCAGAGGTAATCATATTAGCGAGCACAGTAGGCATCTTATTTTGGGGAGACAGTGGGGTGCATCTGGGTGACGTGTGATCGAGTGTCCGCTCTCATGATAGACCTCACGGGACGCATCCCAAAGTAAATCAAAACTAAATGAGCATTTTGTGATACAGGCTCATTCCTCAATCTTGGCCTTAATGTGATTTTACTGCCGCTCTATTTGTGGTCCAGCAACCTGAAAAATAACAGAATTAAGTTT
This sequence comes from Enteromius fasciolatus, assembly GCA_032361145.1. Taxonomy (NCBI): domain Eukaryota; kingdom Metazoa; phylum Chordata; class Actinopteri; order Cypriniformes; family Cyprinidae; genus Enteromius; species Enteromius fasciolatus. The sequence goes on from JAUMHR010000084.1 coordinate 7,368,090, forward strand.
CTTAACTTAACTGCTGTCACCAGGCAAAAGATCTTCAATGCAAAACTTTTTTAAGTGTCAAACTGCATCTAAAGCATGACAAGCAACACAAAGGCCAGTAGCCCTTTGAGCACAAGTGAGGGAGAGAGAGTGAAAAACCAAAGAATGATGAGGACGGCAAGAAGGGATATAAGCAAAAGCAAGGGTTGCATACAGAGAGACTCTGAATGAATTATTCTCTGTGATGTCAAATCAATGAATCAAGACAAAACTGTGTCAGAGCAGAGCAGAAGAGTCACAAGTGTACAGGGAAAATCCACTTTACTCCACACATCACATCTCAATTTCTAATAATTTCATAACTTGTTAAGGTTTTGAATGCTTGAATTTATCAAACTCAGAAAAGAAAGAAGAAACAATGAGAGTTTAGAGAGAAAGACACAAATAGCTTAACTTAACTCTTCACTTTAGTTTTTACTATTTGGTTATAAAAAAGTCCCCAAAACCATTAATGGAAGACAAAGTTATTTATCTATTTTTAATCCCAGATGCAAATTATGCGCATTAAACATATTCTCCTTAAACTACTTTCAAGCAATCCAGCATATGAAAACATCTCTACATGTCTCACAGAATGAAATGAGTTGAGATAAGCTGAATGACCGTGAGTCCAGGTGTGTAACAGTACTAAGGGCACGTCTGCTTCACCTGGATGATCAATCATACGTTGACACGGAAAGGTGATGTTGCCCATCATTCTTGCCATGTCCAGCCTACACCTTATACAAAAAAGTTTCTGGCCTCATTAGTGTGTGTGTGTGTGTGTGTGTGTGTAGGGAGGCAGAGTTTTAATGACTTCTCAAAGAGTGAGAGGGCAGCTCATCTTTGTGTCTGACCTGAACAGAATGTCTCACAGTGCAGAGAGGTTAGAAAGAGGACAAGTCTGGTAAAACAAGACCCCATACTAGCAACCCCACATGCTCATCAAACTCTCATCACTCTCACTGTCAAACTCACACATGCACAGTTTAACCATTCCAAACACTCGTCAAACTTAGACATGTACATCTACACATTTGGCAGAAGCTTATATGCAAAGCAACTTAAAATTGATTATTTAAATGACTATTAAGGTAATCTTAAAATAAATCTTTGGCATGTCTAAAATTAAAATGTAACATGATTTTTTGGGGATTTATTCATTATAAATAACAATAAACTGCAATGTATACACACAATTAATTGAATAAACTTCTGTATAAAATAAATTTTGATATTTTGGAGGAGCTAAAACTTTATGCCAAATCAAAGTCACGTGGAGTGACTAACATGCTGAAAACAAATCATGACTGAGTGTTAAGGTCAGTAAGTCTCTTAAAATATTCAACAGATTGTTATTTTTCATGACAAGTTGTAAAATGTTACTTGGTGCAACACCCTCAAATTTGTAACAATATTTCTGAATGAATAACTCACATTATTTGTAAAAGACATACATTACAGTATCTTGAAACCAAATGTGTACATGCAGACTAACATGTACACTTCTTGAAAGTGGTATTATCCAACATGAATATAAGAATGAAGTATTTCCTTTTCTCTTTTGTAAAAACTCTTATTTGTCTATGACAAGTTTATACAGGCTCTCTCATATTTAACTCTAATTTCGAAGGACAATGTTTTGTCCCAAACCTTGTACATAAAATCTGCATACTCTCTCTCTCTCTCTCTCACTCACACACACACACACACATACAGAGAGTAGTAAATAGCCACATATGGTCAGCGTCTCCTTCGCTTAGCCCGAAACAGGCAGTAACTTGCAGCCAAGAGCTGTATCTCTTTTAAAGGGCAGACTTTATCATGGGACAGAGTGTATCATAGAAACCTGCGGTGTAGATTTCATTTAATGCTCCTTTGTCATTTCCAACACTGAGGTAAGAACTCAACAGCTCTGCTGTAAAGCGTCAGATCCCTGCAGCATATTGCAGTGCAGATTTCTCTTTCCCCCACTGAGAAATGACTCCACTCCACAGTTCTTATCAGCCCTGGCACGGCACGAACAATTACCAGGTGTTGTTACCACATCTGCTGCTCCTGGAGAATATTGTGACTCAGTCTGACACGGAAAATAAGTTACATTATAATTATTGGCTAGTCTAGTACTCCGTCTGCTAAGCACCTCTAGAGAGAAGACCCACATTTCTATTCCTTAAAAATAATAAATGTAATGATATGCATAGACATACTCCGCAGTTCCAAAGTTTAGGCACAGTTGTTTTGAACTCTTAACAAAGTTACGTTTATTTAAAAGTGATAGTGAATAACATTCATAATTTTACAAGAGTTATCAAATAAATGAAGTGTTTTTATTTTTGCATGGTTCCCACAAATTATATATATTAAGCAGCATGACTGTTGTCAACATTAATAATATTTAAAATAATTGTATTATTTGGTCATGTCTTATTATGGTCATGTCTTTGACAAATAACTGAATTATTTAGATTTATGACTCAATTTTATGAGGGCTTACCCAGAACATAGATCTTGTTACTGTGCAGGAAGGAGAAGGCTCCGTAGCGTGGGGTGGGCATAGAGGTGAGGGGCAGCCACTGGTCTTTTGTCGGCTCATACAGCCTCACTGAGGCCTGAGGGGTTGTGTCGGCTCCCATCCCGCCCAGCGCATACACCTTGCCATCTGAGAGGGGCAGACAAAAAGAAAGAGTCTGAAATTAGTTTAAACTCTGTTTCCAAGTCTCCCGCATCCCTTATTAAACAAATGAATAACCAGCAAATCAGGAAATGGCAGAGCAGTGGCAGTGAGTCACAAGTCTGAATTAGGAATGCTCTCTCCGTGCCAGAGAGGAGAATCTCTAGAGACATGCACTTTTTTTCCCTGAGTTCCAGCTATTTTAAGGTTTACTTAAATTCCACCTCTAAACCTCACACTCCACATTTGTTCTCTTCCCCTACGAGAGCTGAACATTAAATATGAATGTGTTCCCATAACTGACCCAAACGTTTGAACTTCTCTATAATATAGTAGCACTAGGCCTATACATTTTTATAAATCGCTAAAATACATTTAATCAAAGCTCGCTGGTGAGAAACAGGCTTATGCTAGCATGAATTCACACGCTTGTTCAGGCTGGTTAGTGCCACTTTGCTGCTGGTTAAGTTAGTAATCATGCTGTTTACTTTGCTAGCTGAGTGAAGAACTGCTGGTTAAGCTAGTTAAGAAGCCAGATGTAGACAACGGAATCCAAAACACAACATATGCTGAGCTATAACAAATATGGCATGAAATCATATACCTGTAGAGAGTCTAATTTAGATTTTAGAAGACATGTTGGCACTCAATAGTGAATGGCAGAGGCTTCATTTAATACTCTTCCTCTAATGTGAGCGCTTTCTGTATTGTTTGCATCTAAAGCCCAGAACTCTGGAGCTATTTTTGCAAACCCCATTCTGGCTGCTGTGTGAAGTAGTTTGCATACTAATGTTCACGTAATGAGAATTGTGTGTTAACTGAGGTTGTGATGACATTGTGATGGTTTCTGAATGCTTTCAACATAAGCACAAAATGGTTGTAAAATGATTCATTTGTGTTTAGAGAATAGAGAAAAATGCAACTTGTGTTTTATATGTTTGAGAAATGACCATAGGTTTTTAAGTGCGCTGTCCCAACAGAGTTTTAGCAGTAAAACAGTACAATAATTACAATAATTCACATAAAAACAAGTGCTTTCAAACAATGAATCACAATATGTTATGTATATATAAATAAATACACACACATATATTATGTATTTATTGTAATTATGTAATTACGTCTACACATATACTTAAATAAACATATCAAAATACTTAAATAAACATTAATATATTTAATGCATAAACATATGAAATATATACATGCATGTGTGTATTGATGTATACATAATAAATATACACAGCTCACATACATGTATTATATAAACAGCACCTATGAAAATAAAATGTATTACAATAGAAACAGAATCCCAGAAATGTCATTAATATTTAATATGCAGAATTTGTCAAATAGTAATAATAATAATAATAATGGATATTTGTGAGAAAACAACTGTAACTAATCAATTAGAATATAGAATATATATGTCTATAATTAAACAGAGCACCAGAAAAACTATATTTATATTCCACTCCGATATAAATGTTTGCATTTAAGCTTTTAGCTCAGTTTAGGCTTAACTCTAATCTGAGAATGACCTTCATAAAGTTTTCAAGGGAAAATGCAGCACAGCGGTGAAATTAGAATATGAATGTGGAGAGAAATGCAGCATCAGCAAAGAGAACAGCCCTGCTGCAGCACAGCCAATGGCTAATGGAAAAAGAGAGAGAGAGAGAGAGAGAGAGAGAGAGAGAAATGCATACTGTATATAGCTGTGGAAAAGAAAGGCATCCTAATATTGATGCTATAGTCATAATTTCACCGAACTGTCAACGGGACAAACAGCATGTTAGATAGAGCATGGGAATACTAACTAATGTGCACATATAGTTTATTTTGACACTGAAACACCCGAATCAAGACATCAGGATCATCCCTGGAGGAACCAGTATTAATGATCACCATATGGAGCATTTAAGACTGCGAGAGAGGATATATGTTAGTTAAAGACAGTCTCTGTATTGTGCCTGTATAATTCTCTCCTGGCATGACTGCGGCAGCTGCTGACTCGGATATCTGCAGTACTCTGGGACAACAACCTATGACTATAGTTAACTGCTGAACAAATTGGACAGATAGAGAGAGATACCGGGGAGTAAACTAGGTGGCAGCAAAGAGCACATGCAGTACTAGTTATGCCCTGCAAAATAAATAAATAAAAAGACTAACTACTGCAACAGCAATATATAATAGCATGTTCATTGCAAAAACAGTTTATATAATAATATTACAGCACTGATTTCTGAATGAGGTGGTGTCCACACGATGTAGTAACATTATTTACCAGCAGGGGGTAACTAGACCATGCTAACTAGCCATACCTTGACCTTTTGAAGAAGCTCCAAGTGTCTGGAAATCATAATTATGACACGGTGTGCGTTCAAGTAATTTCTGACGCAATCTTTAATTATTTCTGTCTTTTTCTCTACCTGATAAGGACAAAGCCATTTTAGAGCTACTGTATGAAAAATGAAGAGCAATGAATGTGCATTAGGTGTGTAATTGGTTGTCACAGAAAATGATTGGGAAAGCAGCTTGGTCAAACAGCCTTGTCTTCTCATAAACAGTCTGAATAGAATTTTCTAACGAGTGTCATTACTATTCTTCATCAGCACTACAGAAATTGCATACAAATTAATTTGACTGCCACAGGATTAATGCTAATTTGCTTGCACCGCAATTCTTTAATTAGTATCGCTACTGTTCAATAAAAATATAAAAAATAGTTCTCGGCAATTGAATTGAAGCTGAATTACATTATCACTAATAAGAAATTATTCAGCCTGTCCTCCAGTCAAATTCCCTGAAATATGACCCATCAGAGCGTGTGCTACAATTGTGCCCCTATCGACAAAAATTGGTAGTGCATTGCGTTATACAGTATACAATGGTACGTAATCATGCGATCAGGAGTTATTAAAATTATTATGCACTATAAATCATGATTTTGCATGATTAAAAAAAAAATACCGGAAAAAAATAAAATCAAATAAATGAAAAAAAATAAATAAAAAAATAAAAATCAAATCAAATCAAATCAAATCAAATAAAATAAACATGCATTTTGATTGCTAATGACAGTCATGCGTCATAATAACAAATCTTGCTTTGGCAAGTGAAATGAGATGTGCTGAGGTACTAAAAATAGTACTGAATGGTCCGAAGAGTACTATAAATAGTTTCAAATTAATAAATGAAAGCTATATAGAACTAAGCTGAGAAACACTTTAATGATTAAAAATGACTTTATGATGTCAACTACAGCATTACGGTGTGCTCATACAGTATGTATATGATTATTTTGACATAATTTGCACGCAGCTTCAGTTTTGGCCAAAAGTACTTTCTTTATCAGAAAAAACACATAAAAGGCATAGTTTTCATTGTCTTTCTATTGTTGCCGTGATGATCAGGGGTGAAAAGCATAGTTCTTTCCTGCACTCTCAAGCACACTCTGTTTCTCTATTTCCTTCCCATAGCTTGCTATTTGTGAAAATTATTTTTAGTGAAGATTTTCTTTATCCTTTTTGGAGCTTGACAGCCACAAGTCACTATAAATTGTCTTTGCACGGCAAGAGCTGCAAAACTATTCCTGAAAAATGTGTTCCACCAAAACTGTAACAGCATACAGATCTGGAACAAACACGAGGGAGAGTAAACAATGACAGAAATTTCATTTCTATGGAGAACGGTGTGTGAAAGGAGAAAGTATTTTAGCATCGCAAAATTACACACCTCTTACATCACCTTTAATGCTCCAGAAAGAGAGGAGACCGTGAGAGAGCAAGAGGTCTTTCAAGGCTTGTGTGTAAATGACAGCAAAAAAACAACACTCAAAGATCATGACCACCATCTTCACTTTCATCCTCTTCACTGAATTCACTCTGATGACCACAGACGATTTCTCCAGCTTGATTTGATATGGCCTGACGTGTTCAAGGCTGTGTAAAGCAGAAAGAGCAGGACAGAAATATCTGAACAGTGAAGAATCTAATGGCTTTAGAAACTAACATACTCAAGTTTTTCTTCAAAGAGACGTTCCGAGGCTATTTTCTACAAAGATTTGCCACAAAAATTAAGCAATTCCACAGACATTAAAAACGCTTTGTTGTATCCACCCCCACAATAACACGATAAAACAACAAAAGCTCTTCCAAGTACAGAGGCTTTGCCATAAACATTCACTGCAGTGAAAAGCCACGACCAACAGTATTGAACACTTTGTGTATTTCATGCTAGCTCCGCCTATTGTGAATTCTCATTGGTCCAAAATCTCACTTTTATTGCTGTCATTATTATCAAGTATCTTTCATGTGCCTTTAGATCAGACAGCTTGCAGTTTCAGTTTAGTGTGAAAAAATCAATTGCTTGTCATTGGAAACATCTCACCATGTCTGGTTAGGGCATTGTGTCAATTGTCAGACAACAAATGTAATCCTAATGTCTGTGTTGACCCATTAATGAATGTCAACCACTAGTTAGACAACCTGTCTAAGAGAACAAGACATCACCATGATATACAAGTATTGCACTTTACATATTCCTTTATAGACAGAAGGAAAAAAATACATTTTGTACAGTATTTGAACTACTTTTTTAACATTTCTGTCACAGTTAGTCCCTGGCCATATATTTCATCCAAATTAAACAAGTCTTTGGAAACTGTTCTGTCCTTTTTAATAGCTCCTTTTTTCCCTGAGGACTAAGGACAGCAACAGCGCTTATTCTTTTCATGCATCTGACATTTTTATAACATCTTGCTCATGCTGAAAAAAAAAATCTGAATGCTATAGTTGTATACTGTTTTTAAAGGAGCACAACATTTACTTACTTTTTTTTTATGCAGATAACTAAATAATACATTGTTAAACTACTGCAATTGTTGTGTATAGTTATAGAGCTTGAATACGTTTTATGCTGCAATTGATTTATCATACAGTGTGACATGCAAAATACTGTCTTAGCATAAGATTTAATGTCACGCTGTGTTTCACGCTGTTAGGTCAATCCGAGGCCAAACTGAACTCGGCCAGCTTCGCTGTAACAGTCACTCGTTCTGCACGGAAAAATATTTAACCATTAAACAATACAGTCTTAAAACGAAGGGTGTTTTTTGATGCCGTTGAAGAATAATTTAGTAGACCGGTAAAAAATTCAGAACCATTTTTTTCTTAGTGTAAAGAACATTGGAATCATTTAAAGTACCTTTTGTGGAAGGGTCTACTCTTAATAATAATAGACCTTTAATATCCATTGATCTTTTTCATCCTGAAAAAAAGGTTCCTGATAATAGAAAAGGGTTCTTTAGATGAATAAAATGCACTAAGAATAAAAATGGTTATTTTAAGAACAGTTGACTGGTAGGTTCTCTGAGTATCCAAGATGGTTATTAAATGGCATTGACACAAAAACCCTTTCAGATCCTTTATTTGCAAGAGTGTTTTTCATAGGTTATTTAAAGGATCTATGGCTGTTAAAGTTTCTTCATGGGTTGGTACCAATAGCCAAGTGAGCAGTGCAGTGAGCCAACATGTGATGCTCAAGGACCTTTCCCAATCTCGCAATTGTTCACTCTTCAAGAGCTTATTCGTGGACTCACAGTTGCCAATAAAACAAACCTTCATTTTTAAGTCTGTAAACAACACATTTATCAGGGCTTGGACAATAAATCAATGCAGAATCGTATTTATTTATCAATTTTCAGAATGGCTTGTTATTGCTCAGAATTAGCTTATTTTTTAAGGTTTAGAGTGTGTAAGGATTTGTAAACAAGCAGAGTATAGCTGTTTCTAAAGCGTGCATTGTCATCTGCTGTTAAAATATAAGATCAGAATAGCTGGGTTTCAGTCACGTGGTTCTGATGACGTGCGGAGGCGGCGCGATTTTTGAGTGGAGGGCGGAAGTAAA
>JAUMHR010000084.1:7414544-7526334 GCA_032361145.1 Enteromius fasciolatus
GGGGGAAAAGCGCCGTTATAACACAGACGCACATTCGCGCTGATGTGACCGAGCCGAACAGAACCCGAGCATTCTTTCTAAATAAACCGTCGGGCTCGGGTCGGGTATCCATCCTCTAACAGGTAACATGAAATCCAAAATACACACCAGATTTATACGACGCTGGTGCATCCTCCGGGCAGCCTTCCTTTTCTCTCCCACTTGCCATTTCTACACGTACAGTATTGTGACCTGCAGCACTCTCTCCACACCGTAGACACCTCAATTACTTCGCACGAAATGGAAACACACTGACGTCACATACGAGGCACGAGGCTACATTGCACATGTCATGAACCGTCGAACCGTGCGATGCATGCATGCACTGAACCGAGACAACCGTACCAAACGGTTCGTTTTTTTTTCATGAACCGTGCCACCCCTAGAATGTACTGTAGTGAGAGAATCTTGTGTGATTGTATCAATACAGAAAGAAACCTTTTCAAAATCATTTGAAAAGGTATTGGGGGTGAATGAAACAGTCAAAAAAACTTCCATAAAATCACACACACTCAGATACAATCAACATTAGACACGTGAACACACACACATACACACACAGGTTGACTGGTTTCAGAAAAGACTAATGAGCTCTACAGTGATTGAGGATGCGTTTAGATCAGCTCTATTAGAAGAGCATCAAAAATGCACTTCAGCACAGGTGTCAGGGAGAAAGAGAGATGGGAAAGAGAGACACGATGGAAATTAGCAGTTGTATGTATCCTTCCCTATTCTTCATGCTTCTTCAGAAGAAAGTGGCCCGCACACCACACAGTGATCAAACGTGTGCCGCGCACAGAGGTCGCAAAGCAACATCAAACAGCCCCTACACAATAGCAGCGAGGAAGGGACTAATGCTTTCAGCGTCTTTTATTTCAGATTGCGTACGTGTATGTGTGCACGCAACTAAGGCATGCCGTTGTCATTTCCGTGTATGTGCGAAAGCTACATTGTTTGAGCACCATCTGTGTCACAAGTTACCGCATCCAATAATGACGGAATTAGTAGGTGAAACTTTCGTTTTTCAAAAATTCGAGAGTTTAAAGTGTGTTTGTTTGCACAGCTGTCTCGATCCTACGTGAAGCAGAGATGGATGTGTTACCATAGTGATCTGCATCTCCGCTCACTCCCCAGACAAATTTATATAATGAGATCACACAAACACATGCACACACAAACACGACATCATCTTCACGGCTGTGGTGATAACCAAATGACAAACACATGCTAGTCTAGTAAGCAGCTTGCACACCTACACACAACATGGGCTGCATTAAGACATGTGCTAACAAGGCCACATCAGATGCCCTGCACATCTACACTTCACATAATATCATTCCAAAACAACATTATCTGCACTGTAACTTGGAACGAAATCAACGCAGCTGACTTATGAGATATTTTTAATTATCCGAAACTCAAAGGCTTCACTTTTTGGACACATCAAATACTAACTCTAAACTAAAAAGTCAACTAACCATAGGTCAAAGATAGTGCTGTTCAAACAAGTTGTGGACCAAATTCATCTATCATTTGGTTTTAGCTGAACTACATAGATGGATAAAGCATGGACAGGTAGTGAAACTTTTCTTTCATCTCAAATAACACAGAAAACAATAAGGCAGTTATAAAAACTCTGTAGATTTTTTTTCTCAAGGGTTTGATGAAAAAATAAATACATTTCAATTTAAATTATTATTATAATATATTAAATATATTAAACAAAGCTTGGCGAAATTGTCAGCAGTTTTGGGGACTAATTAAATGCCGCAAACTACTAAATTAACTTAACCGTACAGCTGAATTTACTGAGGCAGACATTAACCATGTCCTGCTTAAACGTGTTACATTTTTATTCATTTAAGTGAACTGAATCACTTGAATGGTTTATGCAAATGAGCTAATTTAAGAAAACAATTCAGCCATTTGAGCACCAGTGTGGCATTTTAGGTCTTATAATAGAAAATTGCTCATTTAAAAATCCTTACTGTTTTAAAAAAATAAAGCTTTTATTAATTATTGGAAATCATATTTTAAAATCTATTCAATGGTTTTGCTCACCTAAACGGTAATGAATGTATTATAAACACAATGTTTGGATATGTCATTTTTAATTTTAAGAAGAAAATGGCTAATTTTTGAATGCTATTTCCATTAGAAATCAGCATCATAGTATGCACTATAGTGTCTCATGAATAATCATGAGACTGCAGAGCTTTATCCTACGTGAAGGCGTGGCCTCATAATTATTCATTACCCCATGTGACTTTTTCTCAAGACCTGCACTTCAAACACTCAGGCACTTCAGTGAGTTGATGAGCACTGAGACGCACTTCATGTGTCTTGTCTGCTTGGCTTCCATCACATATGCTTTCAATCAATGACAGATGTTTATGCACAAGAACTTATTACATAAGAGTTTCTAGATTCATAAAGAGGAGTACCGGGGCTTATTTGAGGTGTTAACCAACTATAATTAATTTATATAAGTAATTATATGTCAATTATATATATTTTGAAAGTTATTAAAAATGCAAATGCCAATTCAAGTACATTTGTGTATTTAAAGTATAGGCATTAATCTGATTTTCTGAATTTAATTAGTTGAAATTATTAATAGTTGCAGCTTGGGGAAGCACATTTTCTGCAGTACATACGCTTTTGTTTAGCATTGACACAATCTTAGAGCACAATATATTTTTTATTACAGTTTTTTTTAGCCCTTAATAATGAGGAACACTGTAAGAGTTGACCTCAATTCTTACTTGTACAGTTATCTTTTAAAGAAGCAGCACTCTCACTGCATTTCTGCATAATTTACCGAGGGAAGCTCACTTAGCCTGAATCACACACTTTAAGAAAAAATGGGTCCACCAAGATTACAGCTGAAACATTCACCGAAATACTTTAAAATCATCTCCAGGAGCTTCTGTACATCCTAAAAGCTTCTTTTAAGGCACTATATTTAACTATATTTAAACAACGTACTTAGCTTCAAAGAAAATGTGTGAAATCCAGAGATGTGTCTAGAGGACAAACGGAAAAATTTGGATCGCGAGATGGGCTATCAGAGCAAGCGGTTTGGAAGAGTCTCTTATTGTGGTGTATCTGATGAACACCGAGGGCATTATGGGTATTAAGGGGGCAGAAGGGCAATAAGCACTTCTCTCTGCCTCTCTTGTGAAGAGAAAAAGAGGCGAGCAGCGAGTGAATCACGGATTGGCATTGCAACTCAGCCTGTTCCGTTCTAAAAATGTCTCTGGGTCAAACACACACACACGCATACACACACACACACACAGATTTACACACCTGTTGCCTGGCAACAAGAATGCTCTCTTTATCAAATGATGGTAGGAAAGTGAGAGGGATGGTAGAGAGGGAGATACAGATAGCAGCAGTCAGAGAGAGAGACAGAGAGTCCACTGTCACAGGGTTTCTAACTTAAGCAGGAGAAAACAACAGACAACAGTTTATTTTCAGGACTACTTAATATATACCATATATCCTCTTTGAGATGTATGTGGAAGGTAGCAACTGACCACATTGGAAACAGACATGAAATGTTTGCAAAATGTGTGAAGAAAAATGTTTTTATTTATTTTTAAGTAATAATAATTATATAGAGATGGATGAAAAAACTACAAGAAAGAATCAGAATTTCTTTATGTCATACAAAACAATGCCGATTTTTAGCTATTTCAATCCCATTAAAACTGTTAATGATTTCTTATGTGTGTGCATACTCATATCTTTTATAACATTTTTCATAACAGAATAATTTCTGCATCATGTGACACTAAAGACTGGATTAATCCTGCCGAAATTTCAAATCAACAGAGTATATACAGTGTATGTTTGTGTGTGTGTAACATAGCAACAGCAAATATAACTGCTTTCTTGCAGAAAACCTGTTTATTTTTCCCATTTGTTTTCCATTCGAATCTGTCGTTTACAACGCAGACAAAAAAAACTGATTTCAATACCAAAGTGTTCTCAGCTAGTTTTTAGAAGCTAAACACAAAAACTTGAGAGACAAACTGTATCCTGAATTGGACTTAACACAGGATGAGTCTGTATCGTATCTTACGGTTGGCAACCCTAGCTGACAGACGTGTTTCCTCCAGTGCGCTGGAGAGACACTCTGTTCCCTCAGAGTTAGAAGTCTGAAATCAAAAAGACCTTGTCTGCCTAAATAGCCATCCGCTCCAAGTGATGATTCTGACAGTGCTCACCCTCGCAGCACACACTCCACACCAGATAAAAGCCCACATCAAAACATTCACGTTAAACCACAAAGATATAAGGACTTCTGTGGTTTTGACCGGCCACAGCTGCACTTCTCAAGCTTCAGTCTCCATTACTGTCTTTATCACAAACAACATCAGCTAAAAAAAAATCCTTCCTTCTTATGATTGCGACCAAATTCAGCATGGGATATCTTATTTACAAAATCCAGATGGTTTGGCTCAGACCCTGATTGATATTCGGATACAGAACGTGTCAGATAATCCAAAGAGGTGCAAAGGAAAATGGGATTTCAAAGCCATACAAATACAGATTGGACCCTCAAAGCAATTTGCCCCCAAGATGACGTGAAGGATATCAAAGAGAACAAGCACCACTGACAAAAACAGAGAAAGAGAGAGGGGTGAAAACAGAGGTCTTTGATACTAAAGCCTGGAAACAGAATTATGGCTTCATACGGCCTGTTTTAGGACCCTAATGCTTTTTGCGACACAAAAGGACATGATGTATTGTGATGATACACTGATAGTAGAAGATGATGTGATATAGACTGCCAGTCGAAAATGAAAGAAACATTGTGTCAGGAGCAATCTGGTAAGTTAGATAGATCTCACAGCGGCTTGAGTCAGAAAATAAACCCCTTCAAAAAAAGTCCTGATCACTGTGTGTTGCAATAATGACAAATTATTAAATGATGATATTACATGGCTGCCTGCCAAGTTGAAATAGGCGAGAGGTGAATAGGGTAAAAAAATTAAACTAATAGTGCAAATAAGACATTATTTAATGAAATATGCATTCATGTGCATAATTTCTAGTGCAACCATCTAAAAACTGAATGAAGTCATATTTAAAATTCTTTTTTGACATATTAGAGTCAAAAGTTTTTACAGAGGAAATTTTGGGTATCTCCTTTAGTCGCTCCATAAATCAGAAAATACTCAGAACAGACAGAAAACAATACATTTTGACAGTTTGGGGGGGAAATAAAATGTTGTATATTATCAAGCAAATTATACATTAACTAATCCCTCTGTAATAACCTTCAAGATATAGACGGGTAAAAATGTCTGGTGTGTGTAAGTACTACTGACGTGAATCAGTGTAGCCTTCAAAATATGTATTGTAATTGAAATATATTGATACAAACAGATAAAGTGCTATAAAAGAAACAATTAACAGTGTCTGTTGGATGTTTTATAATCTCAAATTTGACAGGTGATGGTTTTAGTTAAATTATTTTAAAATGTGAAGGAAAGCATTAAACTACAGCATAGTGCATTAGGTCATACACTAATCATACAAAAATATTTGACCAGTAAGAAACAACTACTCCAGAAAGCTGTATAATAATATCCTTCAAGTTTAATTTATCAGGCCACATGGTAGTGGCATATGGTAATTAGCATGCGCTTGTTTTAATAAGGCAAGGCATGGATCATGCTGGTATTTTTATTCTTGTATGATTTGCGAACCCTGAAAGGAAACACAAGAGAATCTAACTTTATGAAGACTGAACAGCAGAGGCATAATTATTAACACACTAATGCACATGGATAAGCACATGCTACACGATCCTGCGGCTCCTTCCCCAGCGTGCTCATGTTCTTTCACATATAAAACGGGCAACAAATTCATATCAATTGGACCTGACAGCAAACCACATAAAATGGTGTTACTCTTTTAACGTGCAAAGAGGTTAGTCAATCATTTAGAGGTCATTTACATGGAGGTACAGTAGCAAAAGATTTTTAAAGGAGCATTTCCAAAAAAAAAAGCTAAATTATGGGAGGAAAAAATGCTACATATCAACTATGGAAAATGCTTGTGCGAAATAAAGCCTATAGTGTATTGGTGCAAGAAATCTTGACTAACTTAGTCAAGAAAAAATATTGACTATTTATAATACGGGCTCTATAAGATGTCTCTCTCACATCCTCAATATTATTATTTTACGACCACAGCTCACAGGCTAATTTCAAACGATCTGCTGCTGTATGTAAATGAGACAGACAGTCCATTTATAATTCTGTGGACGTGACCAAAGTATTCATTATACAGCCAGAGGCTTGTGCGCTCTCTATGGCACATGCCTTGTTTTAGCCGGCTTGCTGATAGCCTTAAAACGGATCCACAGAACTGATGAGTGCGGGCCTGAATGAGGCTCAGCTGCTGGAATGCGGCTTAGCAGAAGCGAATCCCTGTGAATAAACACTCTTCCTCGGGGTCTCAAACTGGATAAACTATCACCTGAACACACACCTACACAAGCTAAAGAGGAGGGAGAGACTTCTCTCTGTGTCTTTTCTCAGTGTAATGCTTTGTGTCACAGTATGGCATGACTGATGCCTTGATTTGGAGCTGGTTTATCCGGAGCACTCTAGAGGCGCAGGCTACGAGAGACATTCATTACAACCACAGTGATTGTAGAAAAGATAACAGCAGATTATACGGCTAATCGTGCTCTGACGGGAGGCAGCAGAAAGAAGAGAGAAGAACCAAACTTTGTTTTCACCAATTACAGTCTGATGTCTTTCTACACTGCTGCTTCCTGATGTTTGAGAACCAAACAATGACTGTTTAGCCTTAGAGCGACAGATTTTCATACTCTGAGAGTGACAAGACAGTGATTTAGGTATGAAGTATTATTAACTTGTTTTTCTAGGCTAAACATCCTTTAAAAAGTGGAAAATTATATGGCATATTTTTATTAATTTTTTAATAAATACATATAATACATATAATAAAAAATACTCAAGCATACAAAGAATATATGCATGTATGATTAGAATTGTTTATATTTCCATATTAAAGTTGGGGAGCATAAAGGAAAAATTATTAGGGTGATACAACTTCCTGATACCAATATTATGAAAAGAAAAATTAATTAATTATTAATTAAAAGAATGATATTTTTTAAAAATTAAAAGAATTTATTTTTATAAAGACTTATTTTCAGAGAACATGCAATTAATTAAGATTATTTTTCTTACCCCATCATCAAATTAGGCATAAACAAACCTCATTTAGTGAGGTTCAAGCCTAATTTGACACCAGGGTAAGAAAAATAAGCATAATTAAGGGCATATTCTCTGAAAACATGTCTTTTGATATATTACAAACATTTTTAGACTTTATTTATAATTGGGAAAACTTTTGCAGTGTGACAAAGAAAACAACTGACCAGCAAAGGAAACAAACACTGTTCTTACCTTTCTCCAGCGTGGTGATTCCCATGGAGGGCTGCCCCAATCCCGTCTTCCTCTCCCACCTGCCCTCATCAGGGTGATACACTTCCACCGAGGCCAGTGGGCTCTGCTGCGCGTCCATGCCTCCCATTACCATCAGCTGGTCTCCAGCGACCACAGCGGAAGCCCCAGCCCGAGCGGTGGGGAGAGGAGGCAGCTCGCACCAGCGCTGGCTCTCCAGATCCAGCACCTCGGCCGAGTCCAGAGGGAGGCCATTCTCGCTGCAGCCCCCCAGCACATAGAGGCGTCCGGCCCAGAGCACAGGCGTGCAGTACACCCGCTGAGTGGCCATGGAGGGGAACACCTCCCAGTACAGAGACTTCACCGGGCTCAAAGCCATCTCGGGGATGGGCATGGCTCCAGGACGGCACGCCGGCAACAGAGCATGACACATACAGCGAGGGGGAGGGCCGAGGAACGCCAAACTCAAGGCAAATGCATTAACGATACACCAGGCTAGAGAGGCTGCAACTGTCAGTCTGCCAGAGACCTCTCGTGCTGGTGGGGGGAGAAGAGCGTTTCCTTCAGCGCTTTCTGTGAAGAACTAGCCCTCACTCCCTCTTGATGATTTATTCATTTTTGTTGCTGCTCTTAAAAGGTGCATCGGGCCCTTTTAAGTCCTTCCTGTCGTGTTGCACGGGCCGTGCGGGTTGTAAAAATATATGGCAAGAATGTGTAACCCCAACACAAATAAACTAATTCATCCACGTGGAGCGCCGCTCTGTAGTCCTGCCAAATCTGTCTGTGTGACCCTCATGGCTGCCACTGCAAGGAACAGAAGAAGAGAGACAGTAACAGAGCAAGCACAAGATAAAAGACAATATGAATCCCCCAAAATCAAAGAGAAAATTCCCAGATTCCCCAAAGCTGAAGTGTGACGAAGGCAAGCTGCTGGTGCTCATCTGATCCGCTCTTACACTTATTCTAAAAAACTGTATAATTCAATGGCCAGAGCGCTGACATTTACCATTCACTATTTACTGCCAAGGGCTCAAGGGTAGACGTACGTGTGAGTGTGTGTGTGTGTGTGTGTGTGTGTGAAGGTGTTTGGACACTGAGCAGCATTCTGGCCCTCTCCAAAGGTCACTGCACCTGCAGGGACCATCAGCCCTGAAAGAGAAGCGCTAGAAAGGTTCCAGACATTACACTAAAAAACTTACTAGGTGCACGTGGGAAAGAAAGCAGGACCTCTTGGGCTTCTTTTAGGAAATTGCTTAGGTACCAAAAAATGAGAGGAAAGCAGATCAGATGTCTCTGTGCATCCTTCTAGAAAATGGCAGCGTATCTCCAGATGTAGAGATGCTTCCTCTGTGGTCTAAATCGGTTCGGCTGTGTAATTAAGATGCTGTGGATGTTGAGCCGAAGCCACATGCTACGACACACAGACGACTCCAGACTGACTAAAAATTATGCAGAAAAACATCAGTTTCATCTGAAGCCAAAGTGCTGCCACTGGGCGCTCTTAATCAGTACAATTAGTCCATATCATACGACACCATCAGGTTCTTCTTTGGGTTTAAAGATAAAGAGGCCTTTTTTTAAGTAAAATTGATCCTGTCCGTCAGCTTTTAGTACACCTTCCTTGGCTTTTCATCCATGTAGAGAGAAAGGACAGACGCCTAGATCTCATTTCCTATAGATGATGTCAGGAACATGGGTAAATCCCAGCTGTTTAAGCTCTAGTTTCCTTGCTGTAGACTTTAATCCACATTGAAGAAAGAGTCTCCTGGGATTTGTGGGATGTTATCACGGGTATGTGCTGTCCAGTAGATCCGCGGGATAAACATCAGCTTCTGTCTGCACTGCCTAGAAAACACAGAGGAAGTTACAATAAACAAAACTAAGTACTGGAAGAATGATAGACGGAGAAAAAGAGGGAGAAAGAGGCAGCAAGCCAAGAAGAAGAGAAACAGATGTTTATGTTGTGTTTTTGGAAGGACTCCTCTCTATAATTAGGCAGGGGCTTCATTTCTTGTATAAAGAATCGTATTGAGGCTACAAAACGCAGATGGCAACAAAACTAGAAGCATATAAGCCTGTGCTTATACTTAAAAACTTTCATAATAAAAAAATACAGACTATGGCATGTCTAAGCATCTTTCTCCTCCCCAGTGAGTGAATTCACTTGTGTTATTATGTTTTTAAAAAACCCTTTTGGACCTGGCGGTAATGGGGTCCTAACCTATGAAATTGATTTTCTATGAAGTGTGTGCTCACAGGGAGAAATTTCTGCACTCACTTCTCCACGCTAACTTAAGGTGAGCTGTATTTAGACCCAGAGCCCTAAAAAGGCACGATTTGACAGAAACTTGTGTTTTTTAAGGGTGCATTCTACCGAAGTAGGAAAAGCTGTTTTTCTAAAAGTGTTCTTCCATCAGGTAGCAACCATGAGAGACCCTGAGACAGTTGCAGTCTTCATTTTGGCACATTTCTCAATTTCAGACAGTTAAAGGCTTCTGAATCCTCTGAGCACACAGCAAGACCACATGCACAGAGAATAACAAAATAACAAAAAAAAAACACATTTAATGAAATCAAAGACAATTACAAAGCAAAAAATGAGTATTTTGATTTTGTTTTCCCCTGTTTTGTAAAGAATTTGGTAATAATAATTAAAAAAGGCAGTCTTGTGGATGAGTCCTAACGATAAAAGCCTGCAAAGGAAAAAGTGTCAGCAAGGGAAAAAACAGCATAGTGCTCATGTCTTCGTTTTCATATCCCTCCTTTACACTGCAAGGATGTTTGTGTCCTTGTAGAGCACTTGTGTGTGAACTGTAAAAGGCAAAAACAAACAAAAAGATTCGTTCCCTTATTAAACCTGTAAGCTCTGAAGGCCGTGAGTCATGACAGACAGACAGATGACAGTGCTGTTATGTGTTGGAGAACACAACCTGTAGGGAATCCTATGGAAATGTTCATTCATTATTAGGATAAATTACAATTGCAAAGCAGGAAAGGAGTCAAATTGTAAGATTCTGATCCCTGATCAACACAGTACTGGATGATAAAGACGGATTGGCCTTGGGCAAGACTGACAGTTTTCCAGAAACATACTGTTGGAGGAATCAAGTATTCTGTACAAACAGTTCTTGGTTGGAGTAGAGCCTCCATGTCTGCTCGGTAAGACTTCTGGCTCTGTCTTCACTCTGTCTGCGCTGGAAGACACACAGAGGCATTATTCTCCCTTAAAGATGGGTTCAAGTCCGTGCCTGAGCTCCAGATAACATTTAGAAGGAAGATCAGCCTTAATCCCACAACTTCACGATTGATCCGGGCTTAAAGAGCACATTTTCTTTATCTGTTCCCATCATCCCATCACAGTTTGAATTTTTCATGCCTTCTATCACATACAGTACGTTCATTTCAACATGTACATGCAATACTGGTCCTTTGTTTTCCTTCTCCACCATCCTCTCCTGCCTCACGTCAGTCTCTCCCTTCACGCTCCCATTGACAGTCATCGATCACAGGAGCCCCCGCATTTCTCAGGCGTTTAGCCTTCGGCACAAAAACATGATTACTTCTGCATGAGAGTTTCCGAGCGAGCTGGTGGGACACCGGAGAACATGCAGCATGCAGGATGTGTTCAAAACAGCAAAGTAACACAAAACATTGAGACACATGCTCAAAGGCATGAAACATACCGACTGTATTAAAGCGATAGTTGACCCAAAAATAAAATCTGTCATTAATTACTTCGTTCTGACAAGTTTCCGGGTTGTCTATGTTGTCTATGCAGGGTCAGAAAGCTATGAGATGAACAAGGTTCTTATGGTTTTGAAAAGACGTGAGGGCGAGTAATTAATTACAGAATTTTTATTTTTGGGTCAACTATCCCTATAATTTCTTCTTTAATGTCAGATGCAAAGGCAGCATGTAAATATAAGATTGTTTGATGCAAGTACATTCATGGTTAAGGCAAATATTACACAGAAACATTTAATCTGCTTCATTCCTAAGGTACAGTACAAGGGTTTTTTTAAAAAAAAAAAAATTTCAGCTGTGAAAGAGTACTAAAAAATAAAGGAAACAGAAGCAGTCAGCAGTGAAGAACTAGGTAAACAGAGCATAAGGTAAAATAAACAAAAATTTAGATATAATGGCCTGGGGATGCAGACAAAGAAAACATCATTGTAAGAGAGTATGAGTGTGTGTGCGTGTGTGCGTGTGTGTGTGTGTGTTAACACCGCAGCAAATATGTTCTGGGATTCCCTTGGTGAATCAGCTAATCAAACGATTTACTGCCTCACCGCTCAACGTCTCTACTAGTATACCACCAAAGGCAGGAGACAAGATCCTCTATATACAACCTGGTTTTTCATCATTTTGGTTTGACTTATTTTTATACTGAGCTAATGATATTTTCTGTCCCCTAAAACCTAAACACAGCATTTTTATACAGCTATTAAGTTGTTTTCCTCAATGGCAAAATTAAAAAAAAGATTTAAAGTGATTTATCAAATAATTGTAACTTTATTTATGAAAAATCACATTACAATCTCTACAGTGGAAATTCCAGCTAAAAAACTACTCTACCCATGAATCCTTAAAAGAAAGTGCAGCTGCACCAAGCAAACCAGGATAAAGTGTTACTTAATACTAGTGCTGCAATAGGGTTGGGCGCTGAAATATTTCCAAAATTGACTGGAAATTTCACATTCCAACTACTTTAAAAATTAGAAAACAATATTAGTGATTAACCGTTGTATCAGTCAATCTGTTGTTAGTATTTTGCATTTTAAATTACCAGCATTGGCCCTCTTTTTTTCCGGCTGTGTTCACTTTCAAGTAGCCTAATTTAATTTGGAAAGTAAAAAAACCAACCCCTGAGCGTTGGCACACAGATAGTTAAACGACTTTGTTTTCTCTAATAATTCAAAGGAAAATGCTATAATCCCTTATTTATTCAGCATTCAGCAAATTTTTACACAAGCCTTCAAAACTCTAATAAGCATTTAAAGCAACAAACTTTGTAAAACAGATAAATCCAGCTGTTAGATCTTCTTGTAAGCATAACCTGCATAAAACATGTACTCATGAGGATGCATGAATTCAAGCTGTGTGAATTGGGATATATACTAAATCTGATATAGATTTGGTTTCAAATTCAAGTATTGTGATTCATCTAAGAACTTGTTTATTTTACGGTTCTTTCTGTGGATGAAGTCTATATGGGACATGGGAAAAGCAGAGCAAACGCTCCTGTAAAAACCGTGGCCACTGTTTGGCCCTGTTACTGAAGACATAATTTAAGCAAACCCGACTCAAACACATCTAGTAATGTTACACAGTGAACGTTTCCTAATGTGACAATCTGACATCGAAGGGCACAAATTCCAAGACAACTTCTCCTAGCAGCCTGTAAAACCTATCATTATCTCTTAACTCCATTATGCAGATCACTACAATAGTAAGTGATGATTATACAGGAAATTTATGCAACGAGAACACACTGTCTCACAAGACCGAAGAGGTTATTCTAATGCCTACCCTGAAGGGCCCTGCACACATTGATCTTACTGTCCCACCACAAAGAGAGAAAAGGAACTCTTCTACTTTATCTGATCCCTGACCTCACAATCTTATTTCTTAAGAGATAAGAGAAACTAGGCCAGCCAGAAGAAAGAGAAAATAACCCATCATTAACTGAATCGCAGACTTTATTGAGGTGCCTTGTTTGGATAGTGTATTGTGGTGTTTTGAACGGACGGTTAATCCAAAAATTAACATTCTCCTATTATTTACTCGTGTTGTTTCAAACCTGTGTTACTTTATAATTATGCAAAGAAGATATTGTGAAGAATGTTTGCACTGTCCATACAAGGAATGTCAATTGGGTCCAAAACAGATCACACAGCGGGTTTTTTTTGCCAAAAAACCCAACATAATCTTCACTATCTGAACTACCACTGACAGTTACTACATCTCATCAGATTTCTAAGATGTTGCACCCCTGCCCAATTTTCTTAAATCGCCTGCGGTCTCTGTCACTCTTGTCACTTAAATCTCAAACTCTCAGTGAAAATGAATCACTTAGGGTTGCACTGTCTCTGCAGATCACCGTCAGTGTGAACAAACCTTCCCTGTGTCTTTGAGCACGGTATGTTCCCACAGGTTGCTTTAGAAAGACACACCCTGTATACTATATTTCAACCTCATCACTTCACCAGCATCCGACGTAAGGCGGATATTAAGGGTTTGAATCTATTTCGAAATGTGCACACACCCAGAGGGACTGAATAAGTACAGAGCATAAATAAAATGTCACAGGTCTGTGCAGCCATTTCTGTGAAACTTCTGAAAACTTGCGGAAAAGCACTTTCCACATATCCAGGGTTGCATGCAAATGGCCATTTCACTTCCTCTGCTTTCTTTCCTGGCTTTTCACTGAAAGCTCAAGATGACGTGTCTTTTTGAACACAGCCCTTTTGAAACATTCTGGAGTGGATATAGCTGGACATTGAGCTGGGGTATCTTTAATTAAAATGATTCAGTAACACATAAAATAAACCCTTCACAGGTTTAGCTGAACAGCATAAATACAAGGTTAGGTGTGATTCAGAACTGACCTGAAATGAAGAAGGCTTTAGAATTGAAGTAAAGCAAACAAGATGCAGGTCTATACTGAAATGAAAATGAAAAATTCCTAATAAAATACATGTAGAAATGTGTGGGTTTTTAAAAAAGAAATCATTACTTACATTTAGTTACTTTATACTTTGTTCATTTTCTTTCACACTTTAATTCAAGCATTATAATGACCAAAAGTGATAGTAAAAACATTTATAATATTACAAAAAAATTATATTTCAATCAAATGCTGTTCTTTAGAACTTTCTATTCATCAAAGAATCATGTCACAGTTTCCACAACTATAATATATTAACAATATTACAATTTTACTATATTGATGCATTAAATAAGTGCAGCCTTTGTGAATTCAGTGAAATGTACTTTATGTCATTGAATTTCAGCATCCTCTGTAGTGGCTAATTCAAGTCAATTCACTCTTATGTATTTTGAGGGACCTGATTTCAGTCAATTCAGTAGCTGTCATGTACTGTAAATATCGATACCACAGTGCTGTTAAACAATCAGATGCAGATGACTGACATAAACACAATTTATTTCTTAATGTATAAAACTTTTTAAATGAGCAAACTACAGAATGCACCTTTCAAATCTGAACTTTGCCAAAATCTGGGAAAATGTCAAAACAGAACTGCTAACCTGCTAACCTTTTCTTTAATAAAGGGGTGGGAAAAGCTGTCTCCTGACTGGCAGTTTTCTTCATTTCCAGCTTACATTTATTCATTTAGCAGAAGCTTTTATGCAAAGAGACTTGATGATGAGAAACATCGCAAACAATTTATCATAAGAGCCAACAATATTTGCAGTACACAATGCCAGATTTTAAACTAGATTAGTTTCTTCTTCAACTAATGCCAAGTCTGAGTGAACAATTTCTTTAAAAAAGCTAGAGATATAGTGGATTGATGCTGTTTAGCTCTTAAAATGGCCCAAGTTAAAAGAAACCCTTTTTTATGAGAAGGGCAAACAAGGAGAAAAGGATTATCAAAGTACTAATCTGCAGTCCAGTGAAATGATCAGGACCACTTGAAGACACAGAACTGAAGATAGCTTCCTGTACAACAGCTCTCATATTATCCTCCTCAATCACACACTCACATCCTCATTCCACAATCTTTAATATGAAACAGAGGGACTTAGCTTATATTACTCTTTATAAAAAGAGACCTGTCGCATGGGTTCAGTGGCTATGGGTTTAGTAGATAAAACTCCATATGCTGGGTAATTTTACATGCCGATTCATGAAACATAAAGAGAAATAAACATTATCCATGTTAGACTTTTTAAAGTTATTTTAAATTAAATTAATGTTTAAATTAGCAACAACTTAAAGTGCATGCAAAATGTGAATATGAAGATGTTCTGTGCAAGTTCGAACAATCGACAGAAATGAAGTGATACGTGGCAGCAAGCTTGTTCAAAGAGAAATTGCGAACTTTTGTACCCATTAAGTGTCGGAAATTTATAGAAATTAAGCTACTTGCTATTTAGTTCACAAGAGATACAAAATATGCAGAGGATGGTTGTGTTGATGTGAAACATACACTTTTTTAATATTTTTCATTGATTTATTTTGCCTGAAGAGGCATTTATTTAATGTTAATGCTTCAGAAAAGTTGATAAGTAATTGATTGAGTAGTATGATATATGCCATAATGCTTAAGACATCCTATGATACTTATCATTCATTTATTAATACATTTATTAATATAAGAGATCATTTAAAGAAAGCAAGTCTGTATGTTGGTCCGTGTGACCTGAGTGTTAGATGATCCTTTTCAAGAAAAAACTTGCATGCTATTTTAGAGTATAAGAATACTCTGGCCCTTTCTTTTCTCTGCATATATATGAAAGTCACTGTTGCCAGATAACCAACCTTTTCGCCAAACAGTCTGCGTATGCATAGGTGTGCAAGTGGGTGGTGTGAAACTCCCAGCATATTAATGTGAGCATGTTCTCTGGATAGCTATTAACAAGTCTATAATTAATGTTGTAAACTCAGTAGGGTGTAGGGACTGTGAAGGGCTGCTGCCTAAATGAGTGTACTGAGAGGCCATCCATCTCCTGTGACCGTAGCATTTCTCTGTGGTGAAAGAGCACTTCACAAGAAGTCAGCCCTTTCTTACACATCAAATGAGAAGAGAATCACTACAGGCCATCTTTTCCCTCTGGATATATATATGAGAAGATTCCAGACTAACCTTCATGAGTAAATAGAGGGAAAGACCAAGATGAGTGTAATTGGAAATCCATGCACAATCATTTTCTCTTTTCATATTTGCACTTTGATTCAAACGAGGGGCTTTTGACTTCATGTGCCTTTATAATATCTCTGATTTGCGTGTAACCTCAGATGTTTGACAGCACAGTGAGGGGGTGAAATAACAGACTGTGAAGGACGTAGCCCCCCTTCACCCAACCTGCTCAATGGCAATTAAATGACTTGGATTAGGCAGTTAATTGCCCAGCACTCGGACATGGATTGACATCTATGTAACAATGAAATGGTGAACTGATGGTGCTTGGAGGATCGACGGCGCTTTGCTAATTTGCATTCATCAGTCGAAGTTTTCCCTCATTCATTTCTTAAAACGATCATTGCACAGGCTGCAGTTTCTAGATACAGCTTTCCGCTTTCTGTGAATCAGCCCTTGAGCATCTCTCTTCATGGTTCCTGGGTTAAAGGGCTTACCAGTTCTCGGTTTCTGGGGACTTTGTGTTATTTAGCAGAATTGGTGTCAGGTCGCATTGAATAGGGGGCGAAGAGGCAAGTCCCTTAAATCCAGAAACTACAGAGAGCCACAAAAGGCGGCATTTATTGGGAGCACACACAACTCATTAAACTGCTCATTAATTACCAGATGACAAAGCAGCCACTTGCATATCAGCCTGTGGTGTAAATGGGAAAAAGTGCACGTTAATTTTTCTAATGATTATGCAAATGATCGCAAAGCAGACGAAGGTTATCACGTCCACATGCAAGGCAGTAATTACCACCTCCGGGGATAAGAAACGAAATCATTAAGCACAAGAGTTTAGTGTGATGCAGCAATGCATTTAAAACGTCACCTTAACCATCACATATAGAACTAAGTGGTCAAACTAAAAAGATAGGATAGATAGATACGAATTCAGACATATTGAAACAACCATATTAGCATATCCCTATAAGTTATTTCATTCCGAATTCTTATTTATTCTCATAACTGTGACATTTTTCAAGTCATTTCAAAGGCAAACAAGAATTGTCCTAACTTACTGGAGATAACTCTAGCCTATATATTGACAACTTAAAAAGTATTTACATTTAACAGCATGTTCCTGGTCGTAATGTAAACACTTTTTCAGTATGTTATATTAAGATATTTTTGCTCACGTTACCTTTAACCAAAGCACCGGCCATGATTTGCATTAACCAATTCACAAATAGCTATTTAACCAGTTTTTGATTACATTCTGGTACGAAAAACTCACTATCCAATCAATTTGTAAAGGATAAAATTCCCACCCTATTTTTAATTCTCATTAAATATCATGTCACTTATAAACACACTACAAATATAGTAAAGCGGGTTCCGAACATCAATTCAAATAGCAATAACGTCATTAAATGTATGACTTTTTAAAATGACTGCTAATATTGTTCACCCAAATATAAAAATTATGTCATCCTCTATTCACCTTCATATCATTCCAAAGCTTTTTTTACCGGAAAGATATTCTTAAGAAAACAGTTTTGGTTATTGGCTTCCATTATATAGACAAAACACAAATATCCCCTTTTTTGTTTAGTCATACAGTTTAGAAAACAATGGGTGAGTAAATGATGACAGATGTGAACTATCTCTTTAAAATGTCTACAAAAATGAACAAATGTAACCTCAGCTGAAGTCAATGGAAATTATATCTGATAACAGGTTACACAGACGAAGGGCACAACCATGGTCTTTATTACTGTGAGCTTGTAAAATGGTTTTGCTAAAACATTAGACCCAAATTTACAATGCGGTCTGAGATGAAAGAGAACAGTAAAGCAACAGGTGATTAAATTAAGCGAGATTATAGCTATTCTGCACTTCTTGTTATTGGATTTGTTTAATCAAGCAAATAATAAAGTTAGCCGCCTTCACTAAACAACCATTCTCCATAATAGAAACGGCCAATCTCTTAACAAACCATTGGGAGAATGGAGCAGTTGAGCATCATAACAGCTGGGGGTTGTGTAGTGCTGATCTAATGCGGAACAGCATCTCCAAATCCCGTGAAAACACATCGAAAACACACTGCAATGAGCAGAAGACCGCCCTGCCCAGTCGGGAACTCCAAAATATTCATTTAGGCTTATTTAAAAAAAATAGTACATCAACCAAATCATTAAGTAATCAAGACTGAATCGCTTTAAGCAAAATTCCAAACGCCTGTGATTTCCATTTGCCACGCTTTTCACGTGACGGCAAAATACTTCACGTACATTCTAAAAGAAATTTAATGAATATCGTTTAAACGTGCTTTGTCAATATCGAAACGCAGATGATTATGCTATTGGCAGGCCATCTCAGAAACATGCACAAACTGGCGTCAGCACACAACCATGCGTCTCGCGCATATGCTAAATAACACGGCAAACTTTCAATAATCCGCTTCTCGTGCCAATTATTACCTTCACGTTTGTCCTGTTCGAGCGAATCTCCCAAAGTCAGCGTATAAGAGCGAGTTCCTTCAAACTTCAGTCAGACTATCACCTCGACGCGCCTCTCACGCCGGAGACCGTAGCGTTCTGCCAGCGGTTAGTTTGGGTTTAGGACAGATGCTCCTCGCTTGAGTATCTCCATTGGCTCGGCATCACTTTCTTCGCCCTCCCCTGAATGCTCACAAGCGCGTGCAGAAGACATTTCGCACCTCCCAGTTACTTGAACATACAAAGCGAACAACTAAAGTATAGATTTATTTTGCAGCTTTTTATATCACTTCAAAGTCTTCTCAAGACTAATTGTGTAATTATCTACAATGGTCTAGTTCAGTGGGCTTTTAATAAAACACTCAAATTCATTGACGATTACGCGTCAGTTTGTGTTCCGCCACAATCTCACGATCTCTCTGTGCTCGTGAAGCATAAGAAAAGAAACACATGTTGCCATTAGAATGCGTGATATATGGAGAACTTGTGATCCTGTTGCGATCCTCCCTCGAACCCTCCTGTGCCTAGCATGCTCCCACTATTATAACAAATGACACAGGTTATGGGGGTGCTATGAGTGACAGCCTGGCTAACGAAGTGTATCGGTGCAAGCTGTCATTTTGTAACACCACTGCCCTCTTTTGGAATTCAGTAATATAGTCACGTTTTACTTCAATGGGATTTTTTAGGATAGGTTCATCATAGCCACAAAAACCAGAACGATGCAATTTATGGTGTCACACTCTACTGGTTGTGTGTGCTGTATTCACTGTGTAACATTAGTTGAGGGTACATCACAGTATGCAAACAAATTTTGTACAAATAATCATCCGTTTATGGAACCACAAGCGAAGCATGGCTAAATTAAGAGCAAAGCAGATAAATCAGTCATGGGCCTTGGAAATAGGAGGATAATATAAACCTTCACGTTATTTTCGAGTCATTAGGCAAGAGCACAACAAACCTAAAAGCAAGTTGTACTACGCTTTAGATGTGGGCTAATTATGCAACAGCACCCCATTAAGCACGTAATGAGAAATCTCTGACTACCACAAAGACAATTAATGAGCAAAACACACATTGGGGTAAGGAGTTAAAATGAAAGTTTGTTTGTACCGGCAGAGCAGCATGCACTGTACAGAAAATAAAAAACGGTTGCTGAAGTATTTGATTCATCCACCTTTAAGATAATGTTGCAAAAGTTCATTCTAATTCGTAAGCTTTGTGTAAAAGACATTTGAAAAGAAGAAAGTGAATAGTCTCTGTTGCCCTGCTAATTGATTGCACAAGCAATGACAGGTCTTAATATATACTGAGTGCAGTGAATAGACCTCCAGTCACGCTGAAGAACAGCACTAACAAAGACGGAGATCCACATGAACACACTCTCAGACATCAACACACACTCAGACTATCCAGTGTAACTAATTATGACTCTCCTCGCTGCATCCTTGGTCAACCCGATCGATTGATCTCATTTGCACATTCTCCTGGGGAGGAATTACTGCCTGTTGTCTCCAATCGATCACCTGTGCAGACACTCTGTGTGAGTTCACCTCTGAAGACAGGAGGTCAGTAGAAAGAAATTAATGCTTGGGTCAAATGCCTGGACCACTGCCCTGACAGGCCAACACAAACATCAAACACACACATAAAAAACAAAGAATATAAAAAATACCAGTGTCTACAAAGCTGTATTTATTTTAAAGGATATACTGTAGATAAATAATCATATAAGCAGACTCAAAAATTACAGAATATATATGTGTGTGTGTGTGTGTGTTAGTGATATCAAATGATTAATTGCATCCAAAATGTTTCTTTACATAATATATCTGTGTATAATGTGTGTATTTATATATACACACACATGTATATCAATTAAAGGAAAATTATGTTTATTAATTAAATATATTTATATATAATATTAATAATATGAATATACATTCATGCATGTAAATACATTCTTTTGACATTTTAGACCAGTGACTAAAAAGCTGTATTTAATAACATAATTTTATGGCATATATATATATATATATGAAATATTAATTTCAG
Source organism: Enteromius fasciolatus (assembly GCA_032361145.1). Taxonomy (NCBI): domain Eukaryota; kingdom Metazoa; phylum Chordata; class Actinopteri; order Cypriniformes; family Cyprinidae; genus Enteromius; species Enteromius fasciolatus. Next base: position 7,435,407 of record JAUMHR010000084.1, read on the forward strand.
TGTGCTTTCATTGTCTTTTCTAATCAAATTTACAAATTGGCAAGTTATGTATAAAACCAACATACCAAACCACTACAAGAAAAAAGCTTCTCCTGAAAATTTGCTGCTAGTTCAACACAAAAACACTAGGCTGAGCTTCAGTAAGTTTATCACATATGCAAGTGCTTCCATCTACTGGTTGCTCATATGAAAAACCTAGCAATTTGGCTTCAACAGCTTTGTAATTCAAATAGGCTATGTTAAACAACAAAAATACATTTATAAAATGTAAAAAAAAAAAAATTTAATGAATGATACAAAACTCTGTGGCTTTTAAGCCATTTGGAATGTCAACACAAAAAAATCGAGGGCATGATTCAAGCAGGCTGGTCGTAAAAAATAGACACACTTGTGCTCTTAGGTCAAAATGACCGACCATAGGAATTGAATGGGAAATACAAAGAGATTCAGAGAATTTTTGTGTGTACAATCTACAAATGCTGTTTTTGTGATTTATGGGGACTCCATAGGCGTAATGTTTATACTGTACAGACTGTATGTGATATTGAGAAGACAATCTGACAAGCTGGCACCTATCAGAAACATCTGGGGGAAAATGGATGGAGAGACTGCCTCTCACGTAAAAGACTGGTCTCAATGTGGCTGTGGATGAGTGCCTGGTTGGCCCCTCCACTGCTGGCCCATCCGCTGCTGGTCCTTCCTTGGCTAGTTCCTCAGCCAAGAGGAAAAGATGCCAAAGATGCCTCCCAAGGGATGTCAAAACCATTTTTTGTTTGCAAGAAATGTGAAAATTTCATTTGCAAAAGACACTGTATTATAATCTGTGACCTCTGCTACAATCACAAGTAGTTATCTACTGTATAGTTAGTACAGTATAGTTAACATATGATTATTATAGTAGTTATTATATGTAGTATATAATTATAAATATAGTAACTAGAAAACAAAGCATTAACATAAATATTGTATATAGGTAATATAGTAATTTCTTTTTTCAGTTATTATAGCTTTTTTATTATTTATTTCCTTTTACCGTTTGACTTCTACACACAATTTAATGTTCATTAATAATTGCTAACATAAAGTGTTGAAAATGAATTAATTGCATTTTTTTTATTATTCTGAAATAAAAAAAGGGTAACAAATACTTCCTTGTGTTCTCTTTCTAACACAATGTGTAGGTTTAACGTATTCATAATACAAAAACTAACACTTTAAAATATATTTATAAAAGAAATCCTAAACTGGATAAGAAATAGTCTTTGAGATTGCTTAAATATATGTTCAACACTTCCACTTAATAAAAATGCTGAATCAGTTGTCTAAAAACAACTAGGCAAGTCACAGTCTGTAGAGAACTATACAGGCATCAAGCTACACCTGCCATTACAGATGTTTCTCTCTTTTTTACAACCAGATGGCGCTAATCTGCCTTTCAAAATTAGTTTCGAGTCTCTATTTTAACCTAAAATGCTGCATTAATTAAAAAATAATAATAATAATAAAGTGGCAAATGCATATTAATTGCGGCATAAATAGGAATTATTATCACAAAATGTTTATTTTTTCCTAAAACTGGCTAATGTTTTTCACAAAGACTTGGATTTGAAAGGCCAGTGAAGCAATCGATTTGAGACTATATGAAATGGTTTGTCGTCACAGAATATGTAAGGCTGCAACGGAATTCAGAGCTTCTCCCTTTCAGTCAATTTCCCACACATTCAGCATTTCTTGAGCCCACAATCCTGTGAGTGTGGAGTAGATCTACTGTGCAAAGCTGTCTCCAGTCATTTTCTGGTATACTGTAAGACATATCAGTGGGTTTGGTCCTCTGTGTGGGAGTACTCTGTGCTTCTGTCAGTGTGACTGCTGCCAGCTATCTATGTTATGTGTCAGTGTTTCTGAAGAGATGCCACCCTAACAGAAAACAAACATCCTAATTCCATTTTACACTTTTAGATTTGTCACACATGCTGTGACTGATTATCGGGCCGTGACTCCAAGATCCATTATATTCCAAAACATCATGCTTGCATGTGCTCGTTTTGTTTCCATCCAGTTTTACTAAAAGGCCAGGACTAATGAACTGAAGGTGGTTGTCATTCTGTGGTTATTTAAAAATTAGAGCTATCAGAAGGTTTGTCCCCAGCTAGGCGATCCATGAGATGGATAGATGGACAGACAGCTACACGTTCATCTCATCAAATAAATCGGGCACTGCTGCAAAAGGATTGAAAAATCGATACTGCCATTCAGATGTGCTAGAAGATGAGACTGTGCCAAAGGCACCTGGAGAAGCACAAACAAACCAAGACCAATTCAGTGTGACAGCAGTCAGCTCCCTCAGGACCACCATGACCAAGACAACCGACAACAGCTGCCAAACACCGCCTGGCAATGGAGATGAGGGGGAGTCAAAACTGTGGTTTCTAAAGCTGACTAGTACCTCATGCTATTCAAAAAAATCCCTCTCATCCAAGTCCAAATGTTTTGATGATTTTCATGAAACGAAGACACACAGCATCCAAAATCCTGTTAAGATATGTGCTGTGGGGGGGAATGAAACGGAAAAAAGACAAATCCAGGGGGGATTAAAGGAACCAAACAATTGGAGAGAGAGAAAGAGAGTGCGGGAAAGATAGAAAGAGAGAGTCGTATTGGGAATAATCACAGCGTGAGAGGGAGAGACGTGAGGCGGTGCTTTGAATAGGAAGCAGAGGCAAGGATGGGAAGAGATTAGTGCTGCGCTCTGTGGGCTCATCACTCAATGAAAGGACACTCTGGAAACAACAAGGGGCGCTCAGCCTCAGGAGAACCAGGGAAAGGTGCGAGTTTCGTTTTGGGGGATATATATTAAACTTACTGGAATACGCCTTCTGGATGCTTTCAAATCTATTTAAACAACTTCTAACCATGGATTGTTACAGCAAAGTAAAAACAGAGGAACCGGATCTAAGAAGGTTCTGAGCGACTTTTCTGGTAGGCTTGCCCGTGTATGTCGTGCTCATAGAGTAGGTTTAAATACATGTAGTAACTGCATTCTGTTTTATTCTTAGTCCGGTCCCTGCCCCAGATACTGCCCATCTGCGTGGTACACAGGAAATTAGATGGCCATCTGTGAAATATTGGAAGGCATGACAGATGTAAAACGACCTTTCCAGGATTTAAGAGCAGAGGGCTTTCTGTATCAACGGTACTAGCGCTGTTCCTAGTGTAATCCTGTTTACGTGCAACCAAAAGAATGACTTCTGCATCTTGTGTGGTTTTGATCTCGCTCTTGGTTCGACTCTCGGGGGCTATTTGTCCTCAAGGCTGCCTGTGCATATCTGACATACTGAACTGTGGCTCCTTGGGTCTGGATAGATTCCCCAACCCGCTTCCATTCACAACTTCTGTCCTGGACCTCAGTCATAACAGACTAACATGGCTGGCAGGCGGCAGCTTCTACGGGCTCCCAAGGTTGCACGCTTTGCATATGTCCCATAACCGCATCTCCTTGCTAAGCCCGGGAGCTTTCCATAACATCAGCAGTCTTCGATACCTGGACCTCTCTTCCAACAAGTTGCAGGTGGTGGGGAAGCATCACTTCCAGGACCTACCAGCCTTGGAGGTGCTGTTGCTCTACAACAATCGTCTTACCCGCGTGGAGAGCAACACACTAATGGGGCTCGGCAGTCTCAGGAAGGCTTACTTCAGCCTTAACCAGATCACAGATTTCCCGTTCTTCTCGATTCGTAAGCACAGCCACCCCAACCTGGTTACACTGGACCTCTCCTCAAACCGCCTGTTTCGTTTGCCTATGGATGACATTGTGGTGTTACCGGCTGCGGTGCAAAAAGGCCTGTTCCTGCATAACAACAGTCTGGAGTGCGATTGCTCTATGTACCGTATGTTTTGGCACTGGGAGCAGAAGGGATATCCAAGCGTGAAAGACTTCAAGGGTGACTACAAGTGTCTGATGTACGGCGAGCCTCAAATCCAATTTAATTTTCTGCGCTCTTCGCACTTCTTAGAGAACTGTACCATTGGGAAGATGATATCCCTGATATCTCCGAAGGCTGATAAAGTTGTTTATGAGGGTGAACAAGTGAGACTTGACTGCACTGGGACACTAAACGGGGAAGACCTGTCTTACAGCTGGATCATTCCTCATCAAGAAAACATCTCTCAGCTGATCCAGAACGGATCTCTACGTCTCAATCAAGACGGGAGCTTGGATATTCTAGCTGCCCAGTCCACAGATTCGGGGGTCTACCAGTGCACTGCTGTGGATAATGCAAGGATGATCAATGAATCACGAGAAGTGAATTTAACGGTGGTAGCCCAGCGTGCCACGGAGGAGCCGTTCAACACTGGCTACACCACTCTTCTGGGATGTGTGGTGACCCTTGTCCTCATATTGATGTATTTGTATTTAACGCCGTGTCGTTGTGGTTGCTGCAAACCTCCTCCTCCTTCTCCGGCCATCTCAACCTTTAGAGAAGACTGCACTCTGGCCACTGTCTTTGCAGCTCCTTCAACCGATCGACTCAGGAGCAAGTCTCAGTCCGACAGGCACGTAGTGTTCCTCGAGCCACTCATGACTGGGAAAAACGGCCACCCGAAAGCTGCATTTGCTATTGAACAGTCTACAATTAAATGGGACACAGAAAACTTTACCATCATTAGAGAAAGAAACGACTCGGAGTAGCAAATTTCTGACTTCAAAATCCCACAGAATGGCTTAAGCCTGTTAGAACCATAGGGACAAGCATCACAAATTAATCTGTCATAATTCCCTTATAAATGATTTTGAACCTCAGATTTCGAGGGTGTCTCCTGTCACACAGTATGAAGTAATCCATTTGTTTACATTGAACGCGTGGGACTGCACTGCTAGTATTGCGCTGAAAATCCAGAGCAGTGAATGTATCGTTTGTAAGACCCAAGAGCATGTGTATTGAATTTAAAGGCTTGAACAAGTTTGCTCTGTAAATCCCGACAAAAGACGCTGATTGTCATGACAACAGCAACATTTAAGGTGTCTCTGTTATTTGCGCAGAACAAAAGTTGATTCTGCCTTTGATTTAAGTATGTAGGGCACATCTATCTGCCAGGAAGATGAAGGTGACCACTAGCTCTTGCAAGGTTTTTTTTTACAGAAACATAAACCTTTGAAGGTAGTCAGAAACATCTAGGTGCTGATACTATAAGCAGACATTGATTTAAAGAGAGGACAACAGAAGGCCTTCTGGATCTTTTAAGACTGAGGTTTAATCTCTTCGGTTGCATCATTACCATTATATACAGCTAATCCTTTGTTAAGAAAACACGGTGGTAAAATTGGGTGCAGAAGCTTGACAGTATGCAAAAAAAAAAAAAATGTTCTACTACTAGCACAAACCAAGCATTGCGAAAAGCGAGTAACTGCACAACTCAAAGAAGAAACGAAAAAGGGAAGGCAATGTAGTGATGTCTGTTTATGGGTGATATTATTCATCTCTGCACTTTGCATTAAGCAAATTGCTCTTTCATTACAGAGATGTGCTATGGGAGAGGATTAAAACCCCTGCCAGAATTTTCCCTCCCACACCAAGCAGCGTATGCAAAGTAAAAACAAAATATGAAAATGAAAGAGCACCATGGCAAAGGTACAGAGTTAATCCAAGCAGCCCATTTCCAGATGTGATCAGACTTATCTGCGGCAACCCACTTTCACATTCGTAATACGTCGTCATGTCCCCTGGCTGTTCATCTGTCGTGCAGTCCCGCCAAATGCAATGTTCTCAGAGCTATTTTATAAAACTAATTTTTTTTTTTAAATCACAGCTTATGTGATCATATATCCTATCCTTCCTTATGAGATCTCATCCAAACCTGTACATGCTTGAACATCAAGAGCATGTAAAAAACAGACCAGTTAATCAGACTTACCAACTGAACCGACTGATCTAGTCATATTTGATGGGAGAAGCATTAAGTCTCCTAGAAAACGAACTTCACTCGTGTTATATAGCATTGAATGCCTCTTTAAAGCCTTGCCTTTGTAATACTAGTATTGTTTTGAGAGATGCCTGTATCAAACGAGAGATGAGATGACCGAAGATCAGATTTAGAAGATTACACTTTGGAGCAAAACTAGGCACTCAATTTTTCAGCCTTTCCTTAATCCTTTAATCGTTCTATTTTTTCCCCTTATGCTGCTGGTGTGTTTTGGACTTATCCTGAATGCATTTGTGTTCAGAATGTACACTGGTGAGCCGCATTAAAGAATTGTGCAAAACAGCATAATAAACATTTCCAAACCATGCAAAAGAGTTGTTAAAATGGACACAATGAAAGACGACCGATACTTTTGACATTACACTCTCAACAGCCAATTCTGGAAGAAAAAGCCAGGTCTTATTAACAGTGAAAAGCATGAAGAAATTCCCATACGCTGGGAGCAAACATCATCCCACAGAATATAGAAATAACAATGTTTTGAACAAAATCTTACGCATTGTTTTCAGAGACATAGCTGTTTATCTGGTAAATAGTAACATTTGTGAAATGCCCTGAGGTATTTTCTACAAAACTTCAGCTAACCATATTCATGTGTCACGTACAAAGGGCAAATTCAGAGTCAGTTTTGAAATCAAGATGCATAATCTTCATTATATATTTAAACACATTAATTTGTTCTTTTTTTGACAAGAAGCATAACCCCCGTTAGAAAACTGCATCAGCATCAGGCCAGCAGAATCCATTAGGAAATGATGCCCTCTACTGGCCGGCTGTAAAACCATTAGGTCGAATGTTGCCAATGCACACATATAAACAACTTTGGCATTGATTAACCTCATTGGGAAAAAAAAACTATCAATTTTTATATAGAATCATAAATAACTTTGTACATCTACGAAGAGTTCACACATTCTCAACTGCGAGTTAATACTGAACACAATATCACAATGTTTGATACAACCTTGTTTTAATAGAACATCTGTACAACCAAGAATGTAAAAAAAACAAAAACAGCTAAAATGAAGAATGACTCACTTTTATCTTTAAAAAAATATTGTCTGCATTTTGCTCCTTGTTCACAAACCATTTTTTTTTTTGAAAATCCGAACGAAAAGTATTGACAAAAATGAAACATTGAAAGGCAATTACATTTCTTGGCAATATAAATATAGTGGTATGAACAAGGTTTTTCAAACGTCTTGTTTAGGAAGAGCATTACTGAAAACAGTGAAAATCTGGCCAATGTCTGAGTCACCAACCTCAGTCATACAAAAAGCCAGATTTACATTTTTTTATTTTTTTTTTATTTCAGATGATGATATTTTGATTTGATGTGCTCTTAATGTTAAATATGTACATTCCTAATGCCAGTAGTCTATAGGGCATCCCTATGGCATTTAGTTATAGGTGTAGTCCGAATAGTAGTCTGACCGACCACCCCCTCCCCTTCCAGGCGGATACCCCCAGTTACAGGACGGGCCCCCTCTCATGTTGCCCCGACCCGGTCTAGATCTCATTGGATGTGGCGGTGGTACTCTGCCCCTGAAACCCCCACGCATCATATCAGGATGTCCTCCTCTGGGATTGTACATGCTATTGTTGTGTCCGCCTCGGCACAAGGCTCCCATAGGGGCTCCAGGGATGGGTAAAAGTCCTCTGCTGACAGTGCCACCCCTGGTGGGAGGGGCTTGACAGCCACCCTGACTTTCAGAGGATGAGTTCACTGGAGTTCTGCTGCCTTGGCCGATTGAGATTGAACTCCCAAATGCACCTCCTTTCTCTCCACCAGCCTCCTGTGTGACCACTTTAGGAGTCGGAGCACCTTCTTCCTCTTGTCCACGAGCTGTTTCACTCTCAGTGGCCCCCCCCCATGATCCATCGGCGGGCCTTGCAGCCTCGGTTTGGGTGGAAGGTAGAGTGCCAAAACCTGTCCCACTCTGTGCAGCCACGTAACCCTGCTGGACTCCTGGTGCAGGACCCCAGCCGAAAAGTGTAGGAACAGGGGGAATTGGAGTGAGGGCTGGAAAAAGAGTAGTATCTGGGTAGGAAGGAAAAGTGGTGTGAAGAGAGGATGAGGAAGAAGCAGTCGATGAGGAAGCAGACTCTACACCAAGTCCTAATTGGTTAGCAGTGCTTGCCGCTGCCGCTCCAGGCACTCCAGCGCTGTCAGAAACAGGTAGGGACTGTCCAGGCGGCTGAAGAGAAGTGGCCGATTCTGGAATAGAAGGCACCTCCACTGAGCTAACAAGGGGTTGAGGTATGGGAAGGGGAATGGTGAGTGGTTGAGCAACAGGTATGGTGGAGGTGTTTGTTGGAGGCTGGGTCCCAGGAGGAGCAGGAGTCTGGCTGTACTCTGATCCCCTGGAGGCCATGCTAACCGGAGACGAATATGCCGAGGACATATGGTATGCGGGAGAACCAGAGTAAGGGCTCCACTGTGCCGAGCTGGGACACAGATAGGTCTGGTGGGGGTTCACGCCGAAACTGGCCAGGGTGTCCTCTACATCAGGCCTAGATGTGCTCTCCTGGCTGGCAGCTTTATATTGAGCGATGGCAGTCTTCAGAGCTGCATAATCAGTGGAGAAAGTACCCTGGCTAGGGTAGGCGGAAGGTTTTGGTGGTACTAGTGGATCGCTAATAGTGTCCACACTGGGTTGGTCAGGGAGGGGAGGACGAAATCCATCGGCCTGGGGTGGAGGGGGCTGAGGTGCCTGTGGTTCCTGAAGGTCATTTTTAGTCTGAATGGACGTATCTGTGATAACAGGCATGTCGTCTTCCGAGTCTATAGACATGTCCTCCTCATCTCGAACCGCATCAGGCTCCGCTGAGCAGTCAAAGAGAAGACAGCGTGTCAAAATTTAAATCTGTAATTCTTTTGGAATTTTTGTAGTTAAGTACTGTGAAGTTGTTACCTGGTTCAGGTAGGGCAGCCACTGTTGCTTCTTCCGGGACACTGATCAAACTCTGGAAGTTGTTCATGATGTCGTTCATACCTGCGACGATGACTCCACTACTGGAGAACTGGGAGAATGCGTCGTCGTGCTTTTCTGTTTACAAACACAGCACCAAAAAACCTTTAACTTAAAGACAACTCTGCATAGCAACATTCATATACACTAGAATCTCCATGTACCTGTGAGGAAAGTGAGGTGTCGAAGCTGTGTGTGCTGAGCTTGCAGCTTGACCAGACAGTCCAAGTCAGGAGCCTGCCTAGATGGAGTGTCACACTCATGATAAGGCAGAAACTCCACCAGGTGTTTCTTCTGGTAGGTTGTCAGCAGGTTCAACAGATCCAGGGCCTTAGTGTTTAATCTTTAAAAGAGAGGATGTGTGAGATATTGGAGACTGGGAGTCTGTCTGGATTGGGAAAACACATTAATCCATTTGCCTCTAACCTGCTGAGCTCCTTAAGCTTCTTCTGAGTCTTACAGTGCACCTTCCACTTCCAAGGTGAGCCCTGTTCCTCCAAGAACTTGAGAAATGCCTGTAGCTTCTCTATAAACATAAACGTCAATGTGTAAAGTCTCGATCTTTTCTTGCATATTGTAACAAAAAACATTTGAACCAAAAGTAGGGTGGTACATATCCAGCGTGAAGATCAAGCTATTTCGAGCCATTTCAAAATTAAACTGAATTTTCAGTTTAAAAATGACACTTGTATGAATGAATTACTCTAAACCCTTCTACCTTTAGCACTCACCTAGTGTTATATTGTCAGGGTTGAGAATGAGCTCATCCGACACAATGAGTCCCCCAGACACGAAAAGCTCATTGTAAGTGCGATTTTTCACATCATCCAGGCTGTCCACTCCAGCAAAGTAAACTGTGGGCAATTTCTTCAGAGACACCAGTGCTGGAATCTAAATGGAGAATAGAAGAAACCATGCCTTAAAGCAGATGCTGCTCAGTTTGCTTTGTGCAACTAATTAACTAGTTAAAAAAAACAGTTTAAAGTTAAAAGTGGTGAGTTATTAAGCACCTTATGTACATGAGCAGCTATATCCTCATTCTGAATAATGATCATGAACTTCTGCTGACTTTTACTCTCCAGGTAATTCTGAGGGTTGCAATCAATATTGCCAAGGCTGCGTAAATACTCCTGTAAAACCAAACAAATGGGGTTAAAGGTAAATGGTTTCAAAGGTTGGGGAAATGTATCAGGCTGAATATTCTGACACTTAATATTTTCAGACCTTGATCTCAGTGCAGAGTTCGCTCTCTTCATCTCCTCTTTGAATGTAAAACTTTACTGCATTTTTCTGCATGATCTCCATCAGCGTGCACAAAACATCAGGCTTGAGTTGCCCAATTACACTGCCTCCCACAGTGCTTGAGGTTCCAGCATGAGAAGACTCTGAAGGAATCTCCGGGACTGAAGCAACTGGAGGTTGACTGGCACTTCCAGCTGATGGGGAGCACACAGGATTTTCCATAATACCTGTACTCTTGGGGTCAGCTGATTTTTCTGCTGAAAAAAGGTGAACTTCTTTGACAGTTCCAAGGCGATGCTTACCTGAAGGAGGTGGTTTAGGGGTAGCTTGCGGCTTGCTGGTGGAAGCCTGAGACTTAGGCACTGGAAATGATGCTTTAGTGGGAGGATTAGCAGGAGGTGAGGGCAGCGTGGGTTGGGTAGGAGCTGGCATGGCAGAAGGGGGCAGAGTTGGTGGCAAGGGTGTGGGAGCTGGGGCAACAGCAGGTGGTGACACAACAGCCACGGGCTGTACAGGTGCACTGGGAACCCGGATCAAATGGTTCATCTTTTCACAGAGCGCGTTAACGTAGCTCTGCACAGGCATCGATGAGACATATTTGGATACAAAAGGTGAGAATGCCAAGCTTGACCATTTAGCCTGATCCTCACATCGCGGCAAAGGAGGCTGATGGTTGTAAATTATATGCTGGGCCTCCATCAGTTGCTGGATCCCCGTGCAGAGGTTCTGGAACTCACTGTCGAGAATAGTGTCGACTTCTTTGCTTGTAGAGGGGACCTGCTTCTCCCCCCCACTTGAACAAGGTTCACCAACACCCTCTGAAGCCAAGAAAGAAAAAATCTCTGAAACAATGCATATTTCAAGGGATCGACATAATAGACCATTTTTGTCATAACTGTGCAGCCCTACATTATACTACAAAAGGGTTATTTTAAATCATAAAATATTACTTTAAACTGTGCTTTTGATTTAATAAATACAACCTTGCAGATTATAATAAAACGTCTTTTAGAAACAATTATTAACTTTTGAAAAGTTTGATGTGGTATAGAAAAGAGAGGTCTGCATTGCAAGCATGCAGTTGAGAACAGACCTCTGGTGGAAATTCTCCAGAGATGTTGGCTCTGATGTGAGGCTTCTGCTTGATGAGTGGGATGCTGCTCCAGACCGGACGAGGGACTGTATACATCTACACTGCTTCTGCTGCAGTCCATTTGCTCCTAAACGCACATACTACAGGTTAGCAGAAACAACAATTGAGTGTAGCATTAGATATATCTTGAGAAACATTCCACACCTCCAAGTAATCCGGGTTAACCTGCTCCTCGTCCGCACGCCTGCCACGCAGGTCAAGATCACAGTGGGTGGTTGAATCGCTGGAGTCGTGTCTCTCTGCACTTTTGGGGAGCGTCGCAGGCTGGCTGCTGGCAGTGTTAGAGTTTTGGGCCATCCTGTTAAGCGTGTTGAGGAAGAGTTTAAGCAAGGCATGTGTATCCCGGAGGGTGGGACTCTGAGTCACACTCTCCCGCAGGTCCGTGTCACACAGCCCCATGCTGTCCATCACCACTAAGAGAAAGGGAAAACAGATGTCAACAGGGAGCTCATGTCACTGAGCAACTGAACTCACACACTACTGTGCAAGTAGATACAGAACCTACTCTCTCGTTAGGGACAAATAAAAAACTTCACATTCACATCTGAATATTAGTATTGTACAGGAACCTATGCTTTTTACCTTTAATTACAGCACTAAATAAAGATCAGTATTCATACACAGGACTAGAAACAATAGTTTTTTGTTCTAAATCATGCATTGTGCATTTTGTATATTAAACGAAATAATAAAAGTAAACTGTTTTTTTACATAAAAGAAGAGCCTAATGATACTACATTTCCAGAATTTGTACAGTCAGCTCTTTTCAAATTACCCTGAATCAAGGTGTACTCACCTCTTCCTGGCTCTCCATTCAGCAGACCCGTCCTAAGGTACTTGCTCACACCCCCGGGAACTTCCCTCTCCAGTCTCCTCTTTAGGCCAGCAGTGTCCCAGTCCTCCTCTCTTTCAGGCCCACTACCCTCCTCCTTGCCCAAAGTCCGCTTATGTAACTGTATCAGCTTTAACAATTTCTCCATCTTTTCTTTATCATACTCTCCCTGTTGCCTCTGAGCGCCACCGTTGGACTGAGAAACCCCAATCGTGCTGCTACTCGGCGCCTGTCTATCCGACCCTCCCCAGTCCGAGACAGGACTGTACTCTTCTGCTCCTGCTGGAGAAGACGCTGTCCCCGGTTGGCTGTCTATCAGACCCTGCTGCAGCGTTTCCACAGGCAGCTGGAACTGACCCGGACCATGCATGTAAGAGTTCAGTGCCACATCCATATTCTTAGGACGAGGTGGCTGGTGTTGGTTAGTCCGGTCATCCAAAGTTTGCCGGTACTCTACTACGTGGAAAGGCCGTATGACACCTTGCTCTTTCTGATTGAGGTAGTCCAGCACCTGATGTTTCAGTCCCACAGCAAGCTCTTTGGGTGGATTGGCACGCAGCTTGTAGAGGCCATGATGAAGGGCGGGTATAAAATTATCCAGCTGATGGCAGATTGGGTCTTTAGGCTCTAATGGAACAAGAGGGTCGTCATCTATTCCAGAGTTCTTCAAAACTAAAAAAAACAAAAAGAAATTTGTGAATGAGTAAAGTAAAGCATAAATACAAAGAAACTTCAATAAACAAACATAAAAGAGATACTTACTCAATTTCGAGATGCTTCTTTGCTCCTGAAATACAAAAAGCGCTTGCAAAACCCTGTCGTTTCTTCCTCGGCGCTCTTCACAGAAAACAAAAACAGACAGCTTTTATTATTCCACGCAGGAATTATACCGCCAGTGTTACATACATGGTTAGCATGTAGTATGTATATAAGTTGTGCATAAACCTACCAGGGTTAGTGTGCAACTGAGAAGACGAAAGGAGGAAGAGAAATCCTTTGTCTATCAATGGCTTCACCAAAACCTGGAGTGAAGAGTTTAATTATAGCATGACTATAATAAAACACAGGCAGTTTAAATTCTGCATATCAGATCGGTGACACAGATTCTATCAACAGACTGAAGACATGGTATACAGGGGAGGACGTCCAGCCAGGGTAATGCTGCGGACAATAATTCAATAAAGCTTAAAGTGGGCTGTCAAGGAGCTCACCATTCGTTCTCTCTCAAGCCGGTGCAAAAGTCCCGACAGACTGTTTTCCTGTTTACTCCTCCCCATGACCTCATACAGGCTGCAGTACATCCCACACTTAAATGCTGCAAAATACCACAACACATTATCATGTCAATACCGATTTAACAAATGTTGTGCTGAAAAGCATCACCAGTCCTAATCCTACCCTCTCGCGATCCACTGTACGCTTCCCATGACAGCAGAACAGGCGGAATCTTTCTCTTGACTTGATCGAGATGCATAGCCATACTAATGTCAAGCTTTTCTGGGCTGAAAAAGCAAAAAAAACTCAATTTAAAAACGAAGCACAAAATTTTGGCTAAACTTTATTAGTTAAAAAAAAGTGACTCACAGTTTAAGTGGAAGGTGATGCAGACTTGAAGAGCGGATGTAAACTTGATAGACCTCTTCTCCCTTATTCACCAGCGAACCACTCCAAACCGTATATCTCCGCCGAACTAAAGCAACAAATAAAAACAAGGGGTCAAATAAAATACCAATCTGATCATTTTATTAGACTGCTATATTGAGAAATACTATTCATACCTCTTTGCCCTTCATATAACATGCTGTTTAACCTATTAAAAGAGGAAACAAACAGTTCAGAATTTAAATAAAACCACAACAGATTGTTATAGACTTTCAATGCGGTGATCTTGTTCACACCTGTGTGTGGCCGTGGCTGACTCTTTGCCTTTGTACTGAAAAGACACAACCGCATATGGCAACACATGCCTGGGCCTTGACCGTAGCTCCTCAAACGCAAATTCATAAAAGTATTGCTGGTATAAAACAAAGAGGAAATCAACAGGTCATATAGGTAAACAAACATTACAAAACAAAACACTAGGAAATAAATAAAACCCTTACCTGAGTGTGCTCAAATGCCCTATAGGACAATAATGAGGTCACTTTGCTGGCATTTTTGAAAACATGGCTGTCATATTTAAGGGTTGGCTCAAGATTGTTTTTGGGCATATTGTCAAATATTGTCTTCACTTTACCCTGCAGAATAAGACAAAAGGTCAATATTTGTTTTTGAAACCATTGTGAAATTGTGTTACAAATGCACTACCTCCAGATTTGATGTGTAAACGACTCCTTCAGTAACTTACCTTCATGATTTTAAATATTATTATGTCTCCAGCAGCACCAACTTCAAACGGATTCATTTGTAACAAATCAGAGTATTTTGAGAGGTAAACCCCTAAAAAATATAAAAAGCAGCAATCAAGGATATGAGAGTTACTTGGGGCGAGGTTCCTGAGAGCCACAAAAAGCCTTGGGGTAATCCCAAGATACCTCTACACAGAGCATACCATGTTTACTAATATTAAGCATTTCATTTCACCAGTTCAAGCAACCCTAGTCACATTCACAAGATGCTAGTGTGAAAACACACACAGCAGCCGCTTCACCAAACTGTACAAAGATAATCAGGAATCAGAAATCAGCCAAGAACAAAATGAACGTTGTGTTACTTCCAAAACCTCAAACATGCTCTGGAAATAGAAAGTAGTAATGGGGTGACCAATATAAAAAACAGATGTTACTTTACAAAATATTTATCCACACAAAAATGAATGTCTGTAGCGAGTTTGGGCCATTACCATTTATTTGGCCTAGCGATCACAAGAAATCGCAGAGCAGCTGTCTTTTTGGCCTTGACCAGTTCAACTCCTCCAAACCACAAGATCAAGTGACCAGAATCCTCCCGGGCAAATGATTACATTCAAACAGAAATAAACAGATTCTTCTAAAGCGCTCACCTTTGGCAGGGCTCCCCAGATTGTTGATCCGCGAATGTCCCACAGAAAGACCCTTTTCGCAGATCCAGTGAGCCTGGTACAGATATTACTTTAATTACAGTCGTGCATTCCCATATACATGTTACACTGTATGTCCTGATAATTAGACGAGATGATGAGACATTTCAACATCTAGCTGTTAAATCTAAACTTAAAAATCAGTGACGGCGCCGCAGACCCATAAAAATGTATAATATAACCACTTTTGGAAATCAGAACAAAGCTTGCTCTGCTATATTTCATTCAAAGGACTGATATAAGTGTAATTATTGTGGCAGCTATGTAGTAAATGCATTATAAGCTTTTCAATAACTCAAAAGTGTCAATATAAAGGGTATAATATACTCAAAAAATTATATTTTGTCATCATTTACTCAGCCTCATACTGTATGAATTTAATCTTCGATTTCAATTCAAATATATTTGTATAGTGCTATTCACAATACTAATTGATGCAAAGCAGCTTTACAGGAAATTGTAAATAGAAGAATGTGAGAGTGAGTAAAGGATTGTAATTTTTGTAAATGAACTATGCCTCTAAGTTTACAAGCACTTACAAATCAGACACTGAGTCTGGAGCAAAACTGACACAGCCTTACCTTATTCCTCTCAGGCAGCAAAAAAGCATAGGACTCCGTGAGTTCTGCCTCTGTCCTGCCATTCTGCTTCAGTTCCCTTTTCTTCTCGATGAACTATGAAAAAGACATAAATCATACCCTATCATTACTTGCACGAGAACATTTTCAATCATCTAGTCTTTTACAAGCAAACAAAAATGCTGTTTATCAGCATCAACTAATTAACTTCACTCAGCAGTCACCTCTTTCTCCAAGAGCTCGTTGTGAATGAGAGACGCTTTGGTGTAGGTAAAAGTCCCACGAGAGGTGGCGTCCAAGTAGAACGTGGACAGAAGCTTCACAACATCCTCAAACTCTCTGGAGTCTGGAGACAAGTGTTGAAGGAGTCCTGAAGGACAACATACATAAAGGGCAGAGCTCTTATCAATGCATACAAACAAGGAACTGTGTAAGGGGAAAAAATATTGGTGTCATTTTATTTTAAAATAAATGCATAGTTGAGTCAAACATAACCTGACAGACACTTTGCAAAATGCAATGCATCGTGCAGTTCGATGCATTAAATGTGTTTAGGCGTTAAAGCTGAATTTTACATAAAACAATCCTGCCAAAATGACACATAAAACCGCTGAAATGAAAAATAACAGTTTACAATAATTAGTGAAAATTACATAAAACAAACCTAATCAGAAAACGCTCATAATCATTTAGCAAAACCACTTAATATTTTAGAACTTGCATTAATCGGTCAATGAGCGTCCATGATAGCTATAACTAATAAAAACATTTAACGACATAAATTGTAGCCCCAAGTGCTGTTTAGAAAACTAAGTAACGTTAGTGCTCGATAAAACACGATAGAGCACCAACTAACAGAAAGAAATTGGCACTAACGCCAGCAAATGCCAAAGTGAAAGCAGTAATGCGTAACTACTACAAACACCTCCCAGTTTGGCACGCTTTCGATTTCATTCAAGCAGCGTTGTTCTGTTAGCAAGATTTAATATCTGTATGTGTTCTGCGCTAGAAGGAAATAGTTCGGGAAAGAATAGCAGTGTGCGTCCTAATAAGGCTGGTTGTTCAGGACTGACAGGTGTTTCTAACCGTCGCGCGTAAAGACTGACGGGAGAAATGCAGTGGTCAACTGAAATCACACTGCTGCCATTGATGAGGGAAGAAGTGTGTCATGTGGGGTGGCAGCACTGTATGGTGTGGGAGGAGGAGTGTGGAGCCAGCTAGCAAAGCAATGACACCGGCCTCCGTGAGGTTTACAACCGTGGGATGAAAACGCACCGTGTACTCGAGGTTTGCGTCGAACTCCTCGCGCGGGCGCCTGAAATGAACTGGATCCTCACGTGCTGCTCGAGTTGCACGAGAGCGCACGACTTTATTTCCTGCAGCTCTGAGCAGTGTACCAGCTAAAAATGCATTTACCGTATAACGTTATATAGATCCCCCGTTTACTAATCAATACAGCTCTATTAATTTGACCCGAAGCGGTAAACAGCGAGCTTTTAGCAAACTTGCAGGCTGCGAAACAGAAACAGTGCATTTCGGGAATGGCAGTAACATAGTAACGTTAGTGGTGGTAGCAATGGGACACACAACCTTTCCGCTCCTTGATTTTCCTCGGAATCTGAAAACTCCTCCTTGGCAGCTCCTCGGCCGACCGCGGTAGTGTTGAGGGCGAACCGCCGCAGTTTTTTAGGTCCGACAGCCCTGCCTTCCGTCGCTCAGAAGCATCTTGTTCAGACATTTGCTCGTCTTCACATCCAGCTCGATCGCCATTTTGCTTGGATGTGGCCGTGCTAGAGGCTGACAACAATTGTTTCTTGCTATCGCCATCCTCCAAGGTTAGGCCGCCGGCCTTGCTGCTCTCCTTGTCGATTTTTCTCTCCTGGCTGAAATTGCTAGCCATTTTTCGGACCAGCGGTCACCTCGTCAGCTGGCGATGAAGTTGGTTTCAGTGCCGCTTCACGGAGTAATTCTCCTTCTCAACCAGCCTCCGCCATTATGCCTGTGACGTATACCTTCCCCACCACTGCAAAACTCTGGCGTCACTCTGTTTACATTCACGCGGCCTGACGCCCTCCAGTGGCGCTGCTGCGAATTGCTCAGCGTCTAGACGTCATGACGGTGAGCTCTAATCGCTGGCGCGTGAGAGCAGCTCCACAGAGAATCGGTGCCAAGAACGAATTGTTGGGCTGTCAGACAATAACTCTTTCGGGAAAATCCCTCTACCTCACAACCAGAATCATTACGAGCCCATTGAGCTCAATTATGCCATTTCACGAATTTCATTCAATACTCACACGAGTGAAGTAGAATTAATTATGTAATGTATTAAACACGCATTATTCTCTCTCTTTTTTGTCCCCCTTTTTTTAGGAGCAATATGATCAGCGTAGTAATTTAATAGAAAAGGTCATTGTTCATATTTAATTTGTTTCAAGTTTTGAATTAGCTAGAATCGGAAACCAAATTTAAAAAGTTATCCTGAACGGGCTTCTTTCTTCTGGTGAACACAGAAGTTTGTTTGGTAAATGTGTGTAACCAAAGTCTCTTGAAGACAAGTCACTCGGCGGCCATCTTTGAATGCCTCTCGGGGATCCAAGTGCAGCTCCTATCTCTTTGAATGGGGAAACATCAAATTCTCCAAAACTGTTCACTAAGCTTACGATGAAATGTAATATTTTAAATCATCAATGAAATCTGACAACATCTGTGTAATAAAAGTTGTTCATTTTGTTCAAATAGCGTTATAAAAAAGCTCATTTCTCAGGCGAGATCAGTCAGTGCGCATGCGCAGTCCTGTTTCTAAAGTCGCTCAATGTTTCTATAGCAACCGGAACTTCTAAGGGCAGATGCGTTGATTCGCTGACATTACAATCAGCGATTGGCTATTTTATTCAGAAGGCGGGGCTTCCTGTGATTGATCAGCCATGTTGAGCCTTGCATTTTCCCCCATTCAAAACCCAATAGTGTCTTGGGTATTCTATAGTCTTTGATGTAACCAGTTACTGGTAAGCCATTCAATCACAGATTTTTTTTTAAACACAAATGAATGTTTCACAAGGCTTTTTAATAAAAAGTGTACATTTATAAAGTTTTGTTAGCAACTCTCTTGTACATGTTTGTACATGTCTGATTTTACTCTTCTGTCATACTTCCTCTGCTGTAAATATCGTACTCTTTGAAGCGAATATAGTCTTTGAGACTGGACGGCAGAGGGAGGAAACTGATAAAAACTGGAGCCCTCAGACGCAAGCGCCCCAAACAGTCACGGATCTTCAGTCTGCAGAGATGCTTCAGGCTTCGAGCATTTTCTGATGAGCAGAGAACATATACAGTACATGAACACATTCTGCAATGTGTTGCAATTTAATTTAAACACGATCATTTATTAAAGAATGCTGAGAATTTAAGTTAAAGAATCTCACTAAAGATAAACATGAGCAGTATAAAGAGCATGCTCTCAAGATGTGACTCACCTTGTATCTTACATATTTCTGGCCACTGTTTTTGTTCAACCAGAACGCTCTTTAGTTTGGAGCAGAGGGTCACATGATCAACGTAATCTAACATGATTCTCACTACTTGGGCGGAGATGTGCTTGAGCCAGTACACAGTGATCACCTCACAGAACTGCACAAAAAATTAGCAACACTGAATTTGTCACCGAAAATCTTTAGTGTCACGCAAGACCTGATTTTGCTCTGTTCGACGTGTTCCTAGGTCAGCATCTTTATTGACCCTGGAACGACATTGTGATTAGCCAATCAGATTTAAAGAACCATTTTTATAGTTTTTGTCAAGCTTAGGCTTACAATCAGTTTTTGGTGCTTGTACATCAGTGACATTCATCAAAACCTGATTTTAGATATTACTCATGGGTAAGGTTAGGTTTAGGCTTAGAGATATGATTTTTTTATTAAAATGTTGTTCAAGGGTTAACACAATATGAACACGTTGAACTGTGGTATGTTGCATTTCTTTGCTGAACAAGTATTTATTTTTGTTTTGAAAAATGGTACCTTTTTCAACAGTAGCCTGCAATAACACATTAAAGTGAGTGTATTTTTTATTTTTGGTTGCAATTATTCCTTTAACAAGATCAAATCATACCCCTTGACACTGAAAAACGACCAATAACTGTTCTTACCACAACATCTTTGATGACAGAAGCGCTCCAGCCCTCATAATCCACAGGCACATGTGAGGCCTGTCCATACGGGCAGTCAAAGCAGCGCTGCACATCATAGCCATTATTAAGCAGCATACGCAGCATCACCTCATCCTTAAGTGCGTACTGAAGGGCAGAAGGGAAGTGGGTGGTGTTGACGCGGGAGTAGTAGTTCACATTGGCACCGTAGCGGAGCAGAGTATTGATCAGCTCATAGTTGCCCAGTCGCATGGCCACCTGCAGGCAGTTGACAGGGTCTTGATTGGGCATGGCCCCGGCCTCCAGAAGCAGCCTCGCTGACTGGACGTCGTTATTCGATACGGTGAAGAACAGTGCTGACCTGCGTTCATCCTCATAGTTCCTGCGCACTCGGGGGTGTAGCATGAAGTTTGGGTCAAACCCGTAGCTCAGGAGCAGATCCAGACACTGAGAGTGACCGCCTGCAGCGGAGGAGTGTAACGGGCTCATGCCGCTTTCTTTAATCACCTCTTTCTTAGTCACAGGGATCAGCTGCTCCAGCACTCTATGAAAGAAAGTTTTTTAAGGGTAAACACTATATTGATTAACCCATCAGCAGGGTGGTACTCACAGCAGATGTCCGCGGTAGGCTGCACGGTGGATGGGGAGATGGCCGGTGTGGGTGGGAATGTTGGGATCGGCTCCATATTCCAGCAACAGTGAAACGATATCGGGATTTCCAGAAGCCGCAGCATCAAATAAAACTGAGGCTGAACCAAGAGAATGAGGCTTGGACCACACACTGGCCCCTGAAGATAAGCGGGTTATTAAAAGTTATGACCATCAATAGATCTTTATAGACACACAGGAAGATATAGATTATATACAGAGAGATACAGACTGCAAAATCACCTTTCTGAAGCAGAATCTCTACAACATTAAAATGTCCAGCTTGCGCGGCCAGTCCTAAAGGAGTATGTTCACAGACGTCAATGACATTTGGGTCAGCGCCAGATTGTAGGAGGAGGTATACAAAGTTATCCAAGCCAAGCACGGATGCTTCATGCAGAGCGGTTCTTTGTAGACTTCCTTTTTGGTCCACTGTGGCATTGTAACGCAGCAGCAGCAGAGCCAGGTCATACTGGTCATTCTTTATGGCTGGAAAAAGGCAAATCATGCATTCAGGACAATACTGATATCATTGTTTTAATGCTGTTTCAATTTTATAAGTTCTACTAGGTTCTACACTATTTGGATATAAAACTACAATTAAAATCAATCTGTTTAAATCAGTGGCCCTTTATTTCCCAAAATATTCAAATGATGATTTTTAAAATATTTTACTCACAATTTCTATTTGATAAAATATTTACAGCTTGGCATTTCTAAAAAAAATAAATTATATTTATATATATATATATTCATATAAAAATACCCACTGTGATTTAGGATTGTGTTGTTTTATTTTTTAACTTTTCCATGATATTGAAATCACTTTAAAAAATAATGAAATCATTTTAAATATTTAAAATATATGGCCATTATACAAATAAATATATTTAAAGATAAGTGTACATTTTGTAATAATATAAAACATGTAAATAATTCCAATAATAATAATATTTCATATTAAAATTGAAATTTGAAGTCATCCTGAGGCCACCATGACCGTGTTGAGAACGTTTAGACTGAAGTACAATATTGTCAGCATTAAAATAACAATGCACTTCTTTGAAGTGAAAGAAAGAGAGAGAGAGAGAGAGAGAGAGAGAGAAAAGACAAAGAGAGTCTTGCAGTTCTAATCTTAAATGAGGAATGTGAGCTTACTAAGCATTCTGTATGCTAAAGATAGCACTGTGTTTCACACCTGCAACCAATGCAGAATCATCATCCTCATTTTTACAGTTAGGGTCACAACCGTTCTGCAGCAGGAATGTGGCGTTCTCTCGGAGACCGTGGACAACGGCGAGAAACAGCGGAGTCTCCCCTCTCAGAGTACGGCATTGCCCTGAACCCTGAGAAGATGCTGAATGAGGAATTCTCATTAAGGAATGATTTGGAGGGGGGGTTAAAGAGGTAACTATTATGGAAGCTGATTTCCACAGATAAATATAGTACAGGCCAAAAGTTTGGACACACCTTCTCTTTCAATGTGCTTTCTTTATTTTCATGACTATTTACGTTGGGTTGAGTTATGTACTTAACAAAAAAAGGTGAAATAACTGAAAACATCTTTTATATTCTAGTTTCTTCAAAATAGCCACCCTTTGCTCTGACTACTACTTTGCACACTCTTGGCATTCTCTCGATGAGCATCAAGACGTAGGCACCTGAAATGGTTTTCACTTCACAGGTGTGCCTTATCAGGGTAATTAGTGGAATTAGTGGAAGTGGTCGGGACCATCAGTTGTGTTGTGCAGAAGTCAGGATACTACACAGCCTACTCCATCAGCTAACAAAAGAAAAACGAGTGGCCATCATTACTTTAAGTAATGAAGGGCAGTCAGTCTGGAAAATGGCTAAAACTTTAATTGTGTCCCCAAGTGGAGTCGCAAAAACCATCAAGCTCTACAACGAATCTGCCCAGGAGGATCGACCCAGGAAAGGAAGACCAAGAGTAACCTCTGCTTCTGAAGACAAGTTCATCCGAGTCACCAAGCCTCAGAAATCGCAAGATAACAGCAGCTCAGATCAGTGACCAGATAAATGCCACACAGAGTTCTAGCATCCCAGCTCTAGAACAACTGTTAAGAAGAGACGAATCAGGCCTTCAAGGTCAAATTGCTGCCAGGAAACCACTGCTAAGGAGAGGCAACAAGCAGAAGAGATTTGATTGGACCAAGAAACACAAGGAATAGACTTTAGACATTTGGAAATCTGTGCTTTGGTCTGATGAGTCCAAATTTGAGATCTTGGTTCCAACCGCCGTATCTTTGTGAGACGCAGAACACTAACGGATGGATTCCACATGCCTGGTTCTCACTGTGAAGCATGGAGGAGGAGGTGTGATGGTGCGGGGGTGTTTTGCTGGTGACACGGTTCACAACAAGTTCACATCTAATATTACAACTCACAATTCTTATTTTGTTTAACTCTTATTCTCAATTTTTCTCCTCTCCGTTGTGAATTATAAGTTCTTTTTTGTCTGAGGAAATAAGCTTCCATAGAAACTATAATTTATCTCTTGGACCTGCATAAGTGACCTCCAGAATGCTCCTCTTGTGTTGCACCGCTGCCTCATGCAATGGAATCCAGCCCTTGCTGTCTGCCTTAGACAAAGCCTCCTTTCGCTGCACCAGGACCTTCAGAGCATCCTCATTACCTGACATTACACATGTAGTGAGCTTCACAAAGACTCCAGATCCTCTACAGCACTTAACTGAAAATGCAGATGGACATTTTTGGAGGATTTAGCTCTTACCAGCTTGTATAGCAGTGAAAATTTCCTCGTGGTCGATGCAATCTAATGGATCGCTGCTGAGGGACATCAAAACACAATGTTAGATCATAAGACAGATGCTATTGGTGCATTAATAAAAGTGGTGATTTAGCTGTACCTGGTAGCTGAATCTGCATGTTTACTGTACTCCAAAAGACTCTGTTCAATCATGTACTGAGTGGCCTCATCTTCATCATCATCCCAGTCATCCTCCGCAGCTTCATACACTTCTTCCATATCTCACTAATAAACTCTAATTTGGCAATCAGAACCACAAGATTTACCGGCGTTTTCTGTCTGTTCATTGTAAAATAAAGTGACTTTAGTTATTACTAAGGTTTAGGAATCCTTATATAAATGTGGATAAAGATATAACTGAAGTCACTTTTGGCACATTTCAGGATTGGCCAACCTTACATAGCATCACAATAAACAGTCTGTTTGTAGGAAAGCATACAGTTTATCGTTTATATTATTACTAGCATCATTCTAGTTAAACTCCTGAATTCAGTGTTCTAAGGGTTTGTTTTCTGCAAAGACTGTATTGTATAAGCATACAAATTTTGGTTTCCAATAGCGAAAGCTGAAAATATCTGCTCTAGTTTCTACTGAGCTGGCTTAAATTACAAAAGGATGTAACCAACACTCACAACTCTGTAGTTCTTGCATTAAAATGTCAAATTCACAAATGTAAAAAGAGTCTAACATCATAATTTGAAGCTTTGGTAACGTCATCATTTAAATGATTGTCTAATTGCTTCAAGAATGTTTTGTAAACATGCAACACATCCCATGCAATCTATTTCTGCTGAGATTATCCAGGAGGAATAATCTGTTTACATATGCTTAATTCAAAGGCAAATGCATCTTCTACCTGAGGCAACGGGAAATGTTGAAAACAGTCGTGGCAGTTGTATCTGTGCCGTGTTTTTGGTTGCTTTACACTCTTAAAATTATTTATATCTGTGCATGGTTAAAAATACATGCTCATGGGGCCTGAGCCAGCCAATCAACACCTGGCTTTGACCCACTGCGTGACAGTCAATCTTGCAACTCTACCCCAGCAGACAGCTGACCTGAGAGTTAATGTTCTTAGCATTTGTGTTCTTAGGAACACTTGCAATGAGCCATACTTTCTGTTTGAATTAAACGTTAACCACGTGTCTTTAAATTCACGGTGGACAGAAACCACACACTCTCAGATAAACAGGAAGTTGTGAATTGATTAAATAAAGCTATCCCAGCAGAGGCACACATTAACAATCTGATGCATAAAATTATTAAACCCAGAGGAATATTCCTTTGTACTTAAAAGCAAGAGTGCAATATATTCTCATTCTTTTTTGTTGGAGTAGTATGTTGCTAAGCAAAAATGAGTTACAAAAATAGCTAAGAACATATAAATGATGCACAAAAATAAATAACAATCTTACCCTGAGTAGAAAGTGTTTTAATGAATATAATAGAGACTGTATAATGAGGGCTGAAGAAATGCTTTATGTGTATATATTTTTTACTGTAGATCAACTTCTATAATAAACAAATTTTCTCCTATTAAAAAAAAAATAAAATAAAATATTCTGGAGGTACCTGATGCTTCACCTATCATCTCCCGAATTGATCATCCGTTGTCATAAATAATAAACAAAACAAAACACCATGACATTTAAAGAGAACAGTCATAGAACTATGTTGGTGTTTGTCAAAAGATATTAAAAATCAATTGCAGAGATGCTATTTTTAATGGAAACTGTGAAAAATAAACCGTAAATAAGTCAGAGTCAGAGGGGTAACATTTGGTGTCAGTCATCTAGCTGACAGAGTAAAGCCACCCCTCTCTTGATCCAGTGCTGAGGACGCTTGCTGGTAGGAAGCATCATGCTGATGACAAAGTTGGTTGAATGGCCAGTGGTGGACAGTGTTCCTTTACGCTCACTGGTCTTATAGAGAGGACACACATAGATGCTCTGGGGCTGATCCATGCTCCTCTTGTCCGCTAAAGACAGGTTTGGAGAGGTTGCTGAATAAAGTAATTACAAAAGCATGATATGATGAATATGAGTGTAAATTATAACATTACTTGGTTTGATCCAGATGATAGGGACTGCATCAAATAACACTTTGGGATACTGTTCGGCCAAAACTCCACTGCAAGGAAGAACATAATTAAAGAAAAAAAATGATAGCTTAGAGATTATTATATTATTTCCAGTGTCTTCCTGCCCTGGAAAGCATTCTTGCCTTTTTTTATCCCATCGAGCTCCATCCAGAAAAAGGCCATGAATGTAGACTCCATCTTCAGGAGACGTGTCGGAGGTGTCAAATGGCAGAACCTAAAGTAATAAAGAACAATTTGTAGCTCTCAAATCATGTCTTTTTATCTAATAAAAGTACTCTCAGCCGTAGAACATCTGCAGCAGATGATACCTCATAATTAAAGCCAAGCAGGTCAATAGGGATGGAATACTTCCTAGCGTAATTCTGCAAGGCACCTGTTATGAAAGCCTGAGTGAAGAAAAACCCAGACAACCAGAACACATGGGGCTTCTGTGTGTTATACCACTCCTGGAAAAAGAATATGATACAGAGAGACACTAATTAAAGGAATAAATTAAAAGAAATTTTTTTTTAGATTAGATTAGATTCGACTTTATTGTCATTACACATGTACAAGTACACGGCAAGGTTTAGGTCTAACCAGGAGTGCAATAAGCAGTAAGTGCAGGATAAAGGTATAAGGTATAAGTGCGCTTATGTAAGAAGAAACTGGGTAATATTTACAGATGGATGTACAGTAATATGAACATTATATACAGTTTGTATTAACTATAATCATGACTGACAAGTAGGTTTAAATGTCACATGATCCTTGAGAAATCATTCTAATATGCTGATTGGTGTTTAAGTAGTGCTGCTTATTATTTTTGTGAAATAATAATAATAAAAAACGAATCACTAATCAAAATTTATCAAATTTGTGACAAAATGCTAATCATAACAAGCATCGAAAATTTGTATAATATTTTAAAACTGCAAAAGAAAAGACTTTTCACTAGCTTTCTGATACCCCAATGTGATCACTGACCTGCAGAAATCTGAGTCTGGCTAAGAAGTCGTTGACATAGCTGCCCAATGGCTTGAGACTAGGATAGGAGCATTTGGCCCACTTTTCTGGCACTTTGCCCACCAGCAGACTTCCAGCTATAGCCTCTAGCTCTGCATCCATCACCACCAGCCCCTTAATGGCCTTTATCAGGTTCTGCAGACTCACACGTATAGTGCTGCTCAAACTAAAAGAGCAAAGTACACAGAGATTACAGAATAAACACCATAGTGGAATTATTTCTTTAGACATTCTGGATCTAAAATGAGCTCCGAGGACTCACTTGTTGTACCGCTGCATTTCCTGCACGAGTACCGTATTCATGCTTTCCTCATAACACACAGGAAACTTGACAAGGGCAGACTCAATGTCAAAGTTACATGGAAGCTGCTTGGCCAAAATCAGAATATCAGTAAATCGCTGACATGTATACAAAATACCCTTTTATCCCCATAACTATTTCTAATCTTACTTTAGATAGGATGTCATTTGCAATGTCCAGTAGAATGGTATCCCCGCCAGAGCCGCCCCCTCCCT
The DNA here is from genome assembly GCA_032361145.1 of Enteromius fasciolatus. Lineage (NCBI taxonomy): Eukaryota > Metazoa > Chordata > Actinopteri > Cypriniformes > Cyprinidae > Enteromius > Enteromius fasciolatus. The sequence goes on from JAUMHR010000084.1 coordinate 7,462,426, forward strand.
TCGAGCCCCCACCCTGGGTCAAGATGAGGGAATCAAACAGTAGTTTTGTCTGTTGAAGGTCTTTGGAGATGTCAACGTTCTCGTGCATGCCAAAGACTTCGGGATGCTGATTAGAAGGTAGGTTCTATGGAGCATATGCAGTGTATTGTATTGAGTTATTCATCAGAGTTTGAATTTAAAACAAGGTCAGCAGTTACTTTATCATAAAGTCGTACCCTGATAAAGTCCACATAGTCTTCATAGATGGTTTTTGGAGGTGCGTGATAATTGCCGCTGGGGGAGAAGGAGTAGCGTGGGTGGTCGATAATGTCTTTATTGTAGAAGTCAGCGAGGATTGTCATGAGGAGGCGGCGGTCCCAGTCATCCGTTACACGTCCTCCGTAGTTACACTCTCCGGTCAGATACGTGATGGCCTCAAAGGGAACCTCCTCGTACTCATTCACAAAGAGCTGAGGAACAAAATAGAGAAGGGCAATATAATTATTCATACTGTTTTCCAGTCTTCCAATCTATAGTAAGGTCACATTTAATCTGTCAGGGATACTTTTATTATGCCTTCATCATTTATTTTGGCTACTTTTAATATGACTTTTGCATTGTAGAGATTTTATTGTTTAACCTTTGTCTAGGACCCAAAAATTTCCGTCAGAAAAATGAATAAATAAACAGAATTTTTAACACTATGAGCAAAGAGTGAACATGTTTTTTGTGAACATTACTTGCACTACCATTTAAAAGTTTTGGGTCAATAAGATATCTTGTTTAATATAAATACATTTATTATAGCAATGAATTAAACTGATAAAAAGTGATAGTAAAGGCATGTATTATTAAATTAACACTTTTCTTTTGAACAAATGCTGTGCTTCTGCATCACAGTTTCCACAAATGTTAAACATTTTCAACAATTATAATAATAACAATTATTAAACAATTCTTCAGCAACAAATGTTTGGTGTACAGTAAAGAGCTATAAAATATGGGGATTTTTTTTTTTGTAATATGAAATATTATTTAATTGTATTTGCAAAGCCAGTAATGAAATTAGCCTTATATGGATCAATTAGTCTGGCATTTTATTAATTTTGAAATAAAAGTTTCTAATAAACATAATACATGTAGTGCAAAAGACACTGTGGTGAAAGTTCAAGCACTTTACCTGCAGCTGTCTGATACTAATACGCAGATCTGACTCGTTAAAACCATAAGGAATGTTCCATCCCAGCGGCCCAAACTTTTTTCTCTCCTGGACAAGAGCATGGAAGAAGCAAACTCCATACAGGAGCTTCTCCCAGACCTATAAAATAACAGTCAGTAATAGAATACTATTTTATCTGAAACATGATGAAGAGTCAACATAAGGCGGAAGGCTCAACCCACTAGCTCTTTGTTAGGACAGCCTGCAAAGAACTCAGATTCAGAGATGGGATCTGACAGATACGACTGCAACAGATTTAACCTCAAGCCAGTGGGAGGCTCATTGGTCATCTTCACGCCGTTCTGCAAGATGGTAACTGGAAACTGACGGAACAAAAAAAACACAAACTTAAAAAGGGTGAAGAAAACTTTTTATTAAGGCATGTACAATATAAGTGTCCTATGGGTACCATTGGTGATGGGTAGCTGGTGAGCCAAAGACGGAAGTTTGGATGGCATGTGTCAGGGCTGAGATCCTCACAGATCTTCTCCAGAGTGGACATCCAAGACACAGCCAGGTGGCAGTTCTGTAGGCACACCCAGGTGCCCTCCTTCATGGCAGAGCGGATCATCTTCACTGCTATGGGACCCTGGCCTTGTCCCAGAGAGATAGATTTAAACTGGGAGCCACCCATGTTCTTATCGTTGGCAAATTTCAGCAGACCTAACAAGATTGGGAAAATCAGTGTTTCGGACTTGTATACTTGACAGGTTTTACACCTAAGGAAGCTGATATTAAACACTCCCACCAGGGGTCACTAAACCTTCTTGACATAAGTTAAGTTGTCTTGCTGTTTTTCAATTTCTCTTGCCATGACAACTGTGTCATGGCAACTGTGCCGCTATTAAGATCAAATGACCAACTGAATAAAACAGGCAATCACCTTTTTATGATTATTTACAAAACAAAATAAAAGGCCAATAAAAACACAGAATTAGTAAAGGCTGGGTTACACCACAAAACTTGCCAGATGTCAGAACAAGTCTACAGATTTGGGGAGTTGGAGCTGACAGATTTCACAGTAAAAAAGCAGTGTTGAGTGGGCTGCAGCCTTTTGGCTTCAGAATATGATTTCAATCAGTTGGAGGATATCAAACATGTCTCGTATTTTAAGACTATACTGCTATACTGTATACTGCTTTGTGTTTCAAAAAGTTTACCAAAGTGTTTACCATAAACATACTTAATGAAAGATTAAGTACACTCCGCTTTAAATAAGAGAAATGTTTTAATGTTTTATTTAACCAAAGTAATAAATTACTCACTAGCCATGGGATCTGCTCCAGGAGAGAGTACAAACACCAGTGGAATGGTGCAGTTGGAGTCAATGTAGCTCTTACTCAGGTCAAATGGAGGTGGTTCAACAAATCTCTTTCCCAATTTGTCAGTCACAAATTTGCTGATTGCTGGCTCAATCTTTGGGGAAAGGATAAAGTGAAAATAAAATAACAGAAAAAAATATTCCTGTGAGCATTTATGACTTTTTAATGACTATGATCAGAACATGTCAAAGAGAACTCACTTTATCAGGTCTAAGGCATCGGTAAATTATCATTTTTTGAAGTTCATTGAGCTTATCACACCAGGGTTTGGGCAAAGCTGTGTTGTATGGCTCCTTACTGTCATAAATTGGCAGGAAACTCTCAGGACTCTTATTGAAGCTCTCCCTATATTTGGATGAAATAATATTTCTGTATCAGCTGCTGAAGCACAACATGCAGATGTAACATTTCAGTCATTTCAGAAGGCATAGCAGAGAATTCATACTTAAGACCCTCAAGTGCAGGAAGATCACTGGCCCGGCAGATCTCATCCCAGCATTTGTCAGGCAGCCAGTTTGGATCAGGGTTGGCGACGTTGTTCTGTAGACCCACACCTCCAGTGAGCAGGAACATAAATTCAGAGTACTCAATCTCCTTCTTAGCCCTTTGAAAGATCAAGTTTAGTGCACAGATTCATTCAATTTTTTCATACTTCAGATTCATACTTTTATCTAGTAATTTTTAAGAGTGTACTAAAGTTTGAACTTACAGCAGTAGATTAGAACAGAGCAGGAACGAGAAGAGGAGCTTGTCCTTCTCAAACAGTGAACGGCACACGTTGCAATACAGGTTATAGGTGAAGTGATCAATCAGGTATCTGAGTCTCTTCTCTAGATTCTTTGATTTGTTGCTGTGAAATCCATATGCACAATAAGCGCAAATGCAAATAAAAATCAATGATACAGAATTTTTTAACTCATATGCAGCTATTCCCCACCTGTCATGTATGGAGTTGACATAGAGGTTGACAAACCAGTTGAGAGAGTATTGATACATGGGGTCGATGTTGGCCAGGTCTGCAATACTGAAGAAGAGGATGGAGGAGTGCTTAGCAATGGCTCTGTAGCCTTCCCTTGACTCAGCTATTTCAATCTCAGTCTTCTCTGCAATCTGAAAATTCACAGAAAGGCACAGAGATCAAACCCTGAAACTATCATGGAGTTAATAAAGGAATTTCATTTAAACCGGCTATTTAATGCACTACACCTGCTGTTTCTTAGTAATCTCATTAGACATTATCTTGGCAGCATCCAGGATCTGAATCGCACTTTCGTCTTCCAAGATGTTCCCCTCTGAAGACTGCAGAGTTTCCAGGATTTGGTCCTCGATCTCCTTAAGCTGCTTCTTATTGGCTGCAGACTGAAGAATCAGGGCATTTCTCTCCTCTTCTAATTCAGGCCTGAGGGAAAACAGAAGTGAGATACTGTATCTGGACCGACACTAAGTCCGAATTATATTTTTCAGGAAAACAAAGGAATAAAAATCAGAATCACCTCTCTTTTGCTACCACAATGCCAAGTAGCTGGTCTTCAAGGCCCTCTGGTGTAATCATAAAGTTAAGCAGACACACTTTGGTAGCTAGCTCAGGCAGGTAATGAGGGTTCCTCAGCTTTGTAGTGATGTAAAAGCGGAAGTCACTCGAGTACTCAATCACACTCTCACCCAATCTGATACAGTCCACACCCCCTACAAAAAAAAAAGCAGGAACTCAGTTTGATTTTTAACCACTCTTTGAGAGTAAAATTAATCATGTAATCGAAATCTTTAAACAAGAACTTATTTAAAAGAGTTGTTTTAGTAAAACACCTTGCTTAAAAACTTGTTTGAGGAGCAGTGGCTCTAAGGAAGGGTCGAGCTCCTCTCCTACGTTCTCCAGCAGCAGTGGCGTACCAAACTGGATGCAATTCTCAAGTGTTCTCATGTAGTCGGCATCAGTTAGCTTGATCACATTCAAGTTGTGCTCCCGTTCTGAGTTTTTCACCCATTTGTTGGCCTGACCCTGAGGATCTATCATTAATGGCCTGGCAAAGAGAAAATCAGGTGGTTAAACATAATGCTTTGGTTCCAAAATCAGAAGAAAACACCTGTTATTATTTGTAACACAAAATTTCGAAATTATTTGGCTTTGTTGAGTCATACCATCTTCTAGAGTTGCTCACTACAACACCGTTATCAATGGAGAAGCTGTCAGTGGGAAGGCCCGCAATATTCCAGGCCCTGATTTTGATTGGGTCCCCGAGTATCTTACTTAGAGAAAAGTCTTGAGAGGATGGGATCTTCTTGGACTGAGTAGAAAGGAACGGAAATAACACTAAATATTAATTGGCAAACAAGACCAGTCTTCACTGAGAAGAGCAGTACAATACCTTGCAGAGCCTGGCCCACATTTTAGTACAGTCATGGCGAAAGCTGGCAGTGAAAGCTCCAAGGTAAGCAATAACACCAGCAGATATTAGCACATCCCCTGTCAAGTTATCATATGTGCATTGGAGGTCATTGGCTGCTTTCGACCACCTATTTATAAATAAAGGAATGCATACTCTGTTGGCTCAAATATAGGAATTAACCGACAGCATAGATTTGGTTGTAGTTGATTAAAACCTGGATTTTTCTCCTCCTAAACCTCCAATTAGCTTCTCAGCTCTCTCCAGTTTGCGAGCACAGAGATCCACTTGGAACTCCAGCTGAGCTTTCTCTTCAGTCTTTTCCTCCAAAGTCTTTTGCAGTGAGGCCAGACGATCCTCCACCTCTTTTAGCTCTGCTCTCTTCTTCTTTAGCAGGGCCATGGTGGTGGCCAGGGATTCCTGGGCTATAATAAGGTTGGCTTTTTTAGGTGCTACCACCTAAGAGAAAAAATAATATAAATCTCATCAAGTGGTATGAAACATTAAAAAAGTATATAATTCCTTATATTAAAAGAAAAAATGATGAAAGAACAAAAACATAAAATGTAAGTGTATGTATGTTACTTTATATAATAATTAAAAATATATGCGTAAGATACAGATTAGGGTCTATATCTACAGTACTTTTGCCACTCTGTCATAAACCTCCATCGCAGTGATCCATCTGCAAAGCCCCTCAGCTGCAGATGAGGCCTTGGCCACTTTGGTGGGGTCAAAGTCAGGGTTGGTCATGTACTCACTACGGATTTTATGCATCACTTGAACCTTTCACAAAACAACACCATTAAAATACATCAACCGCAGTGTTATGAAACAACCTACTGTACACACCCTACATAAAAGTCTTACAGGGATGTTGTCTTTGTCATACTCCTTCAGATCTTTGAGGAAATTCATTTCTCCTAAGAGCTTCTTGCTTGGACCCCAGTAGTCAAAAATCTATCAGAATAGATAATTTGCTGTCAAAAAAAAAACAAAAAACAAAGAAAGCTTGTGTTATGTGACCTGTCTAGACTCGCTTTTGACCTTCTGTCCAGTTCCAGCAGATTCATTGATCTTCTCTGGTTTGATGTCCTTCATTACACACACCGCTGCCATAACCAGCTTCACTCCTGATGGAGGGTTCTTCATTGATTTTACAATGGTCACATCAGCTGGCTAAAATCACAAATCAACCCACATCTTTAGTAATAATCAATAATTGTATAAACCAAAATGTAATCATTCATGAATAACTGCAGGAGTTTTAAATTTCTGCAATTGTGCATTCAGCATAAACTGATTAACCTACTGTACTTACATATACAGTATATATATTTTTTTAATTATTATTTATATATATATATATAGCTGCAGTCTGTAACTCTTGGTCCTCTAGCGTTTAATAAACTGTGCGTCTTGCGGAAGAATATTGTTGCTGTAACTACTTTTCTCTGTTTATATCTATAAAGAAACATACAGGTGCCAGGACATGCCTGCATGATGGAGTCTAAATGGCCAAAAACATGGTTTGTAAAATGCATTCATGGTGTACTCGCTTATTGTATAAATGTAGTAAATTTTGAACACAAAAAAGTTATAGACGACAGCTTTAAATGTTTAATAGACTAGTTTAATTGAATAAAAGACAACAAAGACAAGTGCATACTAAATTCTTCTTTGTTAAATAATTTTTCATAATGAATTTGTGCATGTAGGTAAACACGATTAGCCACAGGACAGTTACTCTTTTAGTGTCTAAATATGTAGTCTTTCTTACAATAATAATGTGAAAAGCAGTATGTAAAATACAAAGTTGACCTTGAGTGTGTCCAGGGCAGACAGCGCAGCCTCCAGTGCAGGGATGGCCTTGGCCAAGTCACTCTCACACTCATTCTTCAAAGCCTGGGCTTCATTGGCTTTTAGAGTAGCTGTTTCTTCATCCACACGGACAAGTTTGCTCTTCGCCTCAACCTCCACTGACTCCACCTCTATCACCTGAGAAGAGAAAAATTAAGCTAAAATATGCAGGAAAACTTTTATCAAAATTAAGATAATATATAGTACCTGAAATACTATTATAGCAAAGACAGAAACGCTGTAAATCTATTCGATGGTAGTACAAGATTAAGGTTTGCTTTAAATACAGTACTCTAAGATCAATGTTTCTTACTTTCATTATCTTGGTGTTGTCAATCTTAGCCTGTTCTAGTTTAGGCTGCAGGTCCACCAGCTCCTTCTTCATTTCACTCACCTAAACCAGGATAAATGCAATAAAATCCTATTTATGCCTCATTGATCATGACTATGTGGTTCGAAAAATATAAATTTTCACATTATATGCACTATTATATGAATTAATAGATATTTTTATCTGCTACACTTTACCTGAGACTCTGCAAAAGCCAGTTTGTCCAATCCATTTGTATATCTGTTTTTAGCACTCATAACAGTGTCTCGTTTTTGAGTGAGAAGAAGTCTGAAGGCAGCTATGAGCTCCAAATAGGAAGTGGGAGTCACATAGTTATGGCGACCCAGCTCTGATAAAAATCTGCAAATATTACAGAATTTTAAAAACAATTGTTTTTTTACAAGCAAAAATAAATTAGTCTGTCATCATTTACTCCGCTATTTTCAGTTAATTTTCTAGAAACTCCCCCTTTAACACAGTGGTTCCCAAAGTGGGGGTCGCGAGCTGAAAGGTTTGGGAACCCCTGCTTTAACAGATCATACTAACCTTGATAAAAACATCATACCTGTGAGACAGATCAATAGCAGAAGTGTGGAAGGTCTTGCAGATTGGCACGATTTCCTGTCGCTCGAGATCACTCAGCTCCAGTGTCTCCAAGAATTTATTAGCCACTCGTTCCAAAGCCTCTTCAGGCCATGGCTAGGGAGATCAGAGACTAAACTGTAACTTCACTTTCAGAGGAGGTTTATATTTAAAACTGGTTTAATTGATCATTTTTTTATTTATAAGATGAACAGAAGTTTTTAGTTTCTCCAAATACAACACATAAATGCTTAACCGTCTTTACCCTGCTCTAGCCAAGCTCACCTGAAACCAATCTATGGTGCAGCAGTTAATCAGGGAAGGGAACTGTCTCAGGCGGTTTCGGAAGGCATCTCCTATTGGGCTGAAGGCCACTACTATATGTAGGTTTTCTCTGCAGCGAGTCACAAAGTAAGCAAACAGAGCCAGGGGGCTGAACTCCAAATTTTTATTCCCTGCTTGAGCAATGGGGCGTACAGCCTGAAGAGGACACAGAGAAAAACATACCAGAAATTATAAAATGATAATAATTTTCTCAACACATCAAGAGTTTTGTATATGATAATTGTATCTTACCTCCATGATTTCCTGCTTTTCATCGACAGCAAAGATGTTTGGTACCTCTCCTGTGTTTAAAATGCTGTCCACATCTTCTAAAAAGGCTTCATCCTTTATCTGAGCATCAGTGAGCAGAAAGACCATTTTTTGGCCTTTTACTCCAGCATTCTTCATCAGGCGCTAGACAACAAAAATTTTTATTAGTGGGCACATTTGATATCTAAATATCTTCTTACTGTTCTTTTCCATTCAACAGTTCAATGCGACCAGGGGCTGTCAAGCTCCAAACATATTGTAATAAACACTTGGAATATTGCATAAGCAATATTTATACATTTTTTGGTGCTTTAATTGTGTTTTTTTGACATAACACATATTTTTGACAGCATACAGGTTTGGAATGACATTATGGTGAGTAAATAATCAAAAATCTTAATTTTGTTTAATTACCTTCAGATCATCTCTCCATTCATTCATGCCATAGCTTTTGGAGATCTCAGGCTGGAACAAAGTCATATCAGCCATAAAAGTGGCAAGCCTAGTGATGGACTGACGGCCACTGCCTCCAACTCCAACCAACAAAGCATTTCCCCCAGGCTGTTTTAACACACGGCTGATCCTGGACAGGTGCTCTAGGACATAACTACACAAAGGGATACAATCAATCAAAAATGTCATATTTCTGCTCTCCTAAAAGTATTGTGTCACCATTTACTCACCTTCATGTCTTTCCATACCTGTATGAATTTCTTTCTTTTGTGGAACACATAAAAGGATACTTCGAAGAATGTTGATAGTTAAACAGTTTCAGTTTCTATTAACTTCCACAGAATGGACGACAAAAATGCAATGGAAGTCAATGAGAACCAAATCTGTTTGGTTATCAACATTCATCAAAATGTCTTCTTTTGGGTTCCAACAAAAAAGGTAAGCCATACAGTTTTGGACCGATATGAGGGTAAATGATGTTAATCATTTGAATGGACTAAAGCATAAAGCATGCACTAAAGCGTAAACAGCTTTTCAAAAGTTACCGGAATATGACCAAGTTCATGCGGTTCTTGTGGGTTTGGTTGTACTCCTCCAGACAGGCTTCTACCACCTCATTAAAGCGCTCCATAGAGGGAACCTCTGCATACAGCCTCTCACTTGCATCCACGTCAGGGGTCATATAATCTCCAAATAACAAATTCCGCATGTTCTCCTCACAAATCTAAGGAAAAGCAACAAAAAAACTAACCATTTTGGTTTCATATGATAAAAAATGTCCTATTAAATTAGTCTTTTTCATTTAAAATACTTACATTTTGTTACAACTTGACACATTTATTTTAGAAAGTTCCCAAAGAAATTAAAATAATACATACTAAATGACAGTCATTTTAAGGACATTATTTAAAGAATAAGAAATTCTAAAAAAGCCTTTTTTTTTACGTACAGGTTTGTTACCATCCTTAAGATGTTCGAAGACTGTGTCAAAGTTTTCCTTGAAATGTTCCTTTACAATATTGCTTATGAGTGAGTAGAGCCAGGCACGGTCCTGGTCATCCACAAGGCGATCATAGAAGACACGGTACAATTCATGTACGAAAAGCCTGATCATTGTTCGCTTGTTTGCAAGCGATTCCTTCTTCAGCAGCAGGCAGCCCTGCACCACTCGTGAGAAATCTCTTAGGTTGAAAGTGTAATGAGACTTAGCTGGGGTGGGAAGGAGATTTTCTATAGCCTTTTTATAAACCTATTTCACACAGAACACAGAAATTGACAATATAAATGAATGCAGAAAAAAAAAATGGGATTAAATCCAAAATAGAAAACAGTTCAATTGTAGAATATCACACAATTTCAGTTTTCTTTGTGAGAACAAAAGTTCTCAGTACTGTATGTGTACTGTATATATCACATGACTTACCTCAAGTGTTGCAGTGACTATCTGATTGCCAATCGTGAAGCAGTCAGATGGAAAGTCATTGGTCCGAAGGTAAAAGGTCACAACATTAGAGAAAATGCGCACCATGGTCTCATCACTGAATGAATTGATGCTGCAGATGTTAAAATGGCGTAGAAAACGAGGAGTCACTGCATTCCTCCCACCACCAGGGGGACCCATGGCAGAGATCAGTTGCAGGTCCGTAAGGATGATTTTTGAGGTGTCCTTAAGGTCATACCTACAACATAATGACTCTCTTAAAGATTTCTGTAAGCTCAGCTCTATAACAGCACATAAGAGCAAAGAGTAAAAAGGACTAGGACTGATTTGTAGTGTGCTAAATTTTTCATTTACCAGTTCCCATGGTCAAAATACTGACGAAGCAGCTCAATTGGGGGTTGTGCACCAAACACCTCTTTTGCTGGCATATTCATGTCATCCACAAAGATGATGCATTTCTTTCCCATGGGAGGTCCATACACTCCCTTTCGCCTCTTGTCTAGTCTGGACATAATAATGTTCTAGTGGATAAAGAGAATACTTGTGTTATAGAAAAATACTACTGAAATAATCATTGGATTAATTTCAACAAAATGTTGACTGTATGGTGAGCAGGAAATATCCTGGTGGTCACCTGAGTCTGATTGGCACTGGTGCGAGCTGAGAAGTTGACGAAGAAGGGAAGGAAGAGTTCTTTGTCAAGATTGTTCATTAGTTTTTCTTTTACATAAACAGACTTGCCTGTGCCTGTAGGACCGATGAGCAAAAGAGGCCTAAATCAAAGCAAAAAACAAACAACACATTGGGTGAATGCAATAACACAAATTAAAATGCTCAACTATTAGTTAATGCAATGGTTCTAAACCTTCCAAAGGATTTGAAGGATGACTTTAAAGTATTTAAATTAATAAATGATTATTAATATATTAAAATAATGCAACTCTAATGTAAATTAAAATGCTTAAAAAATATTTTTTTAAATCTTGCTCTTTCTCCCCTCAATAACCACTGGCCTAATGTTTGTCAAGACATTAAAATAGAATACTTACATCCCATGCTGAATGCAGAGATCCATTAAATAAGTATATCGCACAGTGTCAATTGTGGGAACAATGATGTCCTGTACTTTGGTGTTCTTGTCACCTAATGGTGCATTTCTGATCGACTCATTCCAGTGAACCCAACGACCTTTTCCTTTGAACTAATTTGAAGTGTAAAGAGTCATTTTCCAGAGTTATATCTCTCAAATTCTCATACTACTACACTACTATATACCAACCTCATAACTGTAGTCATAAACAAGACCTTTCTCTTCGAATGGACACTCCCATTTAGACACAGCAGCAGGTATAGGGTAGTTTTCTGCCTTTCCTGAAACGATTTCTCTCAAAAACTGATCAAATCGACTGCGGCTGTCTGTATCACAGCATCCACCGACAGACCACACCAGGGCGAAAGCAAAAGCTGCCTGCATAGGCCAGAATAATTTATGTTTACAAATTTAACTGCATTTTGATGAGTTGTACACTGTACCATTTAAATGAATAATTACCATGATCCATGTCCGTATATTTTTGTTCCCTGGATCTTCATCTAAAGGCCCAGTCAGCAGCATCTCAAAGAGTCGTGTGAGAGACACAACGGTATTACTGTTGCTGGTGGGAATGACCTCCTGGAATATTAAACTTAATGAGCTCTGGCTGATTTGTTGACAACATCTAAGATGAAAAATAATAAATTATGTAAAATAATTACCCGACACTGTTTGCGTAATAAAACAAGCGCAGGAGGAAGCAACCACTCAAAGAGCTGCTGCAGTAGTGTGGAATTGTCTTGTGACTGAAGTGGATCAGAAAGTGTTCTCATCCATGATAGCACCAAAGGTGTCCATCCAAGCTGAGATGGCTCCATGTAGATCATTCCACAACGACTCACTGTTGCTGGCTATTTCAGGAATTAGAAATACAGTGTAGATAATCAAGTCTGTAATCATTTTTAATATGCCGCATATATGGACATTGCTTAAATTGAATTCAGATAGGCTGACTCACAGAGGCTTGTGACAGATCCATGGCCTCAAAAATCAGACTCATCTGATTAGACATCTGAATAATCTCCCCACTCATGAGGCATAGCTAAAATTACACAAAATTTCATTTATTATCTACAGGTTATTTACAAAACATGATAGGAAGATGTGCTCTTAAAAAAGCATTAACTTACCTTTTTGTTGTCATCCAACACAGTGTTCATGCTCTCAATCCAAAGCGTGTCTATGGGCCCATCGAACACCACCCATTTCCTGTCTGGGGTATCACTTGAGGCAAACTCTCGAAAGGTGTTTGCCACAATCCCATCTGTCCACTGATAAAACAGAAATAAGAAAAAAAGTCAGAAAAAGCACAAATATACAGTGCTGTGCAAAAGTCTTTAGTGTTTACACCAACAAAAAATTATTTTAAGTTGGTTATTTCTATCTTTTGCAAGTTGGAAATATCAGTTTACATTTCCAAATATTATTTTTGTCATTAATTGTAATAATGCAGTGAGATTATTGTCTGCACAAGGAGTCTGACAACAGCCAGTGCTCTACACTGAGACCTGATCTGATCATCATCCAGTCTGTCTGGAATGACATGAAGTAACAGAACAAACTGAGACAGACTCAATCAAGAAGAACTGTGGCAATGTCTCCAAGATGAAGAAAAAAAACCTACCAGGAAAGCTACCTGAAAAACTATGGGCAAGAGTACCTCGGAACAGAAGTTGTTTTACCAAAAGCTGTAATACCAAATATTTAATTGGTTTAGTTAATAGAAGTTAATTGATAAATTAAATCGATTTATGGCATTATTTTTGAAAGCATCCTCATTTTACCAAATTTTTACACGAGTGTCTAAAACTTTCAACAGTACTGTAGCTTGCAGATAGGTTTTTTTGAAGCATCTTTTGTTCTGTTACTTCATGTCATTCCAGGAGGACTGGATGATGATTGGATCAGATCTCTGTGTGGAGCACTGGCTGTTGTCAGACTCCTTGTGCAGACAATAATCTCAGTGGATTATTACTATGACAAAAATAATGTTTGGAAATGTAAACTGATATTTCCAACTGACTACTATTTGTTGTTGGTGAAAATACTAGTGGCCTAAGACGTTTGCACAATACAGTACAAATAATTGCTTTTTATAATCTGATGCAGACACCAAGCTCCTACCTCATGCGACACAGGATCAAACTGGCCAAACACTTGGCCCATAGTTATAGATTTAGGATTGACAGTTTCAAACACAACTTTTTCTTCCTCATTATAGCCCCTCTCATTCATCAGGGTGAGAGTGTCAGCAAGAACATGAAGTACTTTGGTTTTTCCAGCAAACGGTTCTCCAACAAGCATGAACCTACAGAATATTATAAAATGAACTATGAAAATGCATGAATAAAAATGACAATTTTTATGTAATACTACATTTACATTTAGATTTTCATGTTTTACACAGTTTAAATGTTATTTGTAAGGGAAACACCAACTTACCCATGACGAACTATCATCATCTCATAAGTTTGAACCATTTTGTCCAGAAAAACCTTTACTGGTTGCACATTGTGATTTTTGCAGCATTCTTGAGCACATTCCAGGAATAACTATTGCATATGAACAAAAAGACATTCAAATATTGTATTTCAAATTAAAAAGTAAACAAGTAGCATTAAGCAAAGTGTACCTTATAATCTGCCACAGGCAGAGAAATTCCTGGAAACAGGTCACTAGTGATTCCATTAAAGAGAGGGATGTCATGCGAGAGAAACTTAGGCTCATTTACATCCTTGATGGAACGCAGAAGCTAGAAACAGAATAAGGGTAATGCATCTGATTTTAACCATCTTTTGGTAAAAGACCCTGGGTTAACTAGACTTTTATTTCATGAACTTACAAGTATATCCTCATTTTCATCTGGAAATTTAAGCTTGAGGTTTCCAGCAGCCACCAGCACTGCTTTAACGGCTCTCATCCCATAGTCATAGTGGAACTGAGAAGACAGCTGCTCAGAGCACAGTCTGTAGGTCATCACAATCTTCACTGAGAGAGGCTTAGCATTGAGGAAGCCGTATGAGTATAAGGAGATCTCAGCGATCAGTGCATAGTTAGGCACCATCATGGCCACTGTTCTAAACAAGACCTTAACAAGAGTAACATGAAAACAACAGTGCAGTTAAAGCCATGCTAGATAACTTGTTAGATCTTAATTAAATGATTTACTTAGAATACACACCTTGAGGTTATCAGGTAGTTCAGATCGACCAGCGTATCCAGGGTTCATGGTAATGGCCACAAAACAGTTGGGGTTGAGGCGTAACTCTGTGCCCTCAAAGTCAAAATACTCAAGTTTCATTTCGATGGCCCTCTGAATACACAGGATCTGCTGAGCCACCACAGACAGTACCTCCAACTCAATCCGGTTAAATTCATCAAAGCATGCCCAGGCACCAGAAGACGCCAATCCCTTGAAGAACTAGAAAAGAATATTCAGACAAATGTTGACTCGAGATAAAGGTTTATATGTCATTTACAGAGCCCATTCAGTAAATAATAGATAAAATAATGATAACAGTCTAATAAAATTTGATCAGGTGACCATGCTAAAGTTTCCGAGCTCTTCATTTGAAACAAGACCAATCACCTTTCCCATGGCTAGGTAGTCAAGGCCATCTGAGCAGTTAAACACCACGCACTGCACAGCAAGGGCTTTGGCCAGATCTTTGGTGGTCTCCGTTTTGCCTGTGCCTGCGGGTCCTTCAGGAGCTCCGCCCAAATTCAAATAAAATGCTCCAATCTTTAAAAGAGGACAATATACCAGAAAATGAAATGATAATTATGACTCAAACATGATAAATATGTAGCTGGCGATTCCGATTATTGTTTCAGATGTAATAAATAAATTGTCACAGCTTAGTATTTTCTGTATTCTCGCAACATAAAAGCAAAGCATAATAAATAGAATAAAATAAATCTGCCATTTAATATACCAAAGTTCGGTAGCATCTGTCTGTTAATGGTGTGATGACCAGGCGAGGTGAGTTTCCAAGGTATTCATAAGCATACTTAACATCACAGTTTATAATGCGGACACGGACATTGTCGCCAGCCCAGTAATAACGTAGCTGAGCAAGCCACTGGAAATCTGTCTCGCTAGAAACTCCTGAAATGGATATTAAAAGTTAAACGTTTTTAAAAGAAATAATAAAAAATTCTGAAGACTGAAGAATGCTTTTTAAAATTTAAAATATCAAAGCTACATCTGGATTAATCAAAACAAGAGAACCTTTCTCCATCAAATCCATGACAACATCCCTGGCATGCACATCTATGGTCACTAGGGCCCCCAAAGTGGTACGTGTCTGCTTGGACAGCTTCCCCCTCACCAGCTCCACGATATCATTCAGCTGATTCTGCAGCTGCCCGTGGTAGTTCTTTAGACCCTTTGAAATGATTCAGATCAATATGTCAGGTACACGGTTAACAAAATCCAATGGTCAACTGATATTCAGAGTGGCTTCCTTACATTAGCACCACTCCTGATGGCCTCATGCACCTCCAGCGTCCAGTACATCTGTGAAGTACAGAGGACCACCTGTCCAGGCCACTCACGTACCCACTGACTCCTTTTAACATCTGGATAAGCCTGAATACATTCAAGAAAGTTGCCTGGTGCATAAAAACTAATAAAGACCAAAAGTTGACACAAAAACAAAAAACAAATGGGAACTTGAGTCTTACCAGTCTGGAGCGATTTATCACATCCCTGACGCTTCTCAGCATGATGTCTTCCACCTGCACCAGCCACTTCTCCACAGCTCCTCGTGCCTCAGACGTAGAGATCAGCTGAATGAACTCCACACGCTCCCCCTCACTGCTGTACATGGCCTGGATGTCCAAGTTAGGCAGGAAGTCCAGTTTGGCGATGCCCTCAAAGCATTTCTTTAAGTGAGGCTGCACTCGCATGGGATCTTTGGTTTCTGAGAGAATCTCCAGCATTTCATCATTTGACAGGAAAAAGAATCTATGGAGTATAAAATAGAAATACTGATAAACAAGACTGAGGATGTATGTAAGAGCGAAAGTATGACATGCATGTACTAACTTAAATTACTAACTAAACTGCTAACTAAATTGTTTATTGTAGTAAAAAATAAATATTAGCAGAAAAAGGAGAAATGTTGCCTTGGTAAATAACTAAAATAAATAAGTTTAAGTTGAAATATTAAAACTAAATATATAAATATATATATAAAATATTTTTTGTTATAAAAATGAAAAAAGCAATCAAATTAACAAAGCAAATGTTACAATTTATTACAAAAATTGAAATATTATTATATAATAAATAATTATTAAATAACACCTAGTGTAGCATCCCTGAATACATATGTTGTCTGCTAAAAAAATATTTAAAAAAATGTCAGCCCTGTCCCAAATGCTACATTTTAAATATATTACCGTGGAAAAAACAATCTTTTCTTTTCAAGGTATGCATTCAAGCCCTTCATAATGTTCTCAAGTAGGATGTAGGACTCTTGCAGTTTTTCAAACAATCCACGCAGAGAAGTAGCAGATAAGACCTGTGCAAATGGGAGGATTGGTATTGTTGGAAAAAATCACAATAAATGAGAACATAAGCATTTCTTTTATTGTTTGTATTTAGTATATATTATCACCTTTGGATCCTTCACACAGTTCAACATGACCTCCTTCCAGTGTTTGTTTACAATCTGAAAGAGACGGCCCTCCTCAGGCATCTGCTTCATTATATCTTCAGAACTAAAGATGGGTTCAAGGTATAGCCACTGATGTTGAACCTTCAGCCACTCGTCAATAGTGTCTTGGATACGGATCAAACGTTCCTCCCAGGCCTGGTTTAAAACAACAAAACTAGCTCACTATTCCTTGCCCATGAAGCAGAAAATGTACAGATTATTTTTAGCTATTACATTTTTTTAAAGGTTGAAACAGTTTGTGATATTGGTTCATATTTGTGAAAAAAACTAAATATACATATTAATTCTTGAGTAACTAATTACGCATTTTTTGAAATCCCCAAACTCAAATGCACCTTTATTTCTGTCTCAAAAGGCTTGATGAAAGGAGATCCTCTCATAGTTTGGGTTTTCACGATCTGGTCATCCAGCATGGTTTGAATCTCATCCACAGAGGACAGGATGGACACGCCAGTGTCCCTGTATGGATGATAATGAAATGACACTGTATCCCAAACCTCCAACATATTCTGCATGGCCCTCTCCAGAGCAAATTCCTGAAAGTGAACAGTTTCCAAAAATACATTAGATGTTTTGTCTCTTTATGGCATATAGCGGCATACAGGAACTGCAAGAAATCATACGGGTGTTGATTCACAGTGTTATTACTTTGCTGGCTCCTGCACTGATGCTCTCAAACAATTCCAGGTAAGGGTTGAGATTCTGTTTAAGGATTTTGCGCAGTGTGCTTCCAGAGTCAGGGGTCAAGTCATTGCCTGAAATTTCTGACATTTGCTCCCAGTGTCGAGGTCTGATGCCGGGATTACACAGGATGGACACCAATGGAATGTACTCCTACAAAGAGAATTTCATTTTTAATGGGCCAATTCACCCCCCCGCCAAAAAATGATGTCATAATTTGCTTTTAATTGTTCATATTCGTATGAACTAACCCTTCAATCTATGGATGTAACACTACCTTAAACTCTTTCACTTGCTCCACAACACTGGTGCAAATGAGAATAGTGGCACTCTCCTGTTTGTCCTCCTCCTCTTTGAGCTTCCTCTTCAGTCCTCCTATTTTCTCCTTCTCTTGCTCAGCCTTCTTCTGTTTCTGCTGGAAGAACTTCTGCATCTTGTATATTTCTCTGAGGCACTCCTCAACCTCCAGCTCAATACTCTCACCGTTCAAATCCAAGAAAGAACCGTCCATCCATCTACACTCACATGACAGGATAAGATGTAATTCATTATAGCATAAGTTCTTCTAGGAAAAAAAGAAACTATAATAATTGAATGGGAAGAATATGATTCCACAAACCTCTTTCTTGTGCGTTGCCATTTCAGAACCAAGTTGAAGAGCTTCTGGTAGGGCTCAATAGATTCCTTGATCACCTCCACCTCTGGGTATGAGGTTTGGTCCCATTTGTAAAGGGCTTCTTCTTTGTTGATAAAGACAATTGATTCCTCAATTTTCTGAATTCTTTTCTGCACAGTTCTCATATCGGAAGCATACTGGAAAGGAGTAGTAATACAATATAAATCTTTTTTTCTTTTTTTTCGTAAGATCAAGTGAATAGTTTATCCCAAAAAGAAAACTTTGACATTGTTTTCTTACGTTCATGTCATCCCAATGATATAATATGGGAAGTAAGTAAGGGTTTTTTGAAGACAAAATTGGCATTTTAGGTAAACTGATATTTTAACTGGACAAAGATTTCAGTACCTGTTGCATCATATCGAGTTCAGAGCATTGTGCAAATTCCTCCGTCCTGCGGCCTACTTTCTCTAGCTCTAGAAGCAGCTTCTCTCTTCGACCTTGAACTTCTTGTTGACCCTTTTGCTTGGCTTCTTCCATCACCTACAACAAAAGAATGCATAGGTCCTTCTAACAGAAAATAGTTTGTATTTTTGATTCACTGTATGTCCTTTCATAATACCACCTCATCACTTTGATCGAAAATTGGGTAAATGTTTTGCGGCCAGAGCAGTACTGTAGCATTCAGTTCAAGGTGCTCAGCATCAAAAATATGTACATCCATCAAATAATTCATCCTGTGTTGTGCTTCCTAATAAAGGTAATATAAAAAGTTATATTTGAATTGTTATCTGCAGTAAGATCGTTTAAAAATAAATACCGGTAGTTTTGAGGTACCCACCATTATCCTATTGTTGAGCTCCTTTATTCCTTTGGTTTTCACCTGATCAATGTAAGTAATCATTTCCATCATGTCTTCTGTGGTTTCAGGCACTTTCAAAGCCCTGTCTCGGATAGCCTCAAAGTCTTTACAAATCCTGAAAAAAAAAAAAATCAGATATATACATCGCTGATCTTAAAAGAAATTAGACAATGGGATAATTCACCAAAAATGTGACACAGGTTTTGGAAGACACAAAAGGTGAATAAATAATGATAGTTGCTAATGTTCCTAAAACATTAGCAAAACAACTCGAGCACTGAACTTACTGAAGACTGCATTGATGGTGTGAGCTAATAAGCTTCCCAACAATGATTTCAGAAAGGGTGTTCGCTTTCTTTGCAAGCCCTTGCTTGAGCTCCTCACAATCCAGTCGTACCATGTCAAAATGGATCAGAGAAGGAAGACAGGATATCTCTTGGGACAATTCACGAAACCTCTCCACTTGCTAACATGCGATACATGAACACACAGACATGTAGTATAGAACAGATTAAACACAGAAAAAATAAAACCTCTTTAAACACATAAAGTACATAATTATCAACCTCAGACTTTTGAATAGTAGTGTATATAATATACTGAATTAAACATAAACAGACCTTAGTGTACTCAACAAAGGAATGCTCTTCTTCCATTAATGTTTCCACTTGAGCCTGTGCTGTCCCATTGACTAACCAGTCATAGCTGTCAACTAAACAATATTCATGTAATTGAGCAGAATAAAAAGAGAGTCGCAAAACACATTACACACTGTGGTTTTATCGCATGAATATGTGGTTGCTAAGGTGTTGCTAGGGTGTTTTGCTTACCATAACTCTGGAAGTGTTTGGCAGGTCCATCCAAGTTTATTCTTACAGCATTTCTAAGAGTGGTCTGTGCCCAAATCTGAACATGATCTGGGAGCTTGGCATCCACTACAGAATTGTTGCCCTCTGTTAGCCATGCCTGGACCGTCTGCACTCTCTGTGGGACAGGCAGGGCTTAATATCAAACATGAGCTCATAAACTCATCCGATCTGATTCACATAGTCAAAATAATTTTGCGCAACACAACTGCACATCAATATATTACCCAACCTGCATGGTATTGCTGATCAGGTTTGCAGTTTCAAGAACAGCCTCCTCTAGATCATGAAAATTGGGATAAAAATCCATCTTTTCGTCATCAAATATTAGGTCCATCTTGAATAGGGGAAGCTTGCTGATGTTGAGGGGATCAAACAAGCTGACAAATGCTACCACACTCCTCTCAACTAGTGCCTTTAGCTAGAAAAGGTAAAACAAAACTAATAATTCCATTATCCTAAACATCAATAGTTGGGGGAAAATCTCATATACAATAATAGCAGATATAAAACTGTGCGACAAACAATACTCAGCTCACCTGATTGGATAAAAGCGTTGAGGCACAGTTGTAAAAGGAGTCAAGCTTTTTAGGTTTGACTTTCTGCACAGTGTCTTTGCTGGTGAGCAGGTGAATGACTTTGGGGAACCAGGATTTCATGAGTCTGTCCTCTACTCTCTCACACTCAACAGCCACTTTGTTCTTCAGACTTTCACTGTCTACAGGGCCTGTGGACCTTTATAGCAGGTTTCAAGATGTACATTGCACATTCATATTACAATTCATATGGATACTTGAATATACTTCTAAAATAACAAAAAATGTATTTCAGTCTTATTGAAAAGGTTTTTTTTATTACTTAAAATTCAGCTTTAAAGATTACTGAAAACATTTATAACAATTTAAATAAATAAATAATGACTCTTCATTCAGCAGTACCTGCATTCCGAGAGATCAATAAGGAGCATTTGGGAGAACGTGCTGTAGCAAATATCAAGGACACTTTTCATGATCGGATGTAATATGTGTAGATTCTTCTGCATCTCTTTTCGGCTGTGCACAAAGCTGTCATGCCATGGACAGGAGAAGTCTAGAATTCTGGGGAAGCAATCCAACATCATAAGAACTGCTCTTTTTCCAAGTACACTTTATAACCTGGCCCCGTTAAGACTATTAAATAAAACATTGCTAGAATATTTACATTTTCATGTATTATTATTTATTTTGGAATCTGCACTTACTCTGCAAACCCGTTGGGGTCTCCAGAAACTGTGTCAGCAGACTGTGGATCTTTTAGTACAGTACTCACTAAAAAAAAAAACATTATTACAACCTAATGAAAACCCAAAGGTTTGAATAAGTTACTTTAAAAATAACAATTTTAAAACACACACACATAAACAGATGTGGGATTTATATTATTTCCTGTGAATATATACCAGAGCATCAACTAGACTCACCTCTGTGCTTGGTCATGACTCTGAGGTAGGTCTCACCGACCTCTTTGCATATGTCTTCAAGCAACTCTTGCCTGCCGGGCCCCTGGAGGAGCCGACGGGGCACACGGGCCAACATGGCATCCAGCCACTGCTGCTGAAACGGTGCAACAGGACTTTGCTCAACACAGTCTTTCAGGAACAAATAGTTCATCTAGGAGAATATGGAGAGAAAAGAATAAATCACAATGATATGAAAAGACTCACCTGAAAAAAGAAAATTGACTTATTATGAGGTAAAAATAGCATACATATTGTTTTCTCTGTTCACTGATCATCTGGAAAACAAAAATAAATTACATTATTAGCAAATACAATAAATATGTAATATTGTATGGTGAATGAGATCAAGTGAAGAATTCATACTGTTAAGGGAAGGTCTGGTACAGGGGACGGAGGAGATGATGGTCCTGCTTCTTTGCCCCGCATGTAAGCGTGCATTGCCCTGTCAACTCTAACACAATTGCAGATATCACATTACGCCATTAATCTACTATATTGCATACGGTAAACACTTTACACATTTTTTGCTAATTAATTATTAAGTGGCATTTTTAGACCATAAATTAAGTCTCCATTTATTTAAGTGTGTACTTTAAAACTTTAGAAATGCTAAAAGGTGACTACAAAAGAAACACTTTGTAAGTAGTTGTACAGTAAGATTTTTAAACATTTTAGAAAGAAGTTTATTTTTATATCTGCATTTTAACCTAAATCTTCATCTTGAATGAAAAAGCCTAGGATCATTTTCAACATCCTATTAACAAAATCAATAAAAACACTAAAGACACAAGCTCTTACATCATTTTCTGGAGCTGTTGCTGCTGTTGTTTGCTCCTTCTGTGCCGCAGGAGTTTTCTCCTCACGGCTAGTCTGCTCTCTGGAAGGCCTCCTAAAGCTCCCCCCTGGGCCGATGGGCTTGGGATAGGAGGCAGGATATTGTGCCTCCTCAAACCACCCACCTGGGACTTCAGTGCATCTGCCGAGGTCGGCATTTTTAGTGACTAAAAGAAAATAAGAAGAATTTGTTCCAGTTAGCATATATCACTGTCACTGTACGCATTATTCGCTAGAACTAAGAACAACAAACTCCGAAACAAAGTACTGTATTGAATTACCAAATGAAATACAATTACAAATAATTTTAGAAACTAAAATTACAAATAACCATGTACATTTAGTGATTAGACATTTTACCGTTTATAGTAGCTTTTACGCGTCATTCGTACTCCTGACGGTATTTATTTTTACTCCGAGTTTCAAACTCTAAGTTTGTTGAATTTCCGTCAACACGTTGGTTGCCATGGATGCACAACCGGAAGTGCATTGCTATCAGAGAACGCAAGGAGCGAAGTTTAGTACTGCAAGTGATGTCTATTAAAGAGATACGTCATTCCTAAACAAATAAAAGAAAAAAAAAGATAAGTAATGATCGACTCCAAATTTGTAGGATTTTCTTTATTTTGTGTACCCACGTTAAACAAAATTACAGGCTCTATTTTGGAACAAGTCATGAGCGTGAGTAACGTTAAACAAGTGCATTTTCAAATACCTTGTTTGTAAGATGTCAACAAGGTTTTAACACATTTAAATAACGATATATCGCGCTATTTCACCTTTATAGATCTCTAAACGCGTTAATACTTTATTTTATTTCTTTAAATTTATTTCATTTTTATCATCATTACTTTTAAATGTACTACAGTATAATAAACTTACATGAAAATGTATTTTAATGTAAAAAAAAATGTCTGATGCAGTTATTGTTGTTTACGTGGCCAAAAAAGTAAGATAAAATCACGACAACATGTAAATCACAAAAACCTTTATAACAGTATAGCAGACTTACAATTCAATTGTTAGTTATCACTCTATAAAGTATCTACCAATAATATGTCTTACTGAGATTATATATAAATGCTTAGTTTTAATATCAAAGCTCTGTATTTGTGTGCTTCACTTTGTTATACCTTGCACGTTCCGTAATCCACAGTTAGTAAGACTGCTTCTGAACAAGTATGCATTCACGACCAAACTCGTGAAATGTTCAACAAAAGCCAATGTGTTGAATTTATAATCACTACGCACCACAAGAGGGCAACATTTCCCCAACATCATTACAACTGGGCGTTCACAATCCAATGCACAGGGTGTGATTAATGTAGTACTGCTAGATGCCCTGTAGTTTAATTACCTTCAGAGAGATCCTGCTTAGTCTGTCTGGGTGAGAACAGTCTGGGTGTGATTCATTTGCAGCTAAAGAGGTCCAGTAAACGTCCTTCACCTGAAAATGACTCCTCGTGGATGCAAAATCATAACAAAGCCTGTCTGAGAGGACAAGACTGTCTGGGAGGTTCTAAATCAGGGGTGTCAGTTTGCAAAAAAACGTTTGTACAAACTACATTCAGGCCTCGACATAGTTATGTTAGTAGTTTATCCTTTGTAGTTTACTATTTGAATGAACTACATTCGGCATTTTCTGCAATATTGGTCAAAGGAAGCTATTATTTCACGATTTTACTTCTACTTTTATGAGTGAAGACAGTGCCACACATTGTGAACATTCGTCTCCATTGCATTTCACTGCATTAAGGCCATTGCGAAGGCGACATTAAAATAGGTCTGTCTTACCCAATAAAGATGACTGACAGTTGTCACTCTGCTCATCAATCACACTGTAAGCACATTCAAGACAAGGGGCAAATGACCCACTTGGCTCACTAAAACCACTCTGCTGGCATTTAGACGGTGTAAATTTAGATAACACAATGTTGCCCATAAACTAGAAGTTTTTCTATAGTTGTATATTAAGAAGCACAAATCTTTTCTTGTTTTTTTTTTAAAAAAAAGCACGCCATACCACAAAAGCCAGTGAGGTCCAGGGTGTGTTGAACCCCAATGACTGTAATATGGACAAAAAAACATCTGAAATTATGAATACTATTTTCTTTTTTGTTTCACAGAGAAAAAGAAAAACATACAGGTTCAGAATGACATGGAGGGTGAGTGATGATAATCTTTTTTTGGTGTATACCTTTAAAAATGCCAATTTTAGCTTTAGTTTATTTAGTTGTATTTATTTTAGCACTGAAACTAAATGACATTGAGAAAATGGTTTAGAACAGATTCACTCAGAAATGACAAGCAGCACACTGAATTACTATGAATCTTTAAACTAGGCAAACTGAAAGTGCTTTCTTGCTAAATGTACTCCAAAATCATGTGTTTTTGTAGTAAACTGAGTTCATTTTTAATATTCTATTTTAATTTGATTTAAACAAATTGTTATGGTTTTAGTTTTAGTTAATAATAACCCTGCTACGCATGATGGAGACTGAAAGGTTTAGTAGGTTTTGTACATTTATCAAAGCTTTCAGTGTAATCTAGGTCAGTTGTCACAGCCTTTAATTGTGCTTCAACACAAATTCACACTCTCCACTAATTTCTAGCCATGCAGTTATGAAACTAGGCTCCTGGGATGGGAGTTGAAACGCATAAACCCTTTGCTTGAGGTCAGCCGGCAGCTACTGTATGTTTGTATGAGAGAGAGGGTGCAGAAGAGAGAAAAACGATAGGGGAGGGGTAGAGGAGTGTGTGTGAGGGTGTGGGGGGGAGAGAAAGGCTGCAAGAATGAAGGCTGTGAGGCGAATGACGCACGATTATCTCCCCGCTGCCCGCTGATTGGCTGCGCGGGCTGCCCGTCAGAGAGCCCAGGTTTAGGGATGTGTGTTCAGAGCAGATTATGAAGCAGACCTCATCTCTGGCAATCTCGTCAGATTGTCTCAATGGCTAAACACAAGCTTTTCCTGTTTTTTTCTCTGTTACTGTGTGTGTTTACCTCTCTGTCTTTGCCCTTCGATCAAGTGCCTGCGATCCTGGACAGGAGGTAAGAGCTGCGCTTTCAGCTCTAGCGTGGGGAGGGGGAATGGGGCAGTGATGCTGTGCAGCTGATGCACTGTCTTAGTCTTTTACAGTGGGCAAGAGACACCAAGAAAATGCGCTTTATTAGGAAAATGTTGAAAGAGTATTCGTGGAACTCGGGAATTAATTTGCTGTGTGTGGGCTCTAGATTGAGAGCATGTTGTGGTTCTGCTGCAGTTTTTCTATGCTGTAACTACAAGACATGCAAACATGGCTATGACAATGGGACAGCAGGCAGACCCCATCCAGTGTCTGTAGGAGTCAGTTTACAGATGCTACTCCAAGAAACAGAAGAAAGAAGTGAGGTCGTGATGGCTCTGGCTGTATGAGCATCTCAGAGCATCATTAAATAATCAGTTTATTGTTCTCTTTTCCAGTTGCTGAATTCCTTCACTCGTAGCAGAGCTGGAGCAGCATAAATATTTAGATTTATTTACAAAATCAGAGGTAACGGTATAAGAACAAGCTGGAATAATAAAAAGCAACCATTAATATATAATACTAGAGTTATGACATTTATAAATGGTAACATTTTGCAAAGTTTTTTACATTTTTAAAATTAATTTTAATTTTCGCAAATTATTTTAAAGCTATTTCTGTGCTTCTGTGTCTTCTATTAGCTATATTCTGTACATTTTAAATAATGTCCACTATATATAACAAGTTTTAGATAAAAAAATATAATTATTGAAAGTATTACTTCATTTATTATTATTTAAAGTATTTTTATTAATATTTTACAATAATATAGTATTAATATTTTACAATAATATATGAACAATATTTTTTTTGTTGTTTGTTTTTGTATTTTTATTTGAAATAAGTTGAGTTTAATTTGGTCAAAGAAGCAAAGCTATATTTACAAGTAATTATTCTGTTATCTTTCTGTTACTCATTCTTTTATTATTTAGTTATTCATGCTTTTATATGTGAATACATGAATATAATATGTGAATATGTTATATAGAGATCAAGATGTCTTCCTTTTGCTCGGTATAAACCGCAGCTATATGGTAAACAACCTACCAACTTCCCCATCTCTCCCTAGATAGATCTAAAGCTTAGGATTTTTAGGGATCAGATCAGCATTGCAGGCTGTTGAAACATTGGGGATCTTGTTAGTGCAGAAATGTGTCTTAGGAGTAAAAAGTGTTGAGTGGTTTACAACCCTCCTCAAGTTTCTCAGGGTCAATGCATACGGCAGACCAAAACAGACACAAATGCCAGCCAGCGGAATTAAACCAAAGGCTATAATCTTATTACCATCAAACAGACAAATCTATTTTAAAACATGGTTGGGTTTGTAGAGTACTGTGCTAGTGTGCGCTAGTGTACTATGCTAATCTGTATGCTAAACCGATAATCTGTATATGCAAAAGATGATATTGAGCTCTGACAGCGGCGGTGAGGTGAAGACATAGTGTGAGTGTTGCTTTTCATTACATAAATGCTCAATTCAGCACTTAGGCTACTGTGTCCAGCCATAACCAATGACAGCAGCGCAGTCCTCAGCTGCTGACCTCGGTAAACTGGCATTAGAACAAAGGCGAGAGTCACTCCTCGTGCACACACACACTCCTCGGCAGGGCTCGGAAGACCACATTTGCTGTGCTTATACTGTTTTCGGAAAGAAAGAAGAAGAAGAAACTGTACATATATAGTTATCAAGCTCTTTATATGTCATTTTTAAACGTCATTTGGGTGCTTACATTGTTTTTGTTCCTAATGTTTGAGCAGAAATAAGACACAACAGTACAAATATAATACTAGATCCACTAATAAATATGATTTTTATACGTCATTTCCCAGAGCTAGCCAGAGAGTGAAGAAAAACTGCAGAAATGTAGTTCTAAAGCTCTACATATGACATTTTCATATTTTCACACCTGCATTTGTGCCGTATTGTCACCTTGATTGGATTATAGTGGTTTTACGACTCAATATGCTGCGTCGTTGTTGATTCAGTGCTCATATCGCGCTTAGGAACTGAATCAACTTAAATGCTCCATGTGGTAATCTGTTTATTTCCCCACAAGTCTGATGTTTTTAATCTCTTACATGATCACAAAGCTCTAAGCATTAGTTTCAGTGTAGTAGAGTTTGGTGGGGTGGCCAAACTGGTGCGGTACGTAACCTAAAGAGAGTAAACCAGGGACATCGGATGCTCTCATTTGCACTCACTCACCCTAATGAATCTAGGCCCAGTTCTGGATGTCAACACAGCAGTAAACCTTCTCCCAAGTAGTCCGGCAGATTCTTAATAAGGTTTTAGGCGATCGTCCGCCAAGCTCATTATCTCTGTGATTAGACGTATAAACGGTTCATCTTAGAATAATCCAGCAAGTTCAAGCGCGAGGGACGAGGTGGCACAAGATAAATATACATGTGCGAACGTATACGGAAGGTGCATTTTTTAGCCCCCACTTTGTTCAGGGACTCAAGGTGCTAAGCACGTGAGAATCATGACATTCGACTAAGTGTCGTGTCTTCTCCTGAGACGCTAATCTGGACTGAAGATGTCAGACTTGTGGTCATGCATCACTGCTGCAACAAGCTGAGTAGATCTATGGGAAATCTGTCTTAGACGTTGATAAGTAGGCCAAGCCTGACACAAAGAGATCAACCCCCTTATTGTTTTACTTTGTTTCTCCATTACAGCTCGGAGGTCTCACCATATCAAGCTGTGAGAATAAGAACAGGCGAGTATCTATTACTTTTATGCTTTTTGGGTTGGTTGAATTATTTGTGCACTCTTGTGTTCATCTATTTATTTGTGGTACGTTAAACATTGTGCGAGATGCCAGGTTCAACTTAAAAAATATTTTTTTCAGTGCATATTGCTATTTTTGTGGTCAACAATTCATCCGTGCAAGTTAATCTACAAAAAAAAAATGTGTGTTTGCCTTCGTAGTCTTTAATCCAAATCTAAAAATGCTCCTCTACTTTAAAATGACGGTCCTTTTCTGATGACATCAGTTTGGGCATGAGCATGACATAATTAACCACGCCCCTTCAATTAATAAATTAGTCACTTATAGCGCCACTTACTGGTGTAACGGTTTCATTTGCAGAAAGACCCCACCACCAATAAAACTGACGATTAAAAATTAGGTTTAGTTTTAAAGCTAATGCAAATTGAATATTATGTAATATTCAGTTTGAATGAAACAATATGATATTGTGGTTACATGCTACATTGTGCTGATTGTAACATTCTATTAGTTTTATTTCTTAGATTTCATTTTCATACCACAGAAACGACAGCTATATTTTTTTCTAGTATATTCACTTAAAAGCAGCAATTTACTGTGCTGAAATCTCCCCCATTGTCCTATTTTAACATTCTGTGATGCAGATGGAGAACATGTTGAGAGTCCAAGTGCCTCACACGAGGAGAGTTATTCGCCTGCAGCTGAAAATCCACTCAGAAGAATACTGCAGGTATTGCATTTTCCCTGATAGTCAATGTGACCTTGGCTTCCATAAGCAACATCTCTGTCTTAATTCACCCAGCATCCTACAAGAATCACAACGTTAATGTTAAAATAACGTATCATGAGGAAAAAAGCATTTGAGGGCCAGTTTGTCATATCTGCTGTTTGAACCCTGAGTGTTTTCTTCTGTAAAACCCATCAATTTTTTCCTGTTATCATGTTGAAACAGCCTTTTGGATGGCATCTGCATGCCCAGCCCAGAACCAAGCGGAAGTTACTACAGTCTACCAGCTCGGGACCCTACTCCCCACTGACTGTAGCTTACAACGGCAAGATATGCATCCTTTTCAAAGCAAAGAGACTGGCTATTCGATACAGAAACAACACTTTCCTGGACCTCACAGAGAGGGTATTTGGACCCAATGCACAAGTAGACACCAAAGGCTCTGTTTGTACGAAGGAGAAGGCCATGTATGTAAAAATTCTTCTTGCCATAGATTCAGTATCATATATTGCAAATGTCTGGTGCCTTAAACTGAAAAAAGCAAATGTTTTGTTAAATATAGGATTGTTTATATACTAGTTGATGTAGATTTTATAAGACAGTGGCCTTAAAATATTTTATACAATTAGACATTATGTTATTTATTAAAATATATTTTGTTATATATTGTTTAAAATAAAAAGTATTTGAACACTCAGTTCCATATTTCTTAAAAAATAGATATACTTTTAATGTGCAAGGATACAATAAAGCTACATTTCAAAACACTACATTTCAATTAAATGCTGTTCTTTTGAACTGTTTTCAAGGTTAAAATGACATTTTAATAATTATTTTTAAAAATTGTAATAATATTCTTGATATTACTGTTTTACTGTTGATCGATTAAATGCAGCCTTGGTGAGCATGAGAAACCTCTTCCAAAAATCTAAAAATGATTTTGAATTTGGTGATATATGTATGTATATATATTCACAGATACAGTTTTGTTTCGTACTTGCATACTGATGACAGTCTTACATTTTCATAGGCTATCTTTGCGCTTGGGTGATGTGGAAGACATCAGGGGACTTGTCATCAGGTAAACACTCTTTTTCTATATTTGCTTGCGCAAAAACCTCATGGGCTGATAATTACATTTGATTGTTAATTACTTCCTCTTGCCTGTTTTCTGAAGGCTTCAGATGTCCAACACATATTATGAATCAGTGGGCCAGAACTGGTTCACTCTGGACAGCGTTCACATCCACTACAACTGGACTCATGAGGCCACGTTCAATGCTACGGAGGTCTATGCCCCTGCCACCTATTCTTACCACTGCCAGCATGTCAGCAGCTTACAGAAATATGACACCCTACTGGTGCCCAGCTCCCACACTGACAGCTCGGCAAACTGGCACATCACTTTCACTGATTTTCAGGTAGCTGCCATAAAATGTGCTTGAGAGTTATCAGACGTTCAGTATAACTGACATATTTGAAAATTACGTATTTTGTGTATTATTTATAGCAAATACTAAAAATAAATTGTACTGTGTTGGCATCTATGGTTCCTTGAAAAACCATGACTGGAATAAAAAATGGTTATATTATGGCATTTAAAAAAACACTTTTGGAATCTTTGGGTGGTTATTATTTTCTTTTTTCCAAAATTTGACTATATGTCACAGGTATATATTATAAACTATATTCAAAAATAAATATATCTTCCAAGACGTTTTTTATATATAAACATTGGGCTTGTTCATGTTCAAGTACTCAATAAAATTTACATTTATTTACAATTATTAAGTCAAGCCACCCTATTTCTATTAAAGCACTTTATACAGTACAAAATGTCAAAGCTGAGAAAAAAAAAAACGCAAAATAGCTGAATTATTTATGGAAACATTCAGCTCTAAAAACAATAGTGTCAATATTCAGATCAAGTCTGTAGTCTGTACAGTGTTTTAGTTCAGACAGAGCTGCACAAATCTTGTATTTTAATCATGATCACGATTTTTGCTTCTCTCTCAGTTTATTAAACATCACTGTCATGAATATTTGCTGCCTGGTTATTTATCCCAAAGCGCAGCAATTTCTAGCAACAGAAATTATGTATTTCATGAATTAATTTTACTGTTATTATCTTAGATAGAAAACATTTATTTTATTCTTCCCCTCCCCAGATCCAGGCCTTTAACGTCCAGTCCAACAAGTTTGCTTCAGCCAGCGACTGTGCAACCTTCTTCACTCCAGCCATCTTGATGGGCCTGATCACCTCTCTGATTCTGCTGCTGGTGTTGGCCTACGCCCTGCACATGGTCGTCCACCTCAAGCACATTGACCGCTACGAAGAGAACAAGACCACCGTCTACTTCCCCCGCACCCCCGAGGCCGAGCTCCCAGACAAGAACAGCGTGTGAGGAGTGACGATGGTGCTGTAAAACCAGCCGCAGACCAGCGTGGAAAGGATTGCTAGTTCTGATTCTGGATGGCTGCATTGTCCTCTTGGTCTTCCTCCTGCCTGGCACAAAATCCACTTCTTATCGCTGTCTAAACCTAACGTCTTACAGTCACAGGATGAGATCACCTGACCAATCAGGTGTTAAAACCCAGACTGGAGCCAAAACCTGGACAGATCACGGCTTTCCAGGACCAGGACTGGGAAGCCTATGAAATGGGGACAAAAAATGTGAAGATCGCGTTTTAACAGACCACCATTCTGGTGGACTTCTCAAAGCACTTCTCTGACTGGATACGAGAACTGTGGTTAGAAATATACAAATTGACAATGCGGCGGTGGCAGGAGAGAAAAGACTGTGAAACAGAAATGACTGTGGTTTGATATGGAAGTCTTCTTGGGTTTTTTATTTACAGTACTTCATAAATCACCATCTCATGCGTCAGAAATGGAGTCCGTAGACTGATCTGCCAATTACAAGAACTGTTTTTTGACTGCCAAAGTGGTGCAAAACTGTTTGTCAGCCTCGATGGGTAAATGACAGTAACAATGTGAATAAGAAACATACAAAACAAACCATAAATGTACAATGCTTAATACTATTTATGTATTCCAGGACTATACAATGTAGATTCAGGAACTCCATAAATATACTCATTGGCTTTAAACAATCAGCTAGACCTTCATATTGATCTAGATTCAACTGCTCTTTTAGTAATTAACAAACTTCCAGTATTAAGCACCTTCAAATCCATAAATATTAAGTGCGTAAAGTGTATAGCAAGAAAAAAGACTTTTTTTAAGCTTCAGAAACTGATATATTGCACAGAATTTTTTTAATATGATCTCATAATTGCTAGATCTATATGCCGTCCCTTTTCAGGTGGAATATATTAGGACTAATAGATGAATTTAGCACCCCTTGAGAATTGATAGCACAGACAGTATAACTATAGTGAGGTAATGCTGAAAGAATGCTGTACAATTATTCATGTAAGTGTTTAATACCCTCAGTATCATAATCAGTATACCTCTATATCTACAATTATAACATCAGTAAATCATTATCACAATAACCTGCAGCATGACAATGACTAGAGATAAACCTCTACCATGGCACGTCTGATACTGGAGGTAGTAATGTGTAATGTGTTCATTTGAATGACGGTCGTACACACTGAAGTGCACAAGAAGTTTCCTGAACATCAGTCGATTCAGTCTGAACAATAAACAGTGATCAGATCAAAAACGGTGCGTCATACTTTTCTATCTTCAACGGTAGAGAAACGTTGCATGGCTTTTTTTGGGGGGTATTGTTCTCTATTATGGGAAACAGTGGTCGTGGCTACACAGACTGCTGCTGTAGGGATCTCCGCTGTCTTTCTTGCCCACCTCATGCTGGCTGTCTGCTACAGCCCTGGTTTTTGTGGCGAAAAAGCAGCAACCCCCTTCTGTCTGATTTTTTCCTGCCCTTTCTGCCATCTGCTCTCCTCTCACTTCTCAGCAGGAGCCTGTGGCGCTGATCTCTTACCGGGACAGTTTACCTGGCTGCCTTCGAAGCGAACTTTACTCACACATGCACTACTTTCTGCGTCGCTGACTCTCCCAGCACTGCGTGTTTTCCTGCAGGGTCTAACGGCCTCACAGCTGGCTTTAGTCTGGCTTTGTGATTAATATACAAACAATATCGTGTTGGTTTAGTCATGGCTGAGTGCTTCTACTAATTGTTTTTTCCCTTAATTATTTACTTGTATTCCACTATACTTGATATAGATTGATCAATCCGTCATTCGTGGCGTCTTTTATATTTCTTTTACTTTTATATGCATCACTCAGCAAATTCCTGTTACATGCAAACACAACTATTCAGTCATCAAGTGTACTGAAAATAATCTCATCAGTGTTAATATTACTATTATAATATTATTGCTAGGCCTTGTGATCAAAATAAACAAAATAATTATTATTATTATAATTTAAAAGGGTAGATATTTACTTTATACGTCATTGACGACATCGATCTAACATAGAAATCTTGATGAAATTTAATTTTTATTTTGTTAACGTTTTTTAAATATTTTTTTTTTACTTGTTTAATGGTGAATATAAAAGTATGAAGTATTAGAAAGGATACAAGAAAATGGAAGTGACAGAGAAATAGTGTAATCTTCTTAATCTAGCCTACGAAACACTGAATTATTCAGGCACTTGAGGCCCATTTTTAGATCCAAATCTTAGACAAACTCAGCTTCATTTTGTTGTCATTAAGGCTTCTGGATGCTTATATCACAGGGATTTATGACCATGACTCATCCTTTTTAACGATTCAAGGTTATAGTGATGGCACTGGACAAGGTCACTTCAAGCCAAGTGATATTCTCCGCTGGTGATCGAGTCTGATTTTTCTCAGTCCATCTTGTGCAGTCAGCACTTACGTGGGCAAGAACTATGAATGAGACAGGTTTGCTCCGTCGCCATGACAACAAAGGGAAAGATCCATACAAACCCTTTCCGTCTTCCGCCGAGGATGGCAAACTCTCTTAGTTCCAGATCAGTTGCATTGGCTTGTCAAATTGAGAAAAAGTAGCCAGTCTGAAAAAATAACCATAATCATATCATACAGAGATTTAATGGAATTACACTGCTTATGTATAATGTAACATATTCAAGAATACAATTTTGTTAAAATGTAAGATATCTATCAGACAGTTTCATAAATTT
This sequence comes from Enteromius fasciolatus, assembly GCA_032361145.1. Taxonomy (NCBI): domain Eukaryota; kingdom Metazoa; phylum Chordata; class Actinopteri; order Cypriniformes; family Cyprinidae; genus Enteromius; species Enteromius fasciolatus. The sequence continues at coordinate 7,496,411 of JAUMHR010000084.1, forward strand.
GAAACCATTCTGTAGCCTTAAATGCCAGATTTGTCCATATTTATATAAGGTCACACATTTCTTAAATGTGATGCTCTTAATGCTTATCAGTTGACAATTACAATTATCTAAGAAAATTTAATAACCTCATACTTCCCCAAAACTATTAAATAAATACGTGACCATAAATAAATGCATGTAGTTGTAAAGGGTTGTATTTTTCAGGGTTGTATTTTGTTTACCTTTATGTTCACCTTCAAATGATCGGCGTGTCACGTGATTGACATCTTGACACGCCACTAATAGTATAATTTATCAAATCACAGTGCTTTGGTTGGCATTTGGCACCGATACAAGCACGGATGACCACTATTGTTAACCGTTTTTACATAAGAGACGCCCTAATGAGTGAAACAATGGGCCTGAGTGTATTCTACCATGCAGCTGCAGCCTCTTTTTAGCTGCCTCAGGACGCTTGTATGCCCATGTGAGCGGGACGAGACCTCCAGACTATCACCTCCAGGGGGGCATCACATGACGATGCACGCAAATAATTTCCGCAAAGTAATAATTTCATTAGATTAAAATTTACTTCTGCGGCGCTTTAATATTGTGTTCTTTCCCACCCAAACGTTTTAGTGTCTGTTTTTGTCTGGTGTACCCCCAGACACGATATTTAGACGCGTCTGTGCCCCCCGCGCTTCAGAATAGACTCGTCCAGTTCTCATCATCGGAGCGAATCGATAGTTAAAGAAGCTTGAATATTGCAGCTCTGTTTCTGCACCGGCTGAAGTGACATCACGAGTCAGGTAATGGCATCTGTTTATAGTCCTCCTCAGACTTAAGTGAAGGTGATGAGTAGTCTTCTTAATTGATGCAATGGCGCTAAGCTGTGTTATATAACTGGCATGACGTTATGCTTTGAATGTGAGCTATGATTTGACGTTTAAATCTGGGAAAGAGGAAGCCTTGTGTTTGAACCTTTCAAATCTTTTGCCATTTAGAAAAACTGAATATTTACTGCCTCATTGACTAGCTGGGTCATGATCGGCATCACCTGGACATTTGTAATTGATTTATTTAGTTGTTGTTTTTTTTTAGATATGGCAGTTGGTTTGAATAGTGAAGTTAATATTTTACAGTAACTTAATTGCTTCCTTGCTTTGTTACAGTGGGGAAACAATGGAGGATCCCAAACTGAAAGATCCTATTAATAAAGTGTCTCTAATCAAAGGTAAAATCACATTACTGCACACGTTTCTGTATTTGCTGAAGTGTTTTAAACCAAGCTATATTTCTCTACTACACTATAAAGCATTTCTTAGGATATTAAACCATGTGTATATATTTTGCCTACAGTATGTCAAAGTACTGTGGGTCTAAAATATATATGTAACTATGTAACTCTAGTTATTTTTGAGTTTTTAAGTTTCTGTGAGATATATATATATATATATATATATATATTTTTTTTTTAATATCACAAAAAAAAATTTGAATGCATTGTTATTATTTATAACATGGGTAAAACGGACAGATAGAAATAGGAATTGAAATATGCATTTTTATGGTTGCAGTTCTCTTCGGTTGTTCCAGACAAACAAGTTTTACACCAATCATTTTGTTGTGGCCAATTTAATCATGCATGGCAGAGTTTTGTTGTCATTAGCTGCAATGAAATGGTTTTGGCTGGAACGGTTTTACAGCCTGTGTTAATACTTTAATCATGACCGAAATTTTGTCTGTCTGACTTTGTCTTCCTGTCTGTCTGTCTTTCTCCTCCAGAGATTCAAATATAAATTAGGCCAGAGTGTTCCTATGTGTCCTCGTACCCTGCTGAGAGATTGAGTTCTTGATGCAGAATGGCATCAATAAACATTACCCACCGCAATACCTCATGAAACGTTAATGCCTCCGTCCTCTCTGCTCTAGCAGTTGAGTTTGGTCTGCACAGGCGTCCGTATTTTAGCTTAGTCATGCAAGTGAGGCATGTGAAGTTCAATTTTCTGGAATTACGTCCCTCTGATTGCAAGGATATGTCCTTGATATGGCCATTTATGGTGTGCACCCTTGAGTTCGGAAGATGAGGTCATTTCTTTTTGGAGCATTTGATAAGATGGCCTGGTTTTCAGCAACCCATATTTAGAGGAAGAGGAACAGGTTTGTTTCTAAGTTTAGGGAATCTAAATTGTAGCCAGTAAATGTCCTGTAATTTTTGCAGAGCAATGTATCAGTTGAAAATCTTCATTAATGTTTTTTATAGCAGCCAAAAACTTTTCTGATTCATTGCGAAATTACACTCTATAACATTAGAACCGTTTAAAACTTTTAATCAAATGGCAGCTTTATTAAAACCCCAGCTATCCTCCTTGCAGATCCCAGTTTAAACCCTACAGATGACATTGTTTTTAGGATAGATCTATTCTGAGTCAAGTTATTAATTCATGGAATAGGCCCATTTTCCGACCTCCAGGGAAATTACCATGCGATTCATTCTGATTTAATTAACCTTTGAAGACAGGGTTTGCACTTCGTCAGAGGGCAGAACAATCCGGCAAAGTTGAAATGCAACTCATTGATGCTGATACAGAGATAAAGACACCGATCACCCATTAATGGTTGACTAAAGAGGGATTCTCTGACAGCAGAGCACCATCATAGTGTCTAATTATGCATGTAATAGTTCTCATTAGATGTCATCAGTGGTGGATGTGTAATCATTTCTCCAGATGAGCTGAGCAGGAGCACTGTGGAGGCCAGTGAGTCAGAGAAGGTCATTCAGCGGCTGAACCAGGAACTGCAGGAAGCCAATGAACAGGCCAACTCGGGCAAACACAAGTGTGTTGAACTCCAAGGTAAAAGAGGGACTTTGAAGCAGCTCTATGTAGCTGTGTGGATCTTGGCAACTTTAAAGAGTGGAATTCACTGTTGTAAATGCATCACTGTTGAATTGCAGCCAATAGCGGTATGAGTGCACCTATTGCTGCTGTAAAGCAATCGATGCCTTTTGCAGAATTTCATAAGCAATCGTCATACTTACACGCTCTAAGAACAGACTATTAAGGCTGAGCTTGGGGAAGAAACCCAAGTCATTCACCTTATTAGAAGTGTTTTGTTTTATACATGTCTAACATACACAAAGATGTTAAGATGCCCGCATCAGAATAAATTAAAAAAATAATTGAATGTCCATAGAAAGCACATTAAATGTCAATGTAAATATAAAGTGACTACTTTAAAAATGAAAAATAAAATTTGTTGGAGTTGATAAAATTTTACAATATTCATTCAGTATAACACAATTCAAACAATGTTCTTATTCTGACTTGTGCATATTCAAATATAGAAAAGAATAAAGAAGCACATGTAGAAAACATGCAAGAACAGCAATTTAAAGCAGTATTGCACTTGTTATTTTGATGGTTAATCACTTGACCCAGATTTAAATATCAGACAAAACTGTCTGTACTGTGTGTATTTCTATTTATATACGATTCTCTATTCATATAATATTTCTATTAAATTATAAATGGATTAATTGCGATTACATAGTTTAAAAAACAAATATTATCATTTGTATTGTTCTGAACAATTTTTAAATGCATATTTATATAAGCTTATGAACATTTTAGCTATATTAGGAATGGCAGTCATGCTCAACAGGTCCCCCTAATGACCTGTTCTGTATATTGCAGGTCTATTGGAGGAGGAGAAAAGAGCCAATAAGCAGCAGGCGGAGGAATCATCAAAACAGATAAAGGTCTTACAGAGTAAGTCACGGAGCGTGTGTATGTCTGAAGTTATGTTTACTAAACAAGGTATTACACTAGTTGGTCTTGGTGTCTACATGCGCGTTCAGCTCAGCTCCAGAAGCTGCAGGAAGATACGGAGAATCTCAGGGATCAGAAGGACAGCTCAATCTTCAGCTTGCGACAGGAAGCGCACGCGGCTCAGGAGGAAGTGCAGGTGTTGCGCCGCACTATGGAGAAAACTGCAGCCGAGCGAGAGCATGAGGTCAGCGCTCTGAAAGGGAACCTAGCAACGCTTACTTCAGAACTGGAGAAATGGCAGCTGGCTGCAAACAAGTATGAGCGTGAGCTCGACAGCGTACAGGCCACTCACCAGCAGCAGAACCAGCAGAGAGACAGAGCTGCCAAACAGCAAGGTACCCACAACCCCACAGACCTCTGTCGCTGCAGATGATTGGACTATTAATCTACTTAGATTTTACACTACTGTGAATATTAGATTTGATTAATTATAAATAATTTTAATTAATATGCTTCATGCACTTAATAACAATCATCATCCTCTTCATCATAATACCATCAATTAATTCACTGTTGTCATCATCATAATTATTATAATTAGCAGTCGTAGGAGAAATAATATTAACTATACAGAAAAAATACTAAATATGAGTTATCAAAGAGCATGGCCTAATTTTACAATATTTTCTGAGCCTATAATTATTATTATTATTATTATTATTATTATTATACCACCAGTAAAAACAACTACTATATATTACAATTTAAAAACAACACTTTTATTAAAAATAATAAAATTTTATTATTGGCATTAACACATCCCAATTTTCTGAGAATTTAATAATAATAATGCATACATTATTGTACAATGTTGAAAGTATTTATGTAATCAAAATACAAAAATTTTACCCATTCCATCTAAAAATAAATACAATTTTAAGGTTAGGATTTTAATGAAACAAATGAATAAAAACAAATAAATTACTGGAATCTGATCAAACAAAAAGTCTCTTTTGGCCTTTCTGCTCCGAATCCTGATGAATTATGTGTTTATAATGTGTTTGTGGAGGTTCCAAATCAAGCCCTAGGTTCATCCAACAACAGTCACAGCAGTGTTTGCAGTAATCCGACAGATATTCAGAAGATGACTCACATTTCTCACATCTCTTCCACCATTATGTAACAGAGTAGCGTTGTGAGTCAGTGTGTGTGTGTGTGCACATGTGCTATATCTGTGCGTTTGTGTGCATGTCTTTGGGTAGGTTTTTAATTTTGTGTGTGTGATGCAGCGAGCGAGCTGGAGCGGCTGCAGAAGGACTGTGAGAGCCTGAGGAGGGATTGTGCGTCTCTGAGGTCAGAGAGAGAGCAGCTGGCTGATAAACAGCAGAAAGAGAAGATCAGCCTGCAGAGTGAGAGCAGCACCCTGCGCTCAGAGAAAGAACAGCTACTGAAGAAACAGCAGCAGCTGGAGAAAGAGCTGGACAGGTCTGTTTTATCACCGCATGTACAGTACATTCTTAAACCGTTACTTTGAAGGTGAAGTGTGTCATGTCCACGCCACTAAATATAATTGCTAACTGCCTTAAAAGGGACTGTTCATACAGATTCACACCCCTAAACACATACTATTAGTTGAGTCAGTGTTGCCATGTTGGACATGTTCAAAGACTTTTTGTACAGCCACAACGTTTCAACTTCTTTGGAAATTAAAGGGATAGTTCACCCAAAAATTATAATTCTGCCTTCATTTGCTCACAAAATTAGTGGCATGTTTAAAGTCTTTAACCCCATGACTTTGTACTTTTGATGCTTTCTTTTTGTTTTGTTTTTTTGTTTTGTTCTTCCTTTTTTTTTTTTTTTTTCTTTTTTTTTTGTTACATGGAGAATAATAATAATATATAGGTTGAGGATGAGTGAAGAATGTCAGAATATTATTAAAATAGGATAGGAGAAAGTATTTAAATATGAAATTCACTATGGATGGGCTGATAATTTAATTTATTTAATTTTAAGGTATAGTTGACACAAAAATATATATTTTTTGTCACCCTCATGTATTAAAAAAAAATATCAAAATAAATGAAGAACTTGCTATTTAGGATTTAATCATACCCTGAAATATGTATCAACACACAGCCCTACACTTTACCTTTAAATAGGAGAAAAGCTCTTTTTGCAGACTTATGATGTAATGGCTCTGGAATCTGATCTTGTATCCTGCCCACAGCTCCAAGAAACAGAACACAAGCCTGAGCAACACAGTCAAGACTCTGGAGAAGACGCAGGCAGACCTGGAGAAACGGCTGAGCGTCCTGCAGGAGGAACACCAGAGAGCCTCTAGCCAGCTGGAGCAAAGCAATAGCAGGATCAAAGAACTGCAGAAAGAGGTAGTTGAGAAAGAAAGTAGAGCAGAGACTCATTAGCAGACATGTCACAAAAGAGCTCTGCTCCTAAAAAAAAAAAAGACCTGGACCCTGGACACACACACACTGTGTGTGTTTTATTGACTAGGCTCATTGCTTCATCTGAAAGATTCCTAGTGACTACTTTAAAACAAAACAGATTTTTTTTTTTTGCTCTTAGTATGAGGAGATCCAGGCAGAGCTGTCAGGCTTTAGGGAGAAGTATGAGAATGCAGAGGAGGAGAAACGCTCCTTCAATCTGGAGCTGCAGCAGAGCCAAGAGCGCCTGAGGCTTCTGCAGGACAAAGAAAACCATGTGAGTGTTCAATCCATGTAATGCTGATGTTCAATAACAGGGGCACTGACAATAGGGACAGTTCAAGAGGAAAGCGCGCATATTTTGCCCTGTTTATTGTCCTTGAAATCAGCGCTGAAAAACATAGCACCATTTAATGACAATGCACTTCTTACAGTTTGTTCAAACATTTTGTATAGCCTAAAGGTGAAGTGTGTAATTCCCATGGGCTGTGGCTAACAATGGCACCAAACTAAATTGCTCACTTTTTCCAAACAGGTTTCCCCAAATAGTTATACTAAAAATTTACATAAATAAAACATAAAACCAATGTGTTGTGATCGTTAACCTTTTTTTTTTTTTTTTATCTGATGCAAGGTTTTTCCACAATGTGGAATATTCCTATGTCACCAAAACAAAAACTAGGAAGGAAATTAAAAATGTTTAATATTTAATTTGATATTATACCGTTTTTATTGTATGCATTTATGTATACACATATAAGTGTATTAATTTTATTTTGCATCCATTCTCCAAACCGTGTAGTCATTTTCTTTTCTTTTTTATTTCATTTTTTTTTTGTTTGTTTTTTTGTATAAATTATTATAAATTATCAGGCAAGTCATTTAAAATTGTTGTTAAATTTTATGAGATTCTTTTTAACTAGTTAAATTATTAATATATTTGTGCAAAATAAAAATCAAACAGCATAATAAAAACTAATATATAACAATTTCAAACTATAGTTGAGCCAAAAGTTGACGTGTCACGTTTTAACAAACATCTGCATTGTTTCTGCACATTGAACTGAAAAAATGGGAGGAGTTTTAACTATAAAACAATTACACACTTCACCTTTTGATTTCCTTATCTTGATTACAGTTAAATTCTCCAGTCCAATAATAGCGCACATAAACACAAGCCACTCATTCAGTAATATCCCTCCCTTCCCTCCTTTAGCTGTCTTTATTGCAGCCCATCCTAGCCGTAGCCATCGGCCTTGTCCTGGCTTTGCTGTATTGGTGCTTGGGCCCATTGTGGTAGAAAGGTACACAGTGCTCCTGTCCCGTCTCATTCCTCTGCTTAAGCATCCATCATCCTCAGGGCTATGCATGACCACTAAACAATTCTCTCAGCTTAAGCTACCAAATACTGTCCGGTCGTCCGCATACCACTTCTATTTCCTTACTACAGGTCTGCTTTGTATTATAAGACGCACACTAACAAGTGTCTCTAACGAATCAACTCCATTTTGTAGGTTGTAGTTTTCCAGCGTAGCTCTGAGGCATCCCGGCTCTCTTTGTCTTCTGCCATCCTCGTCTTGTGTGTCCTGACCTCAGTTTCTCTGCGTCCTGTCCTTGTGGCTTTTGTGTCCACGTCTCAGCTCATGTGCATCCCTGATTGTAAACGTGTTCTGATAGATGATGCGGTACTACAGATGATGTCATCTGCATGTTTGTTCTTGCAGGGAAAATGGATCAGGTGGATGCCCGTCGCTGCTGTAACCATTGCTGTGACGGGGTATTTGCTTTCAAAGACCTCAAAATGAACAACGTGATGAACCAGTAACAAGCACACGCACCATCACATGCATACCTAGTAAATGTTTCTCAAACGTGTTGACATTTGTATCCTTTTAGTCTGTGTGGTGTTAGGTTGAGTAACGAGTGTTTAAATGCAACTTCTTACTCAAGTATCGAAGGCCTTTGAATAATAACATGTCACAATATTCCCTCATTTGCACCACATATCTTTTTTTTTTTTTTAATTAGAGGTTCTGTATGCATTACATTGCATTGCAAGTATCTGGCTAATAACAGGTATTTTACTGAACACTGTTGCTTTGCCAAACAAACACTTAGTGAATTGCCTTATATAACATAACCTTAGATAAACAAACGGTTATACCTCCCTGAACGAACACTTCCATGAGAAATCATTCAGAATTGTAAAGGCCACTGCAATAACACATTCAAGACCATTGAGATCCATTAAGTTTTAACTCGATCATGTGTTTTGTGGCTTAAAGGCCTAAATCTGCCATATAATGTCTATGTGTCTTTGCACCTTATACAAAGCCATTAGTGATTAGTCTATGCACTGTACTTTATTGTGGTAAGGATTTGACGTATTAATGATGGCGGTGATGATAAACACTGTTCACTTAGGATGTTAGAGCGCTAATGTGTCTGAAAGAGACCTGTAATAGAGTGTTTATGATTTATTATGTTTAATACTTGTACAGAGATTTAGGTAAAAACTACTCGATCTAACGGATATGATAATAATTGCAATAAATAAGCAAAAGTGAAGTTCAACTCAATGAAGTCCCGGTTTAATTTGTATAAATTTATTCATGCATATGCATATTTCATTTTAATAACTTCACAATAGTGTCAGTTTGGTGTCATTTCTAATATGTGCCGTAAAAAATTCTTATTGCTAATTTAGGTTAATGTATTCATATGCTGTTATTCATTTTATATTCATGTTAGTTTATATTACAACAGAAAAAGCTATTGTGTCAATCTGAGTTTTCAGTCTGTATTGCATGTAATCCAATAACGACCATTATTTGATTTCTGTTGTTTCATGGTATGTTGCATCTTTATAGCAAGAAATATCTTTTCCTCATTTGGCCTCGCAATTTATAATTTGACAATCTGACCAATTTCACGAATGAGTGTCTCTTATTAGGCAGTACTTTTTAGTAAATCAAAAACATAGTGACGCCAAGTCTGAAACAAAACCAGCTTAATTGCTATTGAAAACTCAATATCAATATTTCTTATTTTTGTGTGTGTTTCTTGTCAGAGGTTGCCTCCTTTAAAATAGCAAGGCAGAGAGATCGCTTTAAACCGTGGACTTAAAAATCCTCCCCAAAAAAACTGCATGAAAAAACAGACTTGGCAGCACTGAGTGTGACTGGGGTTAGTCTTGATTCTTACAGCAAAGTACAGACTGATGAACTGGTGCTTTCTAGTGAATCAAAAACGGAGCACAGCAAATATTAGACTGTTAGGGGCAGTTTCCCGTAAATGTTAAGAGCTGTCTAAACTGGAAAAGGCTTGCACTGAGATATCTTAGAATACATTATTGTCATTGTTTGGTCTTAAAATGCTCACAGCTAATGCATTTTTGTAAGACATGTTTCTAAAAATTCTTAAATGTCCTAAAGTAGCAAAGGTCTAGTCCTGGCTTAATCTAATTCCTTTCCGGGAAACCGGCCCTTAGAGACTAGAGACAGATTTTTTTTTTGTGTTTGTGTCCGATTTCATAAATGAGTTACTTTTTATGCAATACTTCCTTACCCTTCTTACTGTAAGACTATGTAAGAAAGGTATAAAAAAAATCTGAATCAGATTTATTAGGGACATTGATACCAAGCCCTTTAATTAGGGTATTAAAATTTACAATGTACACAAATTAAAACAAAAAACAAATTCTAGGCACGTAAATGCACCCCTGCAAATCAATGGCCCCCTAAACAAGTTTGTCAGAAATTTGCAGCCAAAGGCACATGCTTCCATGCTGTAATGCAGTCCGCCCCAATGAGTCATCCCTCCTTGACACCGCTTGGGAAATACGAGGACGTGCCCCGATCAAAAGAGCTCTGGCAATAATATGCTCCGTTTATTCTGGAGTAAATGAAGAGTAACGTCACCAGCGATAAGGTTATCGGCAACAGTGATGACAGACCTTCATCTGGGTGCAGGTGGGAATTAGCTGAATTCCCCAGGCCTGAGGATCCTGTTTCTGACCCTGTCTTCCTAGTAAATACATTCTTTAAGCACTGATGTAACTAGAATCTGTTTTTATTATTCCTTTGCACGATGTGGGGTTGCGGTATGATGACACGGTTCATGTCAGAGTAAAAACAGCTCTCGGAGGCGGCTGTATGATTATAATTATGGGCCAGAATTGGGGGGTATAGGGCACTCCCACCACCAGCGAAGCTACATGAAAGCCTCATGGTTCACGGCGGTTCTCAGTATGGTATAAGGTTTTGGACTGTGCACTTATCAGAGTGAACAATGGGTGACTTTAAAGATAGTGTTACTGCTGCTGCAATCAACTTGGCAGATGATGCACCGTGGAAAAAGATACAGAAGAACACCTTCACGCGCTGGTGCAACGAACACCTGAAGTCTCTGGGGATGCAGATCAGCGATCTTAAGGTCGATCTGAGTGATGGCCTTATCCTTATCTCGCTGCTGGAGGTCCTGAGCCATAAAAGGATGTTTAGAAAGTACCACGCGCGACCAAACTTCAGACAGCTCAAGCTAGACAACGTTTCGGTGGCTCTGGAGTTTTTGGATCATGAAAAAATTAAGTTGGTGTCTATAGGTGAGTCACAACATTCCTGAGCTCATTTAAAAGAAGGGGTTCACGGCAATTTATCAGTAGTTTTCTCAAGTCATTTGCTGCTTCTGAAAGTTTACAATGAACCAATGTGGTATTAAAGTGTGATGTTCAAAAATATGTACAGATCCGGACCAAATAAATCCGGAGAATAACAGATGACTAATGAAAGTCAGAAATGTTTTTAAAGTTTACAAAATCTTTTTTTTTTTTTTTTTGGTAAGAAGTTACACCACAGAGACTGTCATGTCATAGCACCTACTGCACAAAGAGGAATATCATTAAAATGAATCCATTAATACTTTCCTTAAATTAAGAGCATGTAATTAGAATTAACAAGCCATAATTCACCTTTAATGACACTTATTATACAAAATAGCAAGTATAATTTGTGTGCTGTTAACAATGTGTTTCTGGCTTACAGCAACTGAGGCTATTTATATATGCTGTATAGGTGAACATCATGTTTCAATTTGATTTACAGTGGTTTAAACATTCACTTTACATTGTTTAATTTCCATTTACAGTTATAAGGTGATACTATAAGGTAAACTACATTTCAGTTAACAGAATCAATTGTAATAGTTAAAGTATAGTAAAGTATAAATGTAAATAAGAGAGGGAAACATTCAGCAATTAGAAATGTTTGCTTGGAAACTGAGTTAAAGTACCAAAATGAAAAAGATGTAAAAAGAGAACTCAAAATATTTAAAAGCCAATTAATAAAAATAAAAGCTAATTCAAAATTAATATTAACTATGTCAAAAAATAACACTGGTGATTAGCATCTTTTTTTTGTTTGACATATCTGAGTTTTTACAAAGTCTTAAAAAACCACAACATCCTTTTTCCACAACCAAAATTCACATAATTCTTATATATCATAACTTGTATATCTTAACAAATGTAACAAAGTCCAAAAACACCTCCCAGATATCCAAAAATTCTTTAGCATTTGGGATGTAAGTTTTTCAAGAGCCAAACATGTTCATGTTTTTAAGCCATAGTCTAATGGAAGGGCAATTAGTGTTTTCCCAGCAAAGAGCAATAGAACGTCTTGATTGTTATAGACACAAATCCAACTAACTTTCTTTGGTTATTAGCATCTTTATTGTATCTACGCATTAATAGTTCAATATGTCTCCCAATGAAGGTCAGATGCAATACGTAAGCATTATCATTTCTAACGAAAGACATTATCAGGTGTTGAGCTCAGTCTTCACAGATAATGAACTGAAACTGGTCCCACATGTTTTTGATATAAATTCCGGTGGCCCCTTCCCTAATTAGGGAGGGTAGTCTCTGGGTCAAAGTGTCCTAGTGTCAAATTGGTGACGGCACTTCAGTTGATTAGCTGTTTCCTGCACTACAATGTTCTCAGCTGAACTCTCTTGTTTTGATGTAAATTTATATCACTAAGGGAAGATCTCTAAATTGAAAAAACAAACAGACACACCTCCACCCTCTCCATATAGATAGTAAGGCCATAGTGGACGGGAACTTGAAGCTGATCCTGGGTCTGGTGTGGACCCTGATACAGCATTACTCCATCTCCACCCCAGTGTGGGAGGATGAGGCAAACGATTCTGTCTCCAAACTGACTCCAGAGATGAGGCTTCTGGGATGGATCCAAAACAAAGTCCCCGAGCTCCCCATCACTAACTTTAGCCAAGACTGGCAGGATGGCAAGGCCCTTGGTGCCTTAGTGGATGGACTGGCACCAGGTAAACCCAGTTTCTTATACAGTGCTTTAGAACTCCCTGTGATCATGTGATTTCTCTCTTTTTGTATGTGTTGGGGGAAAAAAAAACGAAATGCATTTTGGCAGAGGTTTTTCTCTTATGAAACAATTGTTCTGGTTTGTGCAGGCTTGTGTCCTGACTGGGAGAGCTGGGACACGGTGCATCGGGTGAGTAATACTAAAGAAGCCATGCAGCAAGCAGATGATTGGCTTGGAATTCCACAGGTGAGTTCAACCAGACTGGCTAGTTTTCTTACTTGCATTTTGATAACACTCTCAATTATTGTTCATATCAATTTGTAAATCTTTCTTTTAACTTAACTTGATCAAGGTCATAGCCCCAGAGGAGATTCTTGATCCAGCTGTGGATGAGCAGTCAGTGATGACATACCTCTCACTTTTCCCCAAAGCCAGACTGAAACCTGGAGCTCCACTCAAGCCAAAGAAAGGTTGGGCACATTATAAGCCCCCTTCTGTTTACTATTTTGATTTTGTCACAAGGCAAGCGGGAAAGGATGCATCTTGGGGGTTTTTTGTTGTTTGCTTATATCACCCTCTGTTTAAAATCTTATTTTCTGTTTTTTTTCAGTGCCTAAACCCAAGGCCTGCCGTGCCACAGGACGGGGACTGCAGTCCAAAGGCATGAGAGTAGGTCAGCTGGCCCAGTTTAAGGTGGACACCCACAAAGCTGGGCCTGGAGATCTAGAGGTCAATATTAGAGACCCCAGTGAGTAATAGCCAAAGATCTCTAGATAATCTACATGAAGATGTGCACAATTATGTTCTAAGATGTTATCCTTTTATTCAGGTGGTAAGAAAGTGGCTATTACACAGAAGGACGCACACAAAGGTGTATATACCTTTGAATACACACCCACTGCTACAGGAGATCACACAATGGACATCACTTGGGTCGGTCAGCACATTGCCAAGAGGTTAGCTAATTCAACAATGATAATAGCAGGTAAACCATTTAAATTTGATTGACGCTTAAACTTATTATTTTTCTGTTACAGCCCATTTAAAGTCCATGTTGGTTCCAAAGCTGGGCCGCAGAAAATCCGGGCATGGGGACCAGGACTGGAGGGAGGGGCTGTGGGTTTGTCTGCTGATTTCTTAGTGGAATCTGTTGGTGCAGATTCTGGCATGCTGGGTTAGTGGATGTTTATGTTGCTAATTTATCCCTAACAAAATTGTATATTTATTTTATATAAAACAAATAAAATTAATTAGTTATAAAATGATACAGCTAATCTATACTTTTTACCAATATTTTTTGTTTCAAGGTTTTGCAATTGAAGGTCCGTCTCAGGCAAAGATTGAGTGTGATGACTATAATGATGGCTCCTGCCTCGTGCGGTTCTGGCCAACTGAGGCTGGTGAGTATGCTGTACACGTCATGTGTGATGATGAAGAAATCCAGGACAGTCCTTTCCTAACCTCCATCAGACAGAGGAGAAAAGATTTCCGTCCTGACAAGGTAAACTATATCCTCTCCTATTAAAGGGATAGTTCACTCAAAAAATAAAATTCTGTCATGTATTACTCATTCATGCTTGGAAATTGAAATCGATCCCATCAAGGGAGAATTCGGAGCCTTTTCCAGTTCAACAAAGCTGAAAGGATTTAGAGTAATCAATGACAGAATTTTTATTTTTGGGTGAACTATCCGTTTAATCTGTTTTGCAGACGTGTCTAGTGTGAGAGCCTTCTCTCTTCTCAGAGAGGTACATTTTTATGCGAATTAGATGTTTTCATTGGATGTGAAGTTGTATCATTACTTATGCATGTCGGGTTTCAGGTGAAAGTAGAAGGAGCAGGTGTTTCCCAAACTGGCTGCGCTGTGAATCTTCAAACCAATTTCACTGTAGATACCAGGCGAGCTGGTGAAGGAGAACTTAAAGTTTATGCTCAGGTATTAAATACAGTAAACTATTTATGAATTTTTTTTACACCTAAATTAAAAACAGTTATAATTTTCAGAGTGATTTGACTTGTTCACAGAGGGCAGATGGAGAGTTTGTAGATGTCGGTGTTACTTCTGAACAGTCTGGTGTCTTTGTCTGCTCCTACATCCCTTCATCTCTCTCTAAACACACCATTGCTGTGGCTTGGGGAGGAGTCATGGTTCTTGGCAGTCCTTTCATTGTGAGTGCATATATTGATCTTAAAAAATAGTAGTAAACATGATCGTATAATATGCAAGGATAATGTAAAGCTACGAGAATGTGATGTACAATTAAAGCGCAATCTGATGCATTTCATTTACATGGTCTAATAGAGTTAAAGAGAACTCATTTTCCCCAATTTGGTTTGCATCATGTTGCATTAATGTTCCAGCGTCTGTTGCCTTATTGAAATTCCATTTCATTTCGCAGTGGCTTTAAACCTGTCTGGTGATGATGTACTGCCGCTTAATGCTGCAGCCAGAGTTCACAGGAATGTAATAGGATGTTTATTGCTTTATTTGTACTGGCATTCCCTCTGTCAAGAGGGAATGAAACTATTCTTATTGAAATCACATGTGAAAAAACATGTATTAAAAAATGAGCCAATGATCACTGTAAAATATAGCTGACATCTTTAGTTCTTTGGAAGCCTGGGATTGCCGCGCTGTACGGTTTTGTATGATCTCTTTGTCATTGCTGTTTCAGGTGACACCTCGCAGGATTAAGATTACACCATGTAGCCCAGTCTGGTTTAAGCCAGATGGAACGGAAATGTATTACTCTGGTGAGTTTAAAGGAACAGTTAAAAAAAAAAAAATGAAAATGTTTTACTCAATTGACTCATAAACTTTTTACCATTTTTGCCAAATATTTTCTTCACTCATTTACCAATCTAAATGATAAAATATCAGGATATCAGTCTGGACATTGCAGTATATGGCTTTGATTTTAATTTAAATTATTTTAGATGATGAGATGGACCTTGATGAAGACTTTCCAGAGAACATACTGCTTGGTGGTCATGGAGAACTTGTTATGAACATAGTAAACCCGTCAAACATTCAAGCTGATGCCACAAAGGTACTGAGTCTTGCACATTTTTGTGCATTCACTTGAACAATGTAGTATCAAATGTTGTTTGTTTCTTCAGGTAAGGGCTCATGGTCCAGGCCTAAGAGAAGGTTTTCTTGGAGAACAGGCAGAGTTTATCATTGACACATGCAGAGCAGGCAGTGGAAGACTTGCCATAAGAGTGGATGGACCTTGTGAAGTTACACTGCAGTGTCTGGACAATCAAGATGGCACTTGCACAGTGTTTTACCTCCCCACAGAGCATGGGATATACAAAATAAATGTCCTTTTTGACAACTCCCACATAACTGGCTCTCCATTCCAGGCTGTTATACAGAAGCCGACTGACCCCTCTAAGGTTTTGGTAACAGACCCTGATCTGCTACTGGGGAAAGTCGGTGAACCTTGCATTGTAAATATAGACTGTGCAGTAGCAGGATCTGGAGCTCCCTCTGTGCTAGCTGTCTCTGATTCTGGAGTCATTGTCCAAACTGAAGTAAAGGAGAATGAAGATGGCACGTACACAGCTGTTTATGTGCCTCTAACTGGAGGCGTATATACACTGCTTCTGAAATACGGAGGAAAGGAGGTTCCCTTTCGTAAAGTTATGGTGAATCCAAAGGTCTACAAAAGCCATGTAAAAGTGAGCAGACAAGGTAGGTTTGTCTCATTACCATTGGTTTGAATTTGGAGTATATCTTGATGTTGTTTTCTGTTGTTTCAGGCGCTGGGGTTCATGATTGGGAAACTGACACAGTTGAAGTTGTTGCAAATGGTTTGGGTCTCCAAAAGGGCCTCACTGGACATACTAATGTGTTTCGTGTAAACGCCAGGTAAGAGGAAGATAATTTCAAATGTGCATTCAGAGCCAAAACCGAATTTGATCTACGATGTTTATCTTTCTCACCAGATCTTCAGTTAATGATCTGGACATAACAGTGGAGGGTCCATCGGAGTGTCAGGTGACATGTAAAGATGGCGGTGAAGGCATGTATAATGTGGAGTATACTCCTTCAGTGCCTGGTGACTATAAGATCACCATTACCTGTGGAGAGAACCACATTCCAGGTAAGCTTTACATTTACGAGAAACAATTGCTATTTTATTTACTTGAGTGAAATAATTCCTAGCACTGGAAAGTGTTGCTTTTACTAGCTGCTATTTAGGTCATTCATATTTTTCATTGTTTTAATGTAAATAGACTATTTGTGTTCAAAGGTTTGTTTAACTGGTAAATGCATCGCCTGAATGTGATTTAGAATTTTGTCCTTTTTAAGATTTTGTCTTGAATCAATCCTGAATATCATCTATATAGTTTTGTTGATTGTATGGCATTTGTTACACACTTTATTCTCACAATGATGATTGAACTGCTGCTAACCTGTTTTATTTTTACTTCATAATAACAGGAAGTCCATTTATTGCATCAGTGAAGAATGTTTTGAGTACTGCAGACTCTGCAGGGAGTTGTGTATCTACAAATACCGATACTCATGGTAAGAATTTGCATATATTTTCTTGAGATTAAATGTGTCCAACGCAAGAAGTGATGTCTTCATATTTGGCACAGACAGATCAAATCCACCTCCATCAATGGAAGACAGACACTCTTTCATAGATTCTAAGGGACCTTGTGAAAGCAGCAGGTTGGACTTTTTTTCTTTTTTTTTTTTTAACGTAAAGCATAATGTTACTACTTTCTTAGTAACATTTAGTCACTTTTTTAATTGCAGTCCCATCCACTTTCAAGCACTGCCTAATTGTGATCGTGAGCTTCCTTCAGCTCGTGGTAGGAATATGGCAGAGATTATTGTTCCTGGTATTAAAGGTGGATTCTGTGGTAGAACCCCCCAAAGTTTTACGATTGACTGCAGTAGCAGCGGAGAAACGCCAGAGACTGTTGCTGTGATGAGACCTGATGGTAAGCACAAAGTAAACTGATTCTAACACTCACATTTGCAGGCATCGCAAGCACTATTTAGTTTTGAATGTTCTATGTTCAGGTTCTATGGAGCTTCTAGAGCCGACAAACTGTGGCAATGGCAGTTATACTGTCGTCTATTTGCCCACCATGGACGGCTGTCATTTATTAATGGTGAAATTCACTAATGAGGACAGTTTTAATCGGTGAGACATTTTTATATACAATATAGGGAATATGTTTTTTTTTGTAGTGTTTTTTTCAAATGTCATTTTGTTTTAAATGAGTAGTTAATTAAAAGACAAATAAATAAATAATTTAAATAAATGTAAGGATATTTAGAAATGGTTCTATACTGTTAAATGTAGTTATATTTAATATTAATTTAAATGCATTTATTACATATTTTATATTGTGATTTCCATTATTTTTATTTATTTATTCATTTTGTATTTATTTATTTATTTTAACAGGCAATTCAAGTTTGAAGTGTTGCCAATAGATGCCAGTGCTCAAGTTGATGTATCAGGTCCAGGTCTGACATCAGGGATGTGTGCCTGGTGTCCTCAAACCTTCACTGTCGACTGCACCTGCACAAGAAAAGTCCCACAGTTGGTTGCTATAATGACACCAGATGGTATTACACCACATATTAAATTATATTGGATCTAAACTGCTAATCCAGTATTTCAGTAGCAAGTGTTAAAGCTGCACCTTTTGCTCATCATTAAATAGGCTTGACTGAGACAATAGAGGTTGAAGACAACGACGATTGGACATACACTCTGAACTACGCTCCTTCAATGGAAGGGCTTCATTCCTTGACGGTCAAATATGCTGAAGATGATTCCTTTTGCAGGTTTGAGGGCACAAAATATTTATGAAAAGCATAAGTTGTGTCCTATTGAGAAATCTGATGCATGTCACTGTTCGTTTACAGTCCTTTCAGTTTTCATGTGTTGCCTGTTCCTAATGCTGATGGATGTAAAGGCTCAAAGAATGGTACTCCAGTTTTTGGACTGGGCTTGGGGGCGGAAGTGTGTGTAAACTCTCCTCAGACCTTCACAATCAATGGCAGCAGCACTGGAGAGCCGCCAGAGACTGTAGCTGTTGTTACACCTGATGGTGAGAATATACTGTGGAGGATGTATTATTAGCATTTCATGTCATTTTAAACAACGGAATTTGACTTATTCTTCCCTTTGCAGGAAAAATTAAACTATTAAATGCAGAAGACAATGGAGATGGAACATACTTGGTATCGTACTCCTCTTCTGCTGAAGGATGCCACTCAATTATGGTCAAATATACCAGTGACGATTCATTTAAAAGGTACTTTTAGTCTGAAGCCACTCAGTACATGCATTTCATGTCCACAGGTTCTGATTTCATGCTATCTTTCAGTCTTCTTAGGTTTCATGCAGTACCTCCTCAATCTGGTAGCAGTGATAAAGATGTCTTAAATAAAGAGGAACTTTCGAGTCAGGAGGGAAGTGTCCATGCTAAGGCTCCTCAGATGTTTGCTAATGGCTGCAAGGTGGCACCAGATTCTGTCAACACAGTGAAAGATAACTCTGAGAAACGTGGGTTGGAAATTTTGCTGATATTTGCATAGCAGTATGTTCGATAGGGTAATCGGTTACATGGGGTTTTTGTGCATGTAGGTTCAACCGACCTTGCAGATGTGATGGACAACGAGGACAGAACTGGTGCACCAAATATGGAGGGCTGTGATTCCATAATGGATAAATACAGCAGTGAAGAGAGTTTAAGAAGGTAAAATGGTAATTTAATAAGTCTGATTTAGGCAGTGCTGTCATGTATAGACTTTAAGACTTTTAGTCATTTCAAGGGAGCTACTAAAACATTTGGTGTTATATTTGTGTCTCAGCCTCTCTCTGGAGTTTCCAGAAGACTTCCCAGAGCCTAAGATTTGTGCTCAAACCCCTCAGTCATTCAAAATCAACTGTAGTAAATCTGGGAAGCCCCCTGAGTGTGCGCTGATGATCACCCCCAACGGTGAGGATCAGCTTTTCTTGAAGACCAATCAGATTTATATTGATGTATCTTGTGTAATTGTCAAAGCTTCATATCTACAGGAGAGGCTGAACTGACGGAGCTTAAAGAAAACCCAGATGGGACTTACTCTGTTAAATATTCTCCAACCACAGAAGGTCTTCATTCCTTGATGGTCAAATATGCTGATGATGAGTCATATTGCAAGTAAGAAAAAATGTGTTTTTATCTGAAATAATTTAAATAAAAATAATAATAGCATTGATTCTTGTTTTTTGTTCTTTTATATAAACTATTTTTATAAATACTAATACATTGTTTGTAATATTAACAGTAAATGCTGCTATATTAACAACATGATTATTATTGCTGTTGTGAATTTGTATTATTCATTAAAATAACTCAGAAGTTTATTGAATTGAATTAAAACAACAGTAATAACAAAATTCACCTCAATAGTAGTGTCTACTAATAATAGTAGTGTTTATTTTAAAAAAAAAACAATTTATTTTACTACAATAAAAATAATAATCATGATGACTAATAATCATAATTTAGTACGGTAATTTTCTAGTCTTTCATGCTACTTGTTTTTCAGTCCTCTGAGATTTCATGTCCTGCCTCTCTCGGCTATGAAGGATCAACATGTGCCCAGTAAAACTGAGAGTTGCGGTGGACCATTAAAGGAAGATGTCTGTGCTCAAAATCCTCAGACTTTCACAACTTGCTGCAATGCTAGTGAGCCCCCAGGGACTGAGCGTATGAAAGTGGACGGTGAGCCCCTGAATATATGATCTGAATCAATCTGTATGGAAGTCCTCAGATATTGACACAGAAACCTTGTTTGTTGCTGTATTGATTTTGCAGGCAGTACAAATCCTGAAGTGTTAAATAATGAGAACAAGATCAATGCTGCAAAACGCACGTCCTCCGCCGAAGGCTCTCACTCCTCAGCCGTCAGAAATCCCAGTGAGGAGGATGTTCAAAGGTAAGATGGTCATTACTATCCAGTTTCTATCTAAACCATATGCATTAATCATTCTCTCTCCATATCTGTATTCATTATTCATTCATTTGTACTTTGTTTATTCTTAATTAATTGTGACATGAATTATAGCCACCAGCCTTCATCTTCATGCAAACCTCAAGGTTTTCAAAACAAGGTATGAAGTTCCTTCAAGGTTAATTGCAATCCGTTTAATAATGTCTTGAGTCCTTGAGACATTTCGCGCCCTGAATGTCTTTAACATCTTCATTATTTCTCATCAGGTTGAGGGCAGAAATGCAATTCCTGCTGGTGCCATTAATCAAGCAGGGTTTCTATCATGTGATATAGTCTTGCCGTCAGACTTAAGTGAAGGTGAAATTACAGGTAAGCTGGTCCCCGAATTCACTTGTTCATTTTAATAATCGCAGCCTCGCTTCATTGTTTTAATGGTATTCACAGGTGAGGTGATCACGCCGTCTGGAAAGACAGCACAGCCCAACGTGATTGATAACAAAGACGGTACCACCACTCTAAAGTTTGATCCTTCAGAAGAGGGTCTTCACCAGCTGCTTATTAAATCATCCATAAGTGATCTACCAGGTTAGACTTTATGGAAAACATTGGCTTGTCCCTCTTTTTTTAGTTCTTTATCAAACCAGATCAGATATTTTAGTGTTTGCTTTAGTTGACCATGCATAAAATATTTTAGAGCTTTGCATAACTAGAAAAATGTGTATTCATTATTATCTGTCTTTAAACCCATAGGCCCAGTTTCACAAACGGGGCTTACCTTAAGCCAGGACTAGGCATTAGTTAAATTAAGATATTTAAGCAACTTTTACAACAATGCCTTATATTACAAGTGTGCATCTTAACACAGAACAATGACACTGACATGTTTTAAGATGCGTCAGAGCAAGATATTTTCATCTGAGACAGCTCAAACGTGCAATTTAGTTTAAATACAGTTCTTTCTCCTTTCTGCAGAACTTCCACTGCAGTATTATGTAAATAGTCTTGCTAATCGGAGCACTATGGCCTATGGAAGTGGCCTTGTGTATGGAATTGCAAATGAGACGGCAACATTCACCATCTGTCAGGAAGATTCAGCCTCGAGTGAGCATTTGTTTTGTGATTCAACATTTTTTGTGCACATTTTTTTGTGTGCAGTTATACTGTATATTGTTTGTACATCCAATATTATTTGTCTGTGTATCAATAGAACCGAGAACCGTAACAAAGTCAAGTGGAAAGTGTGCTAAAATGGATCATGTTTATGAGCAATAATAACGACGTTGCTGCTATCAGAACATAATGAAATGCCATTCACTGCCATTATAATAGAGAGCATTATTATTTGCCCACGTTCTCCGGTGAACCAAGTTATCATGAAAACTCTGTTTCTCTAAGGAGAAAAGTTTGTTTTTTTTACACCTGAGACCTGATTGTTGCATAGTTATTTTTTATACGGATTTCTTTAGGTGAGCTGGACATCACAATTGAGGGTCCATCTGAGGCAGATGTGTGCTGCTTGGACAATGAAGATGGCACTTGTACTGTGAGCTACTTTCCAACTGAACCTGGAGATTATGAGATTCAGATTCAACATGATGATGCGTCTATCCGAGGTAGTCCCTTCAAGGCCAGAATTGCTGGTATGGAAACCCCACCAAACCTCAAACCAGTATTCATAATGCCATAAAATGAAATTACTAGATGCATGGTTTTATAACCCAATACAGATGGAAATGTGAGAAGTTCACAGGTAAAACTGGGCAGTGCGGTTGACTTTAGCCTGGACATCACTGAACAAGATATAAGCCAGCTCTCCGCCAGCATCATGTCACCTGCAGGCAATAATGTACCCTGTTTGCTGAAAACACAACCTGACAGCCATCTTGGTGAGCAATCTATTCATGTACACACAGCTGCAGCTGGTAGAAATTAAATGACAAGCAGTAATAAGCCTCAGCAAATACGTTTTAGCATTTGATCACCTCAAGGATACCCACATCATTAGTGCCGCTGTCAAATTTCATCAGAGGTGTGCTTTGTTTGTTATGCAGGTGTATCATTCATCCCCAGAGAGGCTGGTGAGCATCTGGTCAGCATCATGAAGGACGGTGAGCATGTAAGCAATAGTCCCATTTCTCTTTCCATCAGTCAGGCAGAGATAGGAGATACCAGCAAAGTGAAGGCCTTCGGCCCCGGCTTACACACAGGGCACACATTCTGCACGTCTGAATTTGTGGTTGACACTTGGGATGCAGGTATGTTGCTGTTTAATAACATTACATAAATCTGCAGCACCATGACACACAATCCAAAACGTAGTCTAAAATGATTTCCTTTTTTCTCCTAAACTTGCTACCTGCAGGATACGGAGGGCTAACAGTTGTAATTGAGGGTCCCTGTAAAGTAGACGTTCACACTGAGGAGCTGGAGCATGGAACCTGTAATATATCGTACTGCCCAATAAAGGCTGGGAATTACAAAATCTCCATTAAATTCTCAGATGAACACATTCCAGGTTATTAATAAAGCTGCCTTATGCAACCACATGCGCTTTTATGTATTTAACCTTTAAATACATAACAGTACACGTTACAGTAAAGTTACTTTTTATGTCACCAACAAAAAAAATATTTTTTTAATACATTAAAAAAAAAAAATATATATATATATATATATATATATATATATATATTTATTATTTTTTTTTTAATTATATTTTAAATAAATACTTAATAAAAATATATATGAGGCCAACTATTTTTAGCATTGATAATAAGAAAGGTTTCTTAAACTCCAAATCAACATCATTTCAGATGTAATGGCTCCTGAAAATTCAACTTTCCCATCACAGAAATAAATTACATCTTCAAATATATTAAAACAGAAAATGTGACATTTTAAATTGTAGTAATATTTCACAACATTGCAATTTTGTACTGTATTTTTGATCAAGCAAATGTTGAGCATAACAAACTTTTTACATTTTATTAAAGGTAATGTATAAAGAATTGTATATTTTAGGTAAATTATTATTTTTTTTTTATGAATTTTTGATAAGATTAAACTTTTTTTTGTGCAGTTGCTCTTAAAATCCAGTTAGCTGACAAATTTTAAGGGACATTAGGACATTTCTAAGGACATATAAGTAAAGTATAATAAATTAATAAATATTATATTCCTCTTTACCAGGGAGTCCTTTTACAGCAGTGGTGACAGACCGTGAGCTTCTGAGAGAGAACATCAAGTTTAACCAGAAAGCAGCTCCTATTGCCAACATTGGAAGTGAATGCAGCTTGGCCTTCAAAATCCCAGGTTAGATGAATAGCCTATCACACTAATCCAACACTATGTCTGACTTCTCCAGGACTAACAGACATAAATTTCCTTTTCATTACAGGTACTGATGCTGAGACTCTGTCTGCTTTTGTACATGAGCCCTCAGGATGTCCAGGAGAGGCTGTTATTGTTGCCACAGGCAGTGACACCTATTCAGTGAGCTTCCTAGCTAAAGAAACGGGAGTGTATAATGTGACCGTAAATAACCAAGATCAGACCATTCCTGGTTGGCCACTGCAGTACACCGTCGGCCCACTTGGACAGGGAGGATGTGAAAAGGTCCAAGTGTGGGGGCAAGGCCTTCAGAAAGCTCTAGCGAGTGTTCCAGGTCTCTGTTTTTTGAGGTGTTTTGTCATGTACTCCGAGACGGCTCAATTGTGAGTCATTTCAAAAGAATGTATTGATTTCATTTTGCAGCTGACTTTAATATTTGGTCTCGTGAGGCCGGAGCGGGAACTCTTTCTGTCTCAGCAGAGGGTCCTGGAAAGATTGAGCTCCAGTTTGACGATCAGCTGGATGGTTCTTGCACTGTGTCCTACATGGCTCAAGAGCCTGGTGGGTAATTACTGTAATCCTGTATATGCAATGTTTAAAAAATGTTTGTGTTTTATGAATCTGAAATCGTAGGTATGTATGGCTTTTGGTTATTTACACAATGGAAAAGAAACAGGCTGCCTAGTAGATTGACTGAAGATAGCTTATAGATAGCTATTGTTAAAATAATTGTCGATGATAGTTATTTACAATCAGAATTCATCCTCCTTCACACTTTATATAAATATAAATGTACATTCAACATCAACATATTGATCAGGAACAGAAGAGAGAAATTTACAGAATTTGTTCTCTTGCAGGTGACTATGAGGTTTCAGTCACGTTTAATGAGGAGCATGTTTCTCAAAGCCCTTTCTGTGTGTCTGTCAGTGCTGTCAAAGATAAGGGTCTCACACAAGGACAAAATTGCTCTGGTATGAATGAAGTGTTTGGATCAGTGTATTATGTTTTAGAGACCCTTTCTATTTCATATCGGAGGGTGTGTAAGTCTGATGGTACTTTGTTCTTTTGCAGCCATAGATCATAATCAGATGTGTAACAGCTATGAGGAACCCTCTCTGTCAGACACGGAGATAAACACAACATCTGACAGCAGTGCTGAGCCAGTTTTCCTGTCTGATGCTAGTAAAGTCATCTGCCATGGCCCGGGCCTGAGTAAGGGCTTTCTAGGACGCAAAAACACTTTTTATGTGGACTGCAGTGAAGCTGGTCAGTGGAGCTTGACATTAGCAAGAATGTTAAGTAACTCTCTCTCTGTTAAGTAATGTCTCTCTCAGAACTCAGTGTAGCTGCTTTTGTGTTCTAGGACGAAACCTTCTGTTTGTCGGCATGCATGGCCCCACCGTCCCCTGTGAGCGGGTGTCAATTATTCACATGGGTGCACATCAGTACAAGATCAACTATGCTGTGAAAGAAAGAGGAAAATACATATTAGCAGTGAAGTGGGGAGATGAACACATTTTAGGATCTCCATTCCATGTTACTGTTCTGTGAAATACCTTTGTGTGTGGGTGTACACTACTGTTCAAAAGAAAGAAGCCTCTTATGCTAAGGATGCATTTAAACCAAAAATGCAGTAAAAATAGCATAGCAATATTGTGGATTTGATTTTCATACATTTTAAAAAGTAATTTATTACTTTGACGCAAAGCTGAATTTTTAGCATCATTACTCAATTCTCATAAGTATCAAATGATCCCTCAGAAATAATACTAATATGCTGATTTGCTGCTCCATAGATATTTTTTTTATTACCCTTGATATTATAAACAGTTGTGCTGCTTCCTGTTCAAAAGTTCCAAAGAAAAGCATTCATTTACATTTTTTTGTACAACGTAGAAGTCAATTAAATGCATCCATGCCCAAGGAAAGTATTCATTTCTTTTAAAAATCCTAGTTTTTTTATCTTATAATGTTAAAATATATTCTCCAAACAAATCTAGCTTTCACTATATTTAACGCATAAGCTAGATGGCTGGTTCAAATATTGTGATTTTACTTTCATAACTTTGCTCATAAATGTGCAGTGAATGTAAATGCAACTAAATGGCTTTAAATGTCAAATGGAATGCAATGTCCGTGTGATTAGTCAGTCTATTATTAAAGAAAAACAACTCTGCCTCGTCATTTGCTATTATTTCTTGCATTTTTTATTTATTTTCTTTTTTGGAAGTAAGAGGAATATTGCATTTTCCATTTGAATTCATTGATTTCTTGGCATCACGAGATCACCACACAGAGCTTTCCCTGGATGTCATCTCGGTGTTCATCGGGGTAAGCAGACAGCTGACATGGACTTTTATTAAGTTATAAGAACAGACTGACCGGCTGCAGTATGATGTTTAAATGGGACTTTTGGAGCTGTCATGTAAAACAGCTTGATTAGATCTTGACTGACGTCAATGTAGGATTAACCTTATAAAGTAAGTTCATTGCTCTCAAATTGTTCCAGATCTATTCGTTGACTCATTCGTCAATTATTATTTGAATGAATTATACTTTTAACCGCAATTCAAAGGTTTAGTTGTTTTACTGAGATGCTGTATTTGTAGATATCTGTAAATTATCTGTTAATACACATAAACGTTATGGAACATTTATACATTTTCTAGGCAGTGACACAAAAACCAAGGGATAAAATGATGGTCATGTAAATATTTTAAGCGCATGGTGAGATATCTAGGTTACATGTATTGATTAGACACAAACAGATGCTGCCAGAGCCTCCCCCATGCATCCCTCACCCTCATTCACTCTGACCCGTACATATGCAGTCTTATAGCAGGACAACAAAGGTATCTTGAAGTTTTACTTCATATTTAGCAGTGATTTCAGTGTTTCTGTTTGTAATTGTGTGCTGTATTGCTCTGCAGGGTGTTTACTAGATAAAAACTGAGTTGCCATGGATCAGGATATGGTGAATATGTTTGCCATTGCTGCAGGCACTCTTGCTATCCCTCTCCTTCTTTTCATGGCCTCTTTCATGCTGTGGCCATCATCACTCATCAAAATCTATTACTGGTAAATACCATTTATAAATATGATAATACTTTATAATAATACATACATATTATTATTGAAGCCCAACCTCCTGGTTGTCATTAAAGGAAATTAAGTAATTTTTCAGTTTTAAATAACTAAAAAGTATGATGGTAAATAAATAAGAAATATTTAGGATGTTTAGGTCACCATATAATCTTTTTCAAATTGTATTATACATTAAATTCATAAACGTTTTCATTGTATCAGTCATTTGGTCCAAACTGTACACATTTTTAAACCTCAATTATAGTTGCATTCCAAAAAATATATATATTTATGGCTAAGTTTTATATTTATGTATTTGGATGTTGTATATAATTTGGATTAATTTGAATCATACGGTTTTAACAAACTAACTAATAAATTAAACTATGCATATTTGTCATATTGACAATACAAAAAAAAACAGCCTGTGAGATTTCATGGGGTAATTTATTATTAACTCTATATGATTTTATTTAAATATTCATTAAATCTTCATCTTTTAATTTAAATAAATCAACAAGAATCTGTTCATTTGAACAATTAAATGTATTTAAAGTAGAAGTCAAATATTCTGGAGTGTACATGCATCTTTTAGTAATGCATTTGTTCATATTGCGTGTTTCTATTTGTTTGTGAAGGTACTGGAGGAGAACTCTGGGTCTGCAGGTACGTTATGCAGACTGTGGGGGTTATCGCTTCTGTTACTCATACAGAGGGAAACCAGGCCTCAGGCCATCTGTACTCATGCTGCATGACTTCTCTGCTCACAAGGATACATGGCTCCCTATGGTGAAGGTATAGTATGATAAGTGGCCTGGCAGTGTGGTACGATTGCTGATCTTTATAACAGAGATAAACACATTGTGTCTTCATCCTAAACTCTGTTGTTCTATTTGATAATGTTCAGTGCTTTGCTACAATCTGTATTGTTAAAAGCGCTATAGAAATAAAAGTGACTTGACTTGACTTAAACAGTACCTTCCCAAACATCTGCAAATACTGTGTGTCGACATGCCGGGGCACGAGGGTACAACACGTACCAACACAGACGACTATTCAATCCAGGGCCAGGTCAAGAGAATACGGCAGGTAATTGCTGGATGGGTATGGTTTTTTTATGAATAGGGTATATTTTTTATGTCTTTGTTTTTATGGCCATACAGTAGAGGCATAAATACTACAGTACATGTTTGCTTTCAGAACTATTAGATATAAAATGCCTGGAGTCTATATACTGAAATTGATTTAAACAAAATTTTCAAACTAAACTCAAATTAAAATGAAATCAGTATGGCAGTTTTATTGAATGCAATATTTATGTTTATTTCAATTGCATAGAGTGTTTTATTATTATTTTTATTAATTCTAAAGACTGATGCTATTATTCATACAAAGACTGTAGATTTACATTTTCAAGCCCTCCCCGACCATGCCTGAACATGTGCCTTGGAGGATGCTAATTAATCATGACAGTAAAAATGATAAAAGGAAATAATAATAGTATTAATATTATACAGGAAAACAAAAATTACAATATGAGTGAGCATATTAGAATAAGGAGAATAATTTTTAAAAATCTTAACTGCCCCAAAACTCTAAACAGTACGGTAAAATTAATTTAAAATCTTTAGAACATTTTTGCAAAATCTGAAATATAACTAGGCAAAACCTCACAGCTGACAGTCAACTTTTCCAAAGAATTTAAAGGAATGTATTTAAAGGAATTTGTCACCCTGGTGAGTAAACGACCCTCTCAAGGGTTAATGATGACAGAATTTACATTTTTGGGTGAGTTATTCCTTTAAACTCCTTTTTAGATTTTTTTCAACCGATTCAGGCCCTATTATGCATGCTTTGCTATTATGCATTGCTTTCATGAAAAAAAACTATTTTTATAAACTTCAGCATATAAAATGTTTGTATTGGCCGCATTTGTGAATATTCCCTACTTTTACACTATTCAGTTTGTAGAGGCCATTCGGCTAAACAGAAAGCCATTCCATCTGGTGGGCACTTCAATGGGTGGGACTGTGGCCGGAGTATATGCAGCCTGTCATCCCTCAGACCTCTGCGGTTTGACCCTCATTTGCCCAGCTGGTTAGTCAGTATATTTAGTCTTAAGATCCACACCAACACGATAAAGTTCTGCTTGTACTGCAGATTTGTCACCTGCAGCATTAAAAGCTTGTGTTCATCAAAGCAGGGTAGATTCTGATTGGCTGTCAATCAGATTTGCACTTTTGGGTGAATCAGTCTTTTAAAATCACTCCTGCATGCTCACCTTTTTCTCTGAAGGTCTGAAATACCAAAACGAGAGCAAGTTTGACAGTCAGATGCATGACGTGGAGCACAGCCAGTACACGCTGAATATTCCTCTTATTCCGTCCACCCCAGAGGAGATGGAGGAGATGCTGAAGCTCTGTTCTCACATGCGCTTCAGAGTGCCCCAACAGGTTAGTCACACTTATGCAATGAAGAGTTACTTAAGATTCAAAACACACATTCATACACTATCTGTGGCATTTACCTTCCATTATAGATTCTGCAAGGACTGGTGGATGTACGGACGCCACACAATGACTTTTATTATGAAGGTCTGTATAGGCTTATTCACTGCACTGGATATATTTTTACTATTTGCTATAGAAAGTGTTGTTTTTAATCATTTATTTGCCTTCTCTCTAAGTATCTTTTCTCTAAACTGCCACAGTTTTCATGGAAATTATGAGTGAAAATTCAAAATATGCCTTGCATGAGCATATACAGCAAATAACTGCCCCTTTACAAGTAATCTGGGGCAAACAGGACCAGGTAAGTGTAAGCCTGCATACTAAAAATAATAATAAATGCTTGGGAAATTTATATATATATATATGTATATATGTATGTGTGTGTGTGTGTGTGTATATATAAATATATACACTATATTACCAAAAGTTTTCGCTCACCCATTCAAATGATCAGAATCAGGTGTGCTAATCACTTGGCCTGGCCCCAG